>JAODJW010000033.1:9854241-9869122 GCA_026777045.1 Hyperopisus bebe
CGACCCGCCCCCCCCCCCCCCCCCCAGCATGCTGCTACCCACAAGCCCCTGCTGTGCAGACCTCCTCAGACGGGCCTGTCCAACGTGTTCCTGATTAGGTGGCTTAATTACGGCTATAAAAGCCGTGTTGACTTAGGCCCCAGCTCGCAAAGTGTGTCACATGCCATTAGCTAACCTTGGAGTATAGCCATTGTTTTACCGCCCCCTCAACCCCCCCCAGGCCACCCCCAACCTGCTAGCCTCTACTTCCCCTCCATCTCATCCCCCCCGAGGTCCCCAAGCTGCTGGACACATTTATTTTACAAGAGACTGACTGGTTAAGTCCCCCCCCCACTGCGCACACAGGAACAGCACAAGGAGACCATGTAACATGTTTGCACCTTGTCCCATATGTGCCAAAGTGGCATGGGGGGGTGTGCTACTCCAGAGCTATGACGGGGCTATGACAGGGCTATGACGGGGCTATGACGGGGCTATGACAGGGCTATGACGGCTTGGTGGCAAGGCGACTCACCATCCCACCGTATTCGGCAGCTGGCGGAGTGCGTCCCAGGACACGCAGGGGTGAGTCTGTCATTGGACAAGCAAACGCATCCCTCTCATTACACACTGAGAGCTATTTTGTGCCTCCCCCTCTCAGATTTTGGGTGAAAACCAGAGGAAGCCCCAACAAACGCAGGAAGAGCGGGGACCTCGTTCGGACCTGCAGCCCCAGCGACCCCCCCCCCGCCCACCCCTTACTAAAATTACGTATGAGACAAGATGAAGAAGCAGTAAAAGAAAAGAACTGCTAAATCATATATAATTTATAGCCCTACTGCTTTTGCCAAAGCATAATTTATAGTCCTTCTACTTTTCACCTTTAGAAAGACAAGTACCAGTTATTAATTGGATTATAACAGTGACTGTTGTAGTTTGTCAGAGTGTTATCACGCCTTTATTTGCAGATGCTATCAAAAGTTTAAGCATACATAAAATGTTTCTAATGGGGGGAGCTAACAGGTTAGCTGAGGAACTTCCCCAAAGTGCAAGCAGTGGCAGCAGTGGCAAGGGATACGGTAACCTGTCAGGCCGTATTCAGCCAATGCATGAGTATGGCCTCATCAGGCGGCTACTTGCTAAGGGTCACTGGCCTCCTGAGTAATTTGTGCATGGTGCACAGTGATTAGCAGCAGGAAAATACCTCAGAGCTGCTTTCCAGCAGATGATGGAGGTCGTAGGTGGGGGTGGGTACAGATAACACTGGAGAGGGATATATGGGCTCCACTGGGATTACACTGCTTACACTGGCACATTGTGTAAAAGAGCATTTCAGTCCATCCGTTCTCCATAAGGGCTTATGCAGGTTTGTGTTGAGCCTGTACTCAATCCCAGGAAGCATAGGAACATCCAATCACACACAGAAAACGATGAAGTTCAAAGCGTCAATTTAGGGGAATTAAAACCCCGAACCTCGGACGTGTACAGCAACACAACCCCCTGAGTTACTGTAATTTTAAGACATAAACTTTATTTTAAATATTGTATTTCTGTGATAGACTACTGGATAGATGGATGGATGGATGGATGTATGGAGTATGAGGGGAAAAAAATATGAGAAAAGCCACAGCTAAACTGTAGGGATCCTACGAAATTTAAAGCACAAATAAACCTGAAACTATTACACCCACAACTGTTAACCATGAGGAATTACTAAAGGTCATATTGGCACCAACTGGGAGGAATTAGGAAGGACAAACTGTGTCGAGGTGCCTGAATCATTTTATGTTCTAGTCTTTTTTTACAAAGACATTACATTATGTGTTTCTGTTAAACTATGTACTGGGAAGATTATGGACCAGGAAGGAAATTTGTCGGTTCATGTAAGACCATACTCTTCTCCCCTATTATGTTAGCTTTATGTTAGCTTCATGCTAATTACAGATATTTCTGTGTGTATATACTGAGAATTTGCTTCAAAGTAGAACTTTTTGCTTGATCACTCTTAGCAACAACTTGCATAAATTTCAGGATCACTCCTCCCATATATCACCTGCTGTTTAATCAGTGCGCAATTTGTCTTTAGAGAAAAGGTGCAGGGGTTAGTTTGAGAGCTGACCTTCCATCACAACGCTGATAATATGCCTGAAGTTCATTTACCCTCCTCAGTAAATATAAAGAAAATACACCCTGTCTTCCAGCCTCTTATCAGAATTCCAAACAAATAGTCTCCTAAAAAAACAGCATTCCCTGACAAATAGCTGTATAATGCTGTCACATATGGTGGGTGGGAGGCAATAAAGGTGAGGCAGGTGCCATTGAAGGACTGCTATGTAAAGGCCTCTCCTGGAAACTGAAGTGTCTTTATCTGAAGTCCCCCAAGATTCCCACCTTCCTTCCGAGAGGACGTATTAATTTCCATTTGGCTGGCCTGAAACATCTGCTCTACAACACCAAGCCTGTTCCTCAACTTTTCCGCTCAAATGAAGAACCTCAAGATAACGCAATCTTCCAACAAAGAACTGCTCCTAAGATCATATTTCCTCACTGTTTTATGCTTGAGGAAAGTTGCCGCTTTGGTTGGGTTCATTTTGTACCAACACTTGGCACTTTCTTTGTCAGATACAGCATGAGCCCTGGGCAGAGACGTAGGTCCGTATCATGGGTACTTGAGGATGTGACTCTCTGTCACCCCCAGGGTTTGTTCTGAGGTCCCACCCCTACCTCAGTATGTGTGGAATTTGCAGGTTCTCCTCACATTCACATAACTCTCCTTAGTGCTGGCCCTGTGTCAGCCTGGCATGCCCTCCAGAATGCCTCCTGCCTTATACCCTGCACTTCCTGGAACATGAACATTTATATGGGTCAAACCTCATGTCAGACATTCAGAAACTACAAACTGATGAGCATTTACCGATAGGTAATATGATTTACAAGAGAAAATGGGGTTGAGTCATGAATAGTTGAAAACCCTATACACACAGTCCCATAAGCACCATAAGAGTTCATCTCAGCTGAAATAAAGCAAAATACTTGTCACACTTCTTTCTCTTTCACCTCAAACTCAGAATCATGTAAATAAGGACAGAAGCCTTTGTCAAATTTTCTTTTTTTTTTTTGTTTTTTTTTTTTTGTCAAATTTTCTAAATGTAGGTGTCTGGCGTTTTGAATTGAGAGAGCATTTGTTCAGCTATCGATGCGACAAGGTCAGTTACGTTAGAGGTGTACCAAGGAAAGACTCATATGAAAAGCCTTTGAAATGGGGTTAAAGGCTTCCGACAGCTGCCTGTCTGAGGACAGCACTGAGAGTCCAATGTTCGTTTATATATATATATATATATATATATATATGGCATCCAGTTGGTTTCTTTGTTTATTTCTCCATCTGCCCTCAATCTGCATCTTCTCTGCTAATTTGATTTTTTAATTACCCATTGTTTTACCACCTGATTGACATGGTTGCTTCATTTAGGCATGCTTTTGCCATCTTAAAATCAAAAACGAAAAAAAAAGGTTCCATCTGACTCACAATTAAAACATTTATTTTCCATTGTAATTAACTCAAGATATATAAATTATCTGCAAGGAAGATAACTGGCTGCTTCTGGGAGTGTCCTGCGTGGCTGATTTGAATGAGTGCTGTCACGGTGACGCTTTTCAGATTACCATGCGAAGGTATTCTTGCTACTACTTAGCATTTTACACTCCTTTTGGAACTCTTGGAGTATGAGTAACTGGCGCTTCCATAACGGAATCCCATTCAGCAAAACTTTGTTATACTGTAGCTTTTGTTGGGTGATTTTTAAAATGACACACTTAAAATTCATAAACTCCATAGATTTATCATCTTGTTTTTCTTCCCTTTTTTACAAATAGTTTACCTGTGTATTGATGTGGCTGCAGTTGTGTGAGAGTTTGCCTCTCTGCTCACCATGACATCACCTAGAAGCAGAGCAAATGGGATTTGATCTTTAAGTCACATGACTTGGGTAATACAGGAAATGGTAAAGCATGCTTGACTGTGCTGCCTCATCTTATGACTTAGGCTTAGGTTGTGTCTGAATTCAGGGGCTGCATCCTTCTAAGGTTGCATTTGAAGACCAAATGCGTCACAGCGGTGTGACAAGGCTCCTTCAAATGCGGTCTAGAAGTGTGTTCTACTGTTCCACAAAGGATGCATCTGATGGATCCTTTGCAGCCCAACATATCCCAAGATTTATTGCACAAAGGTAAAGTGGGTGTGTCCCAGCTAGGCAGTAGGAAGGTGCTTCCTGACGCTAGGGTAAGGGTGGGAACAGCTGGTGATGCAAAGAATAAATTATCTGTAGGCCAGACCCATTTGACGACGCTTTGTGTTCAACCTTCGAAGAACACAGCCTACAAAGGCTACACCTTCATACACCATGTCCTTAGAAGGAAGCAGCACCTGAATTCGGACACAGTCTTAAATCAGGGTTTTCCTGTCAAAATGGCTTCCGGAAAGAAGGCCTGGAATTATGTGGCTGGATATATACATTTGTCCTAATCTGTGAATTACTTCCCTTCCATTTCATTTGCTAAATATGGGCAACCTAGTCACAAAAACTTCACCCTGAAGAGAGAGAGAGCATGACCTGCTTGCCAACCAAAATAGTATTCAATGCTTCTACAGAAATATCAGGGCACTCTTACTGATTACCTTTGGGGTTAGGAAGTGTTAGGCCTTGTAATTGGATGGCAGCATTTTCGGCAGTGATTTGTTGATAAAAATATTAAAGTAATATTTTGGCCATCAAGCAATGAAATATAAAAAATATATCCTTAGGAAAGTCATCTCAGGGAATAAATATTACATAATAATCACCACCAGAATACCAGCATTATAAATAAACAAATCATCTAAATTAATATTTGACTAAATAAACATTTATACTTATGGACATTTAATCACATGGCACATACACACATAACTTAAAGAAACCAATTAGTCAACTGCATGACTTCTGACTGCTAGAAAAAACTGACGAAAACCTGGGAGGACACACAAAGAAAACATACCCAGGAGGTGTGAGGCAATCGTTCTACCTGCTGAGCCACTGCACCACCTGAATCTTTGAGGAGAAAATAATGTTCAAACGACTGCAACATCAAACGTCAAATAGTACAATTACAAAAGACAAGCTACATAGGGTACGAAGGGAAAAACATATATACAATATGCATATGAGAATGTGTTACCTGGGACAATGTGAGACAGAGCACAGAAAATATGTCACAGAACATGGAATATATGTACGTTGCTTTGGGGAAAAGTGTTTGCTAAATAGAGTAAAGTAAACATGAATGATATGATACAGATGAAAGCTTTGACTCTGTGAAACTGGAGGCGTGAGTTTCATTCCTGAATTTGTCCTTCTGGATGCCGTGTTTCTTCAGTGGGTTGGGTCAGAGGTGTTTGTGAAGTATAAGCATAGAATTTCACTGTTTATCCAAGAGTTCACCCTAGGGAGTGAAGCCTGACATTCATGCCACAGATGTTTTGATCCAGGAAGTATGTCAGGATAAATAACGTTTTGTTTCCATTGTTTTTGTTTTATTTTATTACATCACCCGATCTAATTCTTGGGGGAAACCCACAGCAGCCCATAGCTATCACAGCAGCAACCCACAACTACCACAGCGGCCCAGAACTGCCATAGCAGTCCATGGCTAATTCAGCGGCCCACGGCCACCACAGTTTTCAGACTTTGCATTGTCTATTACGACTCTTTCAGAGTCACTCAGCGTACATTAATGGCTGCCTCTTTCACTGGTCCCCATATGTGCGCTCAGATTGAAAGGCTTGCTTCCCGCCTCTGTCTTTCACATAGGCTTGGCCACCACACTGCATTTGCTTAACAGATATATTCGCTGGCTGAGACAAAAGGGACTTTTAATGCTTCCAGTGACAAGCATGGTGTTTGTTTTTGTCCAATTAAGCATGTTTCCAACAGGTGTCCCTTAGTTGAATGGCATGTTGGAGTCAGGGGAATAGGCACCTGTAAAAACCAGTGCAGAGCAGGAGTACAGCACAATAAACAGCAATGTGTTCTCTGGGATTAATTATTAAAAAATCCGCAACATATAAAAATATTAAACATGGGGTTCAGACAGTTCATAAAACTTAGTTCAGTTAAGGCACAACAATTGCATTGCTAAAGAATATTGCGTTGTAAAATCCAGTTTTACAATGTTTTATAAAATCCAACAGCTACAGGTAATGACGTTGCTGCATACCTCTAATTGACCTGGCCTGTAACTTTGGTAAAAAAAAAAACTACCTCCGGACTTTCGATGGCGTCGGGCCCTGGATTTGACTTGGGAGCATATTCTGTCACGCAGTGCACAGTGCTCACCACCTAGCTTAATCATTAGCTGACAGCAGCCTGGCACTGCTTCTTTAAAAGCACAGCCTGCACAAGTGGAAGTGAAGAATTCCTGTTCAGGTGGATGCAGACTGGATCAAGCTCAGTAAAGGGAATCTGCCTGTATCTACAGGCAACATGCAGGCCTCAAAGGTGACTATGTACAGTACAGCCAGCAGTGTTTGTGTTCCGAACCTGTGATTGGCAGTGTGTGTGTGTGTGTGTGTGTGTGTGTGTGTGTGTGTGTGTGTGTGTGTGCATGCGCATGTGGGTGGCCGTGTGTGTACCAGCGTGCATCTGCACCAAGCTCATAGCTCCCACCTGGGCCGCCGGGATCCCTACGGCACGCAACGTTTTGAAAACACCCCGTCAGAGCATGTCTGTGGCTAGCTTTTAAGATTCCAGCGCGGGCACAGGGAGAGGAAGGTGAGCGTGGAGGGTAAGACTGATTGCCGTGTTTGCTTTGACTTTTGTTTTATTAATAGGATTATGTTTCCTGGCACAGACACCCTGGCTCAATTCAGTAAAACTACCTGAGCTCTCTGCAAGACAGGAATCTTTTCTTCAGCAAGTCTTCAGCACTGAGATTCACTTGCAAAACAAGTCACCTCCACTAAAGCCCCTGCACATTAGCCTGAGTTTCACCCGCAGCCGTAAATTATTGCTTGTCTATGAGGATAAAAGAGTGGGGCGATTTGAGCACTAAGTGAAGTAAATCCAGCTTTTGGATGCAGGACGCAGGCATGTTACACAGAGAATGTGCGGCAGATCACACCAAGCCGTACTATGTGTGGCAGCTTCGCTTTGTAAATGATTTCGATTTGAGTAACAGGCCAGTGGCTAAATTGTAATATTGTTTTCATTGAATCGTGCATGATTATTTCATTGGATCAAAAGAAAAATGCATATGAAATATATTCTCAAATCTAATGTTTGATTGATGAGCATTTCTGTTAAAAAAAAACATATAGCTATAAGATCACTTATATGTCTATAGAGATGTCATTAAAATAAGAACTGTGAGCATCCGTCACTTCAGTATGCAGGCTGTTCTTAAAACTTATTGATGTTTACACTTGATGCTGTACATTTACAGGCTTTGACTTTCATTGTCACTAATTTGTTTGCTGTAAATCATGGTTTCTCTAGCTGATCATTCTCACAAAATGTTATATCTTATACGTTATTTCAAAATAGAACAGATACAACAAATGATAGTGAAGATGGTGATTATTGCAGCTGTTGTTGTTGATGATAGATGCCCTTTTCTCAGATGCGATTACATGGCATCAAATTATTAAAAATTCTCAAGGTCCACCGCAGGGCAAACATTGTACAGATTTTTCAGAGACCTCAGTGCATTTAAACCACCTATGACAGGAAACCAAATGACACTTCACACTCAGAGACACACAGAATCACATCCCTGGAGGCCATCGTATCTGTGGAAGTCATGTCTATTTAATTAATAAAACTCTGAAGTCATACATTCTGTTTGAAGACATTTAATGAAAGCAATGACATGCTGTTGCAATTATTGTCACGGCTGTGCTGTCTCATAATTCTTTGCTTTCCCACATGCCTCATAACTATGTGAGAGTTGTGACAATAATCGCTATCACCTGTAATGTGAATTTCTCTTTGGTTTGATAAATTTCTCTTGTCGAGTTTCAACTAAAACTGGAGAATCTTAACTGATAAATTTGCACATTTAATTTGATTGCTGGGATTAATAGTCCACATCTGTAGATTAGTTATTTTGAGAAGCCCAATAAAATTGTTCCTGATAAATCTTGCCTGCAACCGTCTTTGATGTTCTGTCACCCTTTTAAGTTATTAGTGGAAGGTGTTTAAAATCTGAATTCAGAGTAAGATCATCCTGGACTATTTTAAGGGTTTTTAAGAACATCAGATAAGTAACAGAAGAGTCATATGTAAATTTAATAAACAAAGCATTAGTCTCCATTAAGCATGGCTATTGACTTAAAACCAAAAAAAGATGAGATGATTCACAGAGATGTGATTTGTGAATCATGTCTTGCAAATATATGAGAAGAGGTACTATTAGGTAAAAATTTTACAGGTTTTTGTTTCTTACCAAAAAAGACAAGCAGCAAATGCCCAAAGCATCCCTGCTTTTTACATAAAGACACAGTCAGGACCTCATCTCACACCTTAAAGTGGAGGGGGCTTCTTCGCTAACCCCCCTCTGACAACTGAACCTCACACAGAAAATAATCTCTGCATCAGAAATACATGTGTTTTAAGCATGCCCAGGGTAAATATATTTTCCATTTGATTCCTGTCTCCATATACACAACGCGGAATATCATCCTAAATACCAACGCACAGCTGGTATATTAAAGGAGAAAAATAACTGAGTAATGTATCTACTGGACATCCCATATAGCTTGGGAAGCCGCGGTTAATCGGGCAGTGTCTGCAGCAAAGGAGTACACATTTTGTGGGGGGTTTGTAAAGTTTTATCCTGCACATCATGCTGCTTTATTTCTGACAAACACATCAGACCGTGCGCTCAAGTGCCTGTCTGTTTAAGCAGATATTGGCCTCGTGTGGTGACAGAGGACTTACTCTCCTCTGTCTGCGGCAATACCCAGTCTCACCTTTCAATTAAGCCCTCATTACAGCTCATTACATGTAGCATGCCATTTCTGGCAATTACTCTTTGTTTGCACTCAGTCCCTCTTCATAAGATAAGAGGCCCAGAAGCTGCAATGTGGTTGTTTCCACCTGGCTGCCCTGCAGTACTGGGAAGCAGGGTGGGGGCCAGGTGGGCTGGGGGTGTCCGGNNNNCGGGGGGGGGGTCGCGTTTACCCAAATGCAATACTTTCAGAATAAATGTGTGCTGACAGGTACAACATGCACCAGTGAGACTTGACTATTGAGAAAAGATTCCAGTTTAGCAAATGCAATTTCTAGAATATCATCAGGGATTGAATTACTACATTAGAGTTTTCAAGGGCTTGATGTTTTTTTTTTTATGCGTGTTGTATTTGTAATTGCAAGCAAAACAAATAGTATTCATAATAAAGAGTATTTTCCATGAACGAAACCTGACAAGTTTTTACCCATCTTTATGAGAGGAAAGCATTCCATAGGGGTAAATACTCAGTGTCAGTGCTACGTTGTCTAAGTGAAGATGAACGTTACATGATGTTTGATAGGTCTCTTTTATGTCTTAATGAAATGTATCTAGAAACAGGTCATGACACCCCAGGGCATTGTGGGAGAGAGGATATGCACCATCGCATGAACATGGATGGATGAAAGGCCTCATCCGTCTCATTCTGTATACTCAACAGCAGGGACGTTCTGATAATTGGATTCTAAAGAGAGCACATTTTTTGTTTGTCGCCAGTGTTACAGCACATTTACCCACTGGGGTGGCTGATTCTTGAGTATACAGGATAATCCAGAGCTGTCCTGCTGAGGCAGATGCCAGCCTTTAACGGAAGAGGGCAATTTTCCTCACCAGATACTTGGGCTTTCAAATTAATCAATATATCCATCTACAATCTTCACTTGCTGGAAAGCTCAAGATGATGCTCTGAGAAGGGAGCTTTGCTATGCCCCAAGGAACCATACTAATTTAGCGATTCAATTAGCGGATGAGAATCAGTATGGTCGTCCTGATGGGAAGGATATTTGATAAACATTTTAATTTAGTTCTGAAAAGACTCCAAGCTCAGTGTTATTTGTATGTTCACTGAATCTGAGAGGGTAAGGCGAGGGGTTAGAGACCTGGGTTGGGGGGTTCATTGTTTTAATAAAATTTTCAGGTGTACAGTCACATTTGTTGTGGTTTTTGGTTTAAAGTGAAAAGTGGAATTCTTGAAAAAAAAATCACTGTGACCTTGTATTCTTTCAGCTTATTGTTGCAAAACAGTTGCACTTTTTTATGCAGATTTGTGCATATAAACAATTGCACGTTTTATATGCAGATCTGTGATGGGTAGCAGTAGAACATTTGGCAAAATGCAGAGATTCCCTCAACGCTTATGTTGACCAGTGAGTCCTGGAGTTACCACCATAACAAGCATCGACTGCCTTCTGACAACAGTCGAGGCCTTGAAGATAACCAACTCGGACATTCAGAATCATCACCCAGCCTCTAGTTTCAGCAAAATGTTCCCAGTAAACATGGACTGCTTGTCTGGATCTTCCTGGCCTATCAGGCCTCCTTAATCAAACTCAAATCAAACTCACCACCAAGTAGTGATCGTCTGATAGCTCTTCCCCTCTCTTCACTCATATGTCCCAAAAACACTGCTTCAATTCAGTTCACATTGTTCACCGTTGATGACTGATCGCTGCCCTTGTGTGTGCTAATGAGCGTGGGTGTGCTTGATCATATCTCCCTCAGTATCTCCTACCTTCCCCATCAGAGAGGTAAAGTTCCACATTCTCAAAGCCAGCATCTGCTCAAGCCCGCTGTCCACTCATACTGTACTAGACACCCCCCTTCCACCTTGTGGGTGGTGAGCCATTTTGGGCTGAGCTTGGCTGGGTTAGTGGGAGCCTGAGTCACCAGGCCAAGCCCCACCCCCAGGCTCGGCTCCAGGTGTTGGTCCCAGGAACCCTCATCTGGGCATCGTGCTTATTGCTACATTTCATGGGGATCATTTTTGGATCTGATCTCTTCCACAGACCTGGTGCCAATGGATGCCCTTCCAGGATGTCAGGCTCCTGATGACATGCCTGTTGGTCATCAAAGCAAATGCCTTTTTGTTTTTCCAGTAATTTTCTCCGCCATAAAGTGTTCCCTGCTGGATGAAAGTGAGGGACACACGCGGCACAAGAGCAGACAGGCTGAGCCGTCTGTTCCACTGCCTGCTCAAGGGGAAGAGGCCACCTATGGCTGTTTAAGAACAAGCTGAGGTCAATGCTGACCATTTTAACAAACGCTTACTCCCTGCCCCTGTTACTTTCCCCATTCTAAAGAAACTGCCTTTTGGTCACATCTGAAGTGATACAAGTATATTTTAGCACTAAACCAGTTAAATAGTACAAAATCTACATTTCAAATAAAACAAATCTCTTTAACAGTTTTTTTTTTTTTAATAAATTCTGTTTACTTTTAAGATTGGTATATTACCATCATACAGTGCCACACCATAATCTTAGGACACTTGCTTAAATCAGTAAAAATATTGCAAATCAATTGGTTTTATAACTTAAATCAACGCTTTATTAATTTGTTTACAAAAATATATATCACATTAGAAACAACCTAGAATTTTAAGCAAAACATTATTTCACATAGTAATACATGGAAACACAAATTATAGTTCTAAAAGAGCTGCTCTGAGTTATAAAGTCCATTGACAAGCTGTCTCATGCTGCGTTTTAATTAGTAACACCTTTGCAATAATATAAAACACCAAATATTTGTGTTCAGTAACCCTTTGGTAGCCAATGAATTCAATTACAATTAACAATAAAATGACAGGAACAGTACTGAAGGAGTCAGGCAAACAAATTTACTCTTAAAAAGAAAATGTCTGTGCGAATGTGCAGATGTGTTAAATATTGCGTGTTAATGGACTTTTGCTATGAAACCAATACATTTTCAACATTTTTACAGAATTAAGAAAGCCTCCCAAAACACTACGTGAGCAATACATGTAGACATCATATATAAATGTAGAAATATGTATGTATGGTAGCCTTAGGAACTTCAAATATAATAATTGTGTTCTATTAAGGATATGATTAATTCATTAAAATGTTTATTACTCAAGAAGGAAAAGGGCACTTCCTCCAGGCTGTATCACTCAGAACTTTAAGCCTAAAACAAAGATCTGTCTTTGTCACTGGTTTCATACTTCAGCATTATACCAGATGGGTGCTTGGAGATTATAAAGGGTTCCTGTTAAACTAGTGGACTTTGAAATCCTCATGGGCTAAAGGGCTGCAACCTTTTAACTGGCCCAACTTAGCCTTTTGATCTGAATTTTGTCCTGATAATACCATCCTCTTAATCCCCTCAGCTCGACAGGTCCCCTGAGACAGAGGCGACACTCTTACTTACACCAAAGCTAAGGGATCCGGTCAAATGGGCTGTTCCTGCTCTGCTTTACTTTCAGGGTTTCAGGCCCTGTAATGGCCATTGAAAAATAGTCCTAATGTGTTTTCCTGCTATAATAAGTGTGTAGAAGCCAAACAACCACTCAGAGCTGAGAATGTATTATTCCACAGAGTGCCCCTTGTGGATATTTTCAGATGAACCATCACCCTTTTCCCCAGCTTTCAGAGATATTTATTTACAAGAAGCTGTAGCAGTATCGGGGCACCATGGGACTTTGTGGGTAACACTGTTGGTTCGTACCTCCAGGGCTGCCGGTTTGACTCTCACCTTCCTGTTGTGTGTGAGTGGAGCTTGCATTTTCTCCCCATACCATATGGGATTCTTCCCGATCTCCAATGACATCCCATCCAAGGTGTTCCCATCCACTTTGTGCCCAGTGATGGACTGCCCTCCTGTCCAGGGTGTCCCTTGCTCTGTGCCCTGTGATAAACTGGCATCCCGTCCAGGGTGTACCACAACCTTATGCCCTGATTTGCCTGTGATATGCTCCAGGAAAATGGATGGATGTCAAAGTAACCAAAAATGAGTAAGAAAGCAAATACTGAAATATAACTATTTTGCTCAAGATAAATAAAATGACATTGGTTTTTGAATGTGCAACTGAAAAACTGGGTATCACGTCAACATCAGACTTGTTTAAATGATCAATGATTTGATATAGATATAGAGACAGATTAGCTGCATAGTGACTAAAAGCATAACATTTTGAATGTATGATGTTTAATATGGGAGAAATTGCTCATGTTACTGACTACATCAGATCTAATGAAAAATGGTCTCCTAAATCAGTAATTTTATTGAATCTAATAACGTAAATCCTCTTCTTCATTCTATCTCCACCCTATTGTTTTGAGTTCCGCGGCTTTGCAAGTCTGTCCTGCTTTCCTGATCCCCAGACATTTCTCTTTCATGGGTGAGAAAATACAGCCTTAATCACTCATTTGTCCACAGTGCCTCCCTCTTCAGTTCCTGCTCCAAAAAAAAAAGTATGAAGAGCAGTGGGGACATGTAAAATTCAGCTGGTGTTCTGAAGAGAGGAGAAAAAGCCTTCCCGTCATGCAGATCAGTGGTGTCCCTAGCACGGAAAACCTGGTGAGGTGCAGTAAACTCTGCATGGGCATCGCCTGACTCGTCAATGAAACCGCACACAAACCTACCTTTCACGGATTCCAAACAGTGGTCCTATATGCTTATTCTCTCATTTTTGCTCGAATGGCAAGGTACTAAACTTAACTTTTACTAATATGTTGACTTGGTCCATTATTGTCTTGCTAATAACCGGCAACACCATTACCAAAGATGACGTTTAAGGAACAGAATTCACGTATGTCATTTTGATATTTTTTTATTGGCTGCTCTCAGCTTGGGACCAAAAGTATCGTGCCTCACAGCTCATTACTGAGAGCACGTTGAACATTCAGTCAGTGTTTTCAACTGCTCACTTAGTTGAATGAATGGTGATGGGCCAGTCCCATGCTAGGAGGAGTACTGACCCTTACGCAACAGGTACAGGAAGTATTTGGAAGGTATCGGTCAGGATTACCATTGTCATACTTAAAAAATGCACAACAGTGTTAATTACAAAGAAAAAAAATATATATGTGTGACTCATTACACTGAATTATTGATCATGTTGTGCATCGTTCTGGGTGATGTAGAGACGCGCCTGATGTATAGCAGAAGATGATGCTGTTTCTCCCTAAGCTCTGTTGACTAGACTCCGCTGGAGACCATGTGCTTCGAGGGCTGTGTCTCCACATGCCACATGCTCCATGCTCATTGCAGCTTTGCTTTGTCACTGACAAATGCTTTCAGCTCAGTAGAAAATTACTGGCAGTGACTGCATTTATTTACTTGTGTTAACTTTACCGGCTGTTCAGAGCAAAGTGAGATTAGCAGAATTTCAGCTCTAGCATCAGTGCTATCCACCTGGCAACGTTAAATGCTGCTAAATGATGGTGAAACCTTGTCAGACTCTGGGAATAATTTGCAAACCGATCATAATTCCCAGCTTTGGCTCCAGCAGCATAGCCTGAGCTCATTAGGGTGCACTGTGAAGCTACCTGGTGACTAAGGCTGTGAAGCAGAAGAGAGGAGAAAGGTGGGATATGTTCAGTAATCAGTTTAACGCTGCCTGCTGACAGGAGTAATCTAATTATACCGCTAAACACTCGCAGTGTGTTCATGTCGCTGTCACTTTTCGCAGGCGCAGAAAACATTCTCATTAATGCTGTTCTTTTTTTTCCTTCAGAAACTACGGTGAAAATAAGCTGTTGTGAAATGGGGAGACATAACCTAACACCTCATGACCAGCTGTGCCTACTGTTATACTGTACATACCCGCTGTTATACATACCCGCTGTTATACATACCCGCTGTTGTACCTGCCTACTGTGTTGTTATATAGGTA
>JAODJW010000033.1:9869222-9885402 GCA_026777045.1 Hyperopisus bebe
TACATACCCGCTGTTATACATACCCGCTGTTATACATACCCGCTGTTGTACCTGCCTACTGTGTTGTTATATAGGTACTCTTTTGATATTTACAGGGCTGCTGTTAATTATTGATTAAAAATGCGTGCAATTATTCAACAAAGCTACATTTTGAATATGAAGCCTGTTATTGCTGACATGCGTTTATTGCAGAGCAGAGCTGGGACGAGGTTACAGGTCTTTGTTCTTGGAGACTAAATGTTGGTAACATTTGGCAAGTTGACGTTTGTTTACTTTCACAGCCCTAATTTAAAATAAGTTATTTTATGACTTTCATGTGGAATAATCATGTTTTGGCCTTTACGGAAAGTATTATTACAGTGAATATTACTGGGCATGATTATGAAGTTCTTTGCCAGCCTGGTAAATCCCAGAGCGCAGGCCTAGAGGTCCTTTGTTTATCCTTTAGTGGATGAGGCATCATACATAAGCAGTAGCGCTTTAAGACTTTAGATTTCAATGCCACATACAGTAAACACCTCAGGACAGACATGGGCTATTCTAAACATGTGTTATAGCTCTGGGCATGAACCCTAAATGGTTATGCATTGTATCCAGGCATATGCATGTATGACATGCCTTATATTAAGAGATGGCAGTTGGCATTTTGATCATGACGAGGGATTATAAGCTACCAACAGAGTGTGTTAATGGGTTTATGTTTGGTGCTGCCTTTACAATATGTTAGATGCTCAGTGTGAAATTCTCATATTTTCAGAAATGCAGCAAAGAAGAACATTCTGTTCAAAAGGATAAACGAAGAAAGTCCCGAAACATCAGAATGACACGTTTTCATATTCTCAGTTTGTTATTCAAGCTATTGATTGAAGGGTAAAGTCCAGACTTTGTATGAATCTTTGAAATATTCTATATTGTACAGAAACCAGGACCAAATGCATAGATACCTTTTTCAAATCTTGAATTTAATCGAAAGAAGCACAGTTGTCTGTTATGGTTGTGAACATTTTTGTAGCTGTGTCTGTGAATGATTGTTCCTCTGTAAATATGTGGCCTTTTCTTACATAGTTTTGCTTCACAATGCATAGAGATGAGGGGAAATTATGGGGTTTGTATAGGATTTGTGTGGGATGCATCTGAGCAGTGCTCTGCATTTAACCAGTCTGCAGCTGTGTGATGAGCACATGCATCTATGTTGCCGTGATACTGATTGATACCTTTTAAGAACATCGATTCTAATTTTATCTACGTTTTATTTCAATCAGGCTTGCATACTCAGGCATGTTTCCCTCATTTGTTATTTTATTTCAGCTTTTAGTTTCCCCTCAATATCTAATTAACAAGTACAGTGTGAATAGCAGCCCTACAGAGGCACAGAACAAATGTCAAAAAGCGTATTTGCCTTATTAGCTAAATGTGTAGTTAATGAGTATAAGATTCTGTCATGTGAGTGTGTCCCTTTAACATTTACCAAAGTCGATGGTTCAATCTAACTGAAACTACTATATCCCCCAAAGTACTGAGATGTCAGCATGCAATGTTGCAGTGAGACCCCAAACCAGAGAACAGATCCTTTCTTCCTGAAGACCACATAGAGCTTCGTGTGCTTCAAACCACATCAAAGAACATGATTCCGTCTCTTCGTGTGACTGCAGGCATGATGATGTTATTAGTCATCGCATTCAAATCTGTTTGCTGGCCGAGCGCACACTAGCCATAGCAAAAAAAGAAAAAAAAAACAGGGGAAGGAAAGGAGAAGAAATCAGTGCGCAAACACGCGAGTGCAGCAAGCCGTAGCATGCGGCAGTGGAGATGTTTGCAGAAGACTGAAGCGGCGGAGGTTTATCTAAGGTGTGGTCCAGCTTAAGTCTTGGTTCTAATCCAGGATACATCACCTGACAACTGGCAGCAGTACTTTCGCTTAACTCCTGGCGGGCTCGTGGAGAATAGCGGCCCATAATGCACTGCTCCACAGATCCCCCTGTCTTCCTCTTTTTGTTACAGACCTTGTTATTGTTTACTTACATGCAAATTTTATATTTGTTTTATGGACGTAGTGTCACACGATAGTAAACAATATTTCAAAATGCTTTTTGCTTTATATTAAAATATTATGGAATAATATTATTATATATAGCTGTAATAGTAGAGGAGGCACAGAAAATGCAATGTCACAATGAGGGAAGCCACTCCCATGGATAAGCCATCCTGGCTATTCAACAGAACTTAAACTACAACAAACCTCTCAATAACTTCAATAGAAACTTCAGCAAACTGAATAAAAGTCTGCTTTTGTGCCCTTTAAGTCTTTTTATATGGAGGGCAGGAAGTGTTTGTGTTTGTGTATGTGTGTTTGAGTAGGTATTTACCTTTCATTGTAAAAGCTCAGTCAAAAGCTTCAAAACTGCAGAAACCTCTTCATTCGAGGTACCAGACAATACACTCAATTGCCGCAAACGATGACAATGGGATGAGTGTTTGTCAGAATCATGCCCCTTTTTGAAGTTAATGCTAAACAAATTGAAGAAGGGATCCAGTAGGACACACGGGAAATGTTACCTCCATCCCAGACAGAGAAACGCTTAAGGAAACACAGACTGTACAATTGCTGTAATGAGAGATAGGGCTTTAGGTCTGACGCTGGGTTCCTTTATCCTAAATATCTGTTTGCTTGGAAGGTCCACACAAAGAGCATGAAAAGGAGGTGTATTGACATTTCTGTTGGTGGCATCCACGCGGTCAGCCGCTGACACCTGATTCCAGTTTCATGGGTTTTGTTGTTTTACAGATTCAAATGGCATATTCAGACAGACCCACCCAGGTTAGAAAGTGAACATTTTAAAGAGAGAGTATATCACTGTTTGCTTTTACTAAGTAACTCAGACAATACAACAGCGATCCAGGTATCTGAATAAATATAGACCTCATCAGGTATGATTATACACCCCTTTGGATTATCTTTAAGAGGTAGGGATAATTTTTAATTGTACCTATTTGATAGACTATGCTTTTTACTGAACTCTACGTCATTACTGTCTGTCTGCAAAACATGTCAAAGTAAGATTACTACTGGGGCAATATTATTAAAAATGCTTTAAAATTAGTCCAGACAATTTACTTAGGTTGATATTTCAGTCTTTTATTATGTTTATCTGACTATGCTACTATCCAGTGAAATTATGGTCATTTATGGTCATTATAAGGCCAGTTATGTGATTTATAGCAAAAATAGGCCTTATAGTGAAGGTGCAGCATAGTCATCCATCCAGTTTGCATGCCAATAAAATATATATATATATATATATATATATATATATTCTAAATCCATAGGACCCACATTTGTCCTTGGTCAATCCATTTTTTTCATTTTGACCTGAACTTCTCTCACAAAAAATACTGCAGTAATCGCAAAAACTCCATATTGCAGTAACAGTAGCACAATGCCTTCATGGTCTGTTATTAAAACAAAAACAAAAGTCCAACATTAGAGAAAAACTTCAAAATATTTTTCTAGCCCCATAAAAAAGGGGTTAAATGTTTGAAGTCTTGTCAATTTGAGTAGACAAAGTGAAAGCTTTGGTCAGGGGATGGCTGCCTGTATTCCTAATTAAAAGGGTCTTCTGTTTGTGTTTGCTTGGCCCAGTAGGTGTTGAGTTGTGGGTCTCCTTCTGCCAGCCTGTCTGTTGGCCATCTCACATCTGCAGGTAGGAGAACAGTCGTCCAATAAAAAACACAGCTACAGAACTGGAGTAAGTTATTTTCACTACAATGTAACTGAAATGTATAGGTTGATATTTATCAGGCCCAGTTAATATGGTTTACAGTCAGTTCCCTTTTGGGCTTTTCAACTTCAGCCTTTTACCCCAGTCATGCTAATTCCCATATTATTAAATTCCTAAGAATGAAGTAATAATTCTAAAAAGATTTTTAAAAAGGTTTGTACGAGAGCTGTCGCAGTGGTTAGCACTGTTGCTGTACACCTCTGGGAGCAGGGTTTGAGTCTCTGCCATGGGTTTGCTTGTGCGTGTGTGTGCGTGTGTGCGGAGTTTGCATGTGCTCCCCATGTTGTTGTGGGTTTTTCTCTCAGTAGTCCAGTATCCTTCCTCAGTCCAAAAACATGCTGAAGCTAATTGCGGTTGCTAAATTGCCTGTCGGTGTGTGTATGTGAGTGAATGGTGTGTGAGTGTGCAGTGGGTGGAACCCTATCCTGGGTTGTTCCCTGCCTTGTGCATGTAGCCTCAGTTCTGGCCCCCCCCCCCCCCCGGAACCCTGAATAGGACTGTTAAGTGGTTATAGAAAATGGGTGGATAGATTCACACAGAATGCACTGTCTCACTGAATCTTGAAGCAGCAGGTAGTTATGACTAGTTAAGTCTGCTCATACTCTACTCATACTCTACTCATACTGCATCCAAGATGGCAGCATAGCTCGGGGGGGGGGGCTTCTGCTTCTCTCTGTCAGGGTTGTGGGTTTGAATCCCACATCCCCTGTCTGTTTATATCTACACCTGAGGCCTAAAAACCCATCTTTGGTTGGAAGGTGACTCACTGTCCATCCTCAAACGGGACCTTAAGAAGAATGGGGGATCATTTTTAACTTTACAGTCATTGGTAGATGAGCATCATTTTGCATACCATCTTTTAGAATAGGTAGGAAAAACTAACATGATGAATCATCATGCATTATCAATTGTGTTATTTTATAGCTGGGGATCTTGAAATCCAGTAATTTTAGAAATGAAATAAATGTGGATTAAAATATGAGCTTGCGATATCTGCTCATTATGACATATAATAGTTGCATACTTTACTAATGGAGTGGAATCATATAATTAGGATGATTTCTGTTTCAATGAACAGGGACCGCTGAGTCTGAGTTGCTGCTGATAGCCTAGAGATGGTGTAAAGAGGGGACCAGCGCCAGAATTTCGTCAAATTACATCACAAATTCGAGAACAGCCTGACTAAAACTGGAGAAAAATGGAGGAAAACAACTCCTTCAATCTGTGGTTTTCCTCTGACCTTTGGCACCATCCTGATTCAGCCAGAGAAACGAATATGGAGAAGCTCTCGTCTTCTCGTTAGTAAATGAAACTGAGAGTCACTCCCTCACCTGAGATAAGTGCTGTACCTCCAGCTGATTGCAGAGCACTTAACGACTCATGGAGCATTTTAAGCAACATGATTGCTCAACCAGGTTTGTGGGGGAGGCCGATAAACATCTGTGTACCTGTCGTTTTGAACCCTGTGGAAGGCCGGGGGTTGGGGTTGAGCCTAGGGGAGATGTTTGTTTGGAACACGCACCTAGGAAACCATAGTGCCACCATGTCATGGCACCAGATTCAAAGGCAGATCAAAGGACTGACACTGATGGGGTAATGGCGCTACGATAGAGCAGGTATGTGTGATGTGACCTGCTGTAACTGTACACAGCACCTGAAGAAACAACTTAATCAGCTGATAAAATCTCTGGTGGTAGCGGGGGCTCGTACCCCGACGGAGTACGCGCGCCATTGTTTTATCCGTAGCCGGTTGCTGGCGATGCCTATCTTGGCTTTGTGTGCCTTTCTGCAGAGTCAGGCCACTGTGAGTTAGTGCATTTTTGTGGTTCGATTGGCCAGACGTACCCTGCTGTGCCTGCGCTGTCTGTCCATTACTTACGGGAGGCAGCATGTGCTGTGCTTTGGCGACATTAGCCGCTGGTAACCGGGCCTCTGTGGTGGGGGTGGCCCATTCAAAACCTTGACCCAGAGTCGCTGGGGGGAATTAGAGCATATGGGGTCCGACCACTTCCACCTGCCTGTCAGCCTGAACCCCCCCGCTGCCCTCCTCAGGTAAGATCTCCCTAGGATGCAGGTACCCGGACCCGACCCCCCTGCCTGCTGGCCTTAATCCCCCCGCTGCCCTCCTCAGGTAAGATCTCCCCAGCTAGCAGGCAGACGGAAGCCGTGACCCAACTGACGTATCCGTCGTCTCTACCTACCTGTCCCTTCGCTCAGCAAACTCAGCAGTGCAGCATTCTGCCACACAAGTCCGTCTGCCTCATCGCATAATGGAATTAAATAAATCCCCCCCAGACCCATAGGCAGGAAAAACGCTTGCAAATCATATGTGTTAAATCATGAGGCTAAATTTGAACAGCTTCGTGCTGAAGATTATTTTCTGCTCCGCATAGGTCTTAGTCTGACCAGTGCCACTCTGCATGGAAAACATTTGATCAGCATAAACACTCACATGCATGAGCGTATATTTATTTAGGTTACATTGTTTATTTTATCCACAAAGTACTGATACAAAGCTGTGGCACTGGATAATCAGCGATGCATGTATGTTGTATTATAAAGCGCGTCGAGGCTGCACAATGTAATAACCAGTTTTTCAAGCTAATTACAATGTTTGTAGAATAGTTTGCGGAAAGCTAATTATTATGTTTGTGGAATAGCTTAAGGTGATTCAGTGTGGCTTACCCTGGGCTGTTAACAAAAAAAGGTTTCCCAGCCTGTTTCAAACACCTTTGATACAAAGTTTGTGCACCGCTTAAATTAATGAATGTGGATTGAAGTATCAAATAACTCCCCCTCCCTTTCCTCTCACCTGCACACCCTGTGCACAAACGTACGCACGCACACCTTCCCACACACACACACACATACAGGGGCTTCAGAAGTTTCACTCTGTGCATTTATCTCCAGTTTAACTTGAGATGAGTTGAGGGATTGTGAAGGGGCACCGATCTCCCTGTGTGGTCCTCAGTGGCTCCAAATGCAGCTGCTTCACTAACCTCCCCTGGGGGCCCCACCCAACAGGAAGTGCCTTCCACCTACGTCTCCTTCAACGTCATCCAACTTGTTTTCGTTTTTTTTTTTTAAATCCTCCCCTCTTTTCCCTTTAGAACAAGCACTGTTAACTGGTGATCCCCGTTTATTTATGGGAATGAAATTTTTACTTTATGCTCCCTGAAAAGTTTTGCTTGTGTATGTGAGCGTGAGCCAGTGTGATTTCGGGTTGTGCCGCAAGCAGGAATTGTGGAATTTGAGCAGAGCTCAGTGGACCTGGAGAAAGCTACCCTCCCTCTTTCGCTCTTTGTTGTGTGGGACTGGGGGGAAAAAAAACAGGCTTTTGGTTTTGTTTAGAAGCAAGTTCCGGAAAGGTGTGAGCTGCTTGCGAGAGCGGCTCACGTTGATAAGGGAAAGGTGTGAGGAAAATTGGAAGTCCTGGGATTTTTAAGTGCTTGGGTGACTCGAGGAAATGATTTGCCTGTTGTCTCAGACTACATCTGCGTAATGAGTTTCAGACGGTCTTCCTAAGCCAAGCAGATATGAGGGACAATTTTTAATGTTTAATCTAAACCACCTGCAGGTACTTACAGCTGCGACATCTTCATTTAAATATTGCTAAGCTTTCCCTGAAAGCCCTAAGAGCAGCAAAAAAATGTCTGACCTCTCAATGGGACACAAAAAATTGCATTGGCCTAACATAACACAGGGATTAATCGCACATATGATTACACATTAAATTACCTGGGATGTGAGCGTCTCTGTCCTGCTTCCGTGTCAGCACGTCCAAGGTTTTGCAAAGTTGGTAGCAACTACTTCCTTGCTTTTTTTAAAAAAAAAAAATACATGTAACCAGTTGGTTTTTTTCATATAGAGAGCAACATTCTGCCTGGTTTACCCTTTTCGTCAATGAAAGGGAAGATTAAGACAATCCGTTGCAAGCCACCTCAACTTTGCAAGGTGCTTAAGGACTAAAAGTAAAGAGGATTCCCCCACTGGTCGCAGGAAGATGCTCGGATTCTAGCAAACATTAGCTGTTCACACCTGGAAGTCAGAGCTGGACCATGTTGCCTCTGTCCGTATTTTATCAGCTTAGCCTGTACTTCTAATGGCGCTGAAAAGCTACCTGCTTTGATGGTTCCTCTTCCACCTTTGTGCAAGAACCGCGGCCTTGTTGGGCCACATGCGCCTCGCTTGTGCAGCATGCCATTGCTTATTGTCGAAAGTTTCCGATACACCAGGCTTCACACGCGTCCTAAAAATCCCTGTGCTGGAATCAGCTTCCCTTTTAATATGTAAACCCAACTAAGGTGGTGATTCCACATCAGGAAGCTGTAATAGCTAAAAGATAGCTACCTTCTGTGATGGGTATATTTTTGATTTGGCTTGTTTTGGGAAAAATTCATAGCGACATTGAAGGGCTGGAGAAGTGAACTACTGGTGAAACAGAGTTCAGCACTGCCTGGTACACAGAATCCGTCACTCCGTAATTGCTGCGGTATCCGGCTTGACTTATTTTTCATATGACTTATTTTCATTTTTTCTTTTCCTCTGAGGTATAGTAGATAAGAGCCTTGAACCTCCCCCCCCCACCCCCACTCGCCCACCATAACTACCCACATCAAATCGTGACAATAACAGGTTGAACCATTTACTGAACAGACCTGATTTTTGTACCTTATCGCAACACCTGAATGAGAAACGGTCAGGCCTCCTTTAAACCCACTGACAGCTGGGCACCTCTCCGATCTCCCAGCGAAAGCCCACGTCTGGCACACGAATGACGTCCCTCAGAAGCAGGGAGAGGATCTGACCATTAACAGCTCTGTTGGGCATCTGCAGATTGTAGCAATACATGTGTCATGTCGTAAACCTTGTCACTAGAAAGCGAGCCCAGGAACGCCTCGATGCTGCCAGTCACAACGCGTGAATTATGAAGCAGTGGTGGCGTTGCCATAGGCGAGGCCCGGGAAACTGGCGCCTCCATCCAATCTGTGGGAATAACCTGTGCGCCCACATTGGGTGCCAGTTGCCCATTTGTGCTCCCCTGGGTCCGCACTCAATCACCCGTTTATCACACTCGGTCCCCCTGGCCAGGCAGATGGCACCTCGTCCTCTGCCAGGGGCCCGTGCCAGGGCCGTACCAAGCTGGAATACACAACGAGTCAGCTGTATGCACATGGCATTAGCATATAGTTGACCTGTTTGGAAACCTCTATGATAGGCCTGTGCTGCAGCCAAATATTTTTCAGTGCAGAGATGTCTTTGAGACCAGTTAGTCAGAGACCCTAACAAAGGTCCCTGTAAATAAATATCCCTTTGAAAGAGTCAAATCCATTAAACAGCCCTTTGTTCCTCTAGTACGAGCATCCACTATGCAGAGAATCAGCCTGGACAATTTGTTTTCCCATCACTGAGTAGTATTGCTATCCAGAAGGCAATAGGTGGTACTTAGGAGACCATATGTCATTATTTAGTGTCATTTTAAAGTGGTCAATAAGCTCTTATTGCAGAAAGTAAAATATAGGACAATAAATTATATACGGTACATAAATGGCAATTATTAGGGTGATCAGTGGAGGGTGTGTCTTTCTAGAAAAAGATGCAAAATGGCAAGACAATAGTTATAGGAATGTCACTCTAAAGGTCTTTTAAGTAACATTTATTTTCCAGAATAACTTTAACACCCTTTAAAGGTATTTTCTGTGTGTTCATTTTAGCCTTAACTTGAGTTCTTTTATGACATTTCTCTTTCGTGGGGTGACACAGCAGGGCCACAAAGGATTGTTGTCTTCCATCCGAAAACAATTTCCATGGCAAAACATGGAAGTACCAGCATGCTTTGCGATTTAATATAAACAATGAGTTTATAATATTTTTATTTTAATTTAGGATCGATATTATTATTATTATTATTATTATTATTATTATTATTATTATTATTATTTAAATTCTACTGATTATTTTCCAAAAGAAAGTAATAAATGCTACTATCTATCTATCTATCTATCTATCTATCTATCTATCTATCTATCTATCTATGTATAATATAAATATAAAATTATGGCATGTTTAAGAAATAAATAATAAAAAAGATAAAGTATAAAAACACTCACATGAAAACGTTCTTATCCTAAAACATTAATAAGAAAAATATCATGTGGTACAGATGTATGGATAAATCGACAGGTCCATATGGCATCATAACAGACATTTTTTACGCAACTTTTGTCTGTATACATAAATACAAATTATAAATGTCTACACATAAAGAAATAAACATGAATTTACACACAATAGTTTTCTATAGTTTTCCATTTACTGACTGAGTAGAGATTTTTTTTTCTAACTCGTGGATAAACCTCGTTTTCGGCTGCCAGTCCAGGCTAACGGCTGCAGGCGATATTAGAAGTGGTAATTACTCATATCTTTCAGCAGCCTTTGTAGCCCAGCAGAGAGCCGGGCCGGATCAGGTATGAGAAGGCAGTGTCCGGGACGGAACGCTGGGGTCCGCCTCTGCTGCCTACCTGCCAGCTGCTGCTCGGGCCTCAGGGCTACAACTGCAGATCAAAAAGATCAAGGAGCCAAAGAGATAATGGGCTGGTCCCGCTCACCAGAAAGCCACTCCTAAATGCCACTGGTTGCTGTTCCCGGGGCCTGCACAGAGTACCTGTAACTAAACATCTCTCCATCTGCTTCCCGGGCGCCATCCTCAGGTTTCCCTGCTGTTTGCCAATCCAGCTCTGGAAGTTAAAACCCCCAGACAATAAGCAGGCAGGCCCAGTCTGACAGCTGTGCTCCAAAACGCTTCCCGCCGTGAGGCACGGAGAGCTGTCCTCAGTGTCCCGCGGCTCGTTACAACAGGAGCCAGTATGTGCCTGGGATGTTATCGTTTTCCTCTGAAAACGAGCTTCAAGCGGAACCAGATGTAAATAAAGATAGAAATATTAATTACAGGCTAATGGCAAAGATTTTCTGTTTTCCCCTATGCTTACTGCACTCTTCTTAAAGCGATTATTATGGTGAGGGCACTTTTATGTTTTTAAATGACCCATACAATACTGTAACTAAGCGCCTTAAAAAACAATGGTTAATGAAAAGCTATACAATGTCTTTTACAATTGCGTTTTCAAAGTGTTTCATTATTATTATTATTATAGTTGTTGTTGTTGTGATTATTATTATTATTATTATTATTATTATTATTATTATTATTATTAGGCAGTATCTGCCATACTGTTTGAGTACAAACACGGAGGAGTCAAATTGTGATTTGTGGAACTATGAGAGCATTTCTACCTTGGAGTTAATGTCTAGTAAATATTTGGTGGATTAAACTTTTCTCTGCCCAGTTGGGACTGGGCTTGTGCTGAAGGGGCCGGAGGGGGAGGGACGCAGGCGATTCTCCTCCCCTGTGGTGCACGGTGAAGTCTGACTGGATCCCCCACAGGTCAGCCCGCCCATAGGGCACTGAGCCATTCACAGTGTGTTAATATTTAACTCTCCTTTGCAAACATGCAGTCCACACATGGCAGACAAGGCAAACCAGAGGGACCGTGGTGGAATAGTTCTCAGAGAGAAACATTTGGGTCGTAACGTGAGTCTGAAAGTCTTCACGTGATCCTTCCTCTAAAACCTCACAGTATTACTATCTGCCGGCTCTGTCCTGAAATATCCTGTTTTGAATATGATTAATGAGCCAAAATGACAATGATACTTATAACTGTTTATTTTCTCATGATTTTATATCCACTAGATTTTAAAAGAGGTCAGCTGTGTTTTATAACTAACACCTACTGCTTATTGTAATTATGCTTTTCAATTTGTATAACATACAGTTTTCTGCAAATTATGTACATGTAAATGGTAAATAGTACATGAGTATACAAAGTATAATTTGATATGCATATTTCTTATATATAATATATATATAAAGGTCTGGAGACCATGGCAAAATTTTCAGTTTCACTCATTTCTCAATTTATGGGTATGTACCTGTGTAAAATACACATTTTTTTCGCAAACTGTAGCTAGGCTTTTCCCTGCTTCTCATTGTTGAAGAGCTTCTTCCTTGCTTCATGAGTTTTCAGTCCTGCTTCTAAG
Source organism: Hyperopisus bebe (assembly GCA_026777045.1). Lineage (NCBI taxonomy): Eukaryota > Metazoa > Chordata > Actinopteri > Osteoglossiformes > Mormyridae > Hyperopisus > Hyperopisus bebe. The sequence continues at coordinate 9,881,099 of JAODJW010000033.1, forward strand.
AGACTGCTATGAATTGTCCTAGCAGTGCAATTCACACCACTTAATGTTTCCCATTCTTTTTGAAGGTCACTTGAGGTCATACCCCCAATTTATGGAGCACTGCCGGATAAGTTAATGGTCATCTCTGGCATTAGAAAGTTGCTTCTGCCCTCTACCTGACTTGTTTCTTGGTTACTTCCAGTGTCTTCTGCTTCACCTTGTGAGCTGCTGTCTTAGAACCTTTGAGCCTGGAAGCAGCCTGCCACGCAGGGTAGCTTTTGGCCAGCAGAACCATGATTAAAATAGGATTTTAAAATGCAAATTAAAAAAATATATAAAGTGGTCTCAATTTTTTTCCAGAGCTGTATACATAAGCACACATTAAATTGTTCCTTTTTATTATATGAAGACAGTTGTTTTCCAAACTGCCTATCCTTCTGGGTCGTGGGGGGTCTAGAGCCTATCCTGGAGGCTACGGGCACGAGGTGGGAAACAACTTAGGATGGGCAACCTATCCTGGGGCACTCACACCTGCAGGCCATTTTTAGTAACTCCAATTAGCCTCAGCATGTCTTTGGACTGTGGGAGGAAACCGGAGTACCCAGAGGAAACCCCACAATGACACGGGGAGAACATGCAAACTCCACACACGTGACCCAAGCGGAGACTCAAACCCAGGTCCCAGAGGTGTGAGGCAACAGTGCTAATTACTGCACTACCATGCTGGCCCAAGGGTAATTATACTTTTTATATTTTGACTGATTTTTTATACAACCTCACAACACATCCATTGTCAAAACTAAGTATCACTAACTTAGCCACAGTAATTACCCATCCATCCATCCATCCATCCATTTCCAGGCAGTGCCACTGAATGTAATTTATTGTTACCCCTTTTCACATGAGCAGCAGACTGTGGTCAAACACCGACTACCCAGATAAAACCAGTATAAATAAAAGGAGAACAGGCACATTTAACAGTAGCCAGAGTCAGTATGTAAATAAATCTTCCTAAGACTGCTAATGGCTTAGCCACCCCAGTGCTAAAACACCGGTCATTCTACAAGGAATTACATTTAGTACTGGAACATCCTCCCATCTATCCAAACCAGGGTACAATATAATATTCCTCAATAGTAGATGATGGATCAGGATTCAAGAAATTCATAGAACACATGCAATTGTGAAAATCCTATTACAAATGCACAATTTAAAATATATAGGGCTGGTCTAATATTTTCTTTGCTTGGGGGCCCAAAGATGACATGAGTCTTCTGAACCCAAGATGTGGACTGGCAACCTTGCGATCACAGACACCAAGTCCTAAGCCACCAAGGCAGAAGCTGGGCATTCTGTATACAGTGGATTTTATGCATGATTTCATTTCTCTCTGATGAAGCACAGACTATGGTGAGATGGCATTTACCTGAAAAAGAAAGTAACTGCATCCATAGTAATAGTATATAGTGATCATATGATTAGGTTAAAAGCATCTTCTAAAGATGTTAAATTAAATACACAATCTTTCAATGTAAATGCAGCATTGTCACTATGTTCAATAACCATGTCACACTATACTAATTATTATTATTATTATTATTTAAGATAGCTGGGCTTCAGTAGTGCTGAATAAATAGTATGAACATAGTAATTACGTGTTTATTACGTGTTTATGTACATATAGTAATTACGTGTTTATGAATGAAATGATACCGTCATAGCAGCCTGATCGATAAGACACAAGTGCCACATGGAGGATGCCACGCAGAAGGGGTGGCATAATGGACACCCCCGTGCCCTCCTGCTGGGGGAGGCTCCTCTCTTGGTGCTCTTTCTGCTCTCGGCCCAAATGACGGCTGAGAGTCTCTGCTCGGTCTGTACCAAATTGTGTCTCTCATTACTCTCTGGGCTGCAAACAATTAATAATGCACAGGGAACAAATTTTAAATTTGACACCGATTGGGTCAGTTCGTGTTTTCAAAATACAACCTGTATGAATTATTAATGGTGAAAATCCAATATGTGAGCAGCAGACCAATCTGATAGGGTTTAATCTGCATTACTCACGGCATCACAGTAGCATAGACATTCATTTGCCAGGTTAGTGCTTCATTTTATTATTAGCATGTATGAGACATCAAGTAAATCATTAGGATGAGGCATAAACCTAAATTTGACATGTAAGGTAACATGAAAGTTTTTTTAATTTTCCCAACAATGTTTTTCCCTAAGATACAATTTCCATCCATCCATCCATCCATTTTCTGAAACCACTTATCCTGTTCAGGATTGCGGGGAGTCGGGAGCCTATCCCAGAGGCTACAGGTGCAGTCCAGGATGGAGACCAGTGTGGGGATTCTTTGTGGGGATATAATGTGTGTGTATGAACATTACTTCTTTGGCTTTAGACTGAAATAGAGATTCTTGTGTTTAAAATGCCACAGCACTGCCACCATTTTAAAAATTCTAACACTGGTTAGAGTTATTTCTCTGTAGCCCGAGCTTGGACATTTTCATACATATAGTGTCATAAGCAGGGGCACTAAAGTGTTTAGAAAAATTAGTGTGAACTCCAGGTGTTTTTGCTCTATTGCATTTTGACAAATCCCTCAGTGTTATCAAAACTACACACTAAAGCCTTTAAAGAACATTACTAGCATTAGTAGGTGACTGGAGGCTTTCTGAATACATCAGCAGCAGGATGTAAATACACTTCTCTGGAAGAACTCTGAGCCTTTCTCTAAAAGGTCTTGTGGTTCTTGGATTTCAGTGAAGTGACCCAACAGGTGTATTCCTGCCAAGCACCGACGTCTCAGATTAAAGGTGGAGAAAGTCATCCACATAGAGGCATTATCACCTCATACACAGAGAAAGATCCCATTACCCAAGTGGGAGAGCTGTACTGTTTCAACAAGACATGAAGCTCAGGTGCGCTAGCATTAGGGAAATGTTCTGCTACAAAAGAGAAGGAACATGTATTTTCACTTCCAGTTCTGTTTTGTGATGAGGTTCTCCCTAGAGTCCATAAAGAACGTGCACTGGCTGGACTCTCCTGGTCTCCACCACTAGTACTGAACCCTCCTTCCTTTTACCTGCAACATGAAACATTGGGCATATGTTCTGGAATCATCCACATGCTCTCACTTCTCACTTTCTCTCTCTCAGCCCACAGAGTACATTATTATGTTGCATGTTCAAACATAATCAACACCTGTGTCACACTGCCCCCACCTTCATGAGCACTGGGGATGTGTCACACTGCCGCCCCCCTTACAGGGACTGGGGATGTGTCACACTGTCCTCCCCTTCACAGGCATTGGGATAGCAAAATATAGTGCATTGAGGTAAGACTGATTAACTTCAGGTTTAAATGTTTGTGCAGAGAATTTTATACTCAATTGATTGGTTGAAACAAAACTTTGGTTTGGATTTATACTTTCTGGACATGAACTTTCCCCCCCTGGTTCCCTTGGAAAAACAGTTCTGAGATATAATTTGGAATTTTTCAGAAAGTCTTAACTCATACTTTTTGGTAGAAATCGGATGGATGAACTGGCTGATCTAACGCTATAATCAGAGCTATTGATCGTCAAAAATTATTTTACAATACCAAATCAAGAAAAAGTGCCAGAAACCCAATAGGCACCCTGATGATGATGTGTGATGCAGGAGTAATGTATCAATCACAAGCACAAATAAAACTCTTTAGGACCATTACCTTTGGAGTAGAATGGCATTGCCTTAAATCACAGTATAGTGGTAGAGTTACTACACTATGTTCTGTTACATCACTGTGAGGATCTTCTAGAATAAATGGTATTAAATTAACAGAAAAATAAAGATTGACATTAACATACCATGTTTACCCGGCACTGACACTGATTCAGCTGTTAGTGTTATTTATATTTTAATTGCATGACTATATTACTAAGACACGCTGGATTGTTGTTTCCGGAACTGTGCAGACACACAAATTTAAAGGAAATTGCATGGGTTAAGCAATCAGGCTTCAGTACATTCCTTTCTTCAGGTAAGACAGGATGTGCTGCCCAACACCCACTAACCCCACTTCAGACCAAGGCAGGTGTGTGGATCAGAGCAGCCCACACACACACACACATACAGAGCCATGCCACACTAGGATTAATATTTCATCAGGAAACTTGGTAATGATCTGAAATCTGAGGCTCTGCTTGAACTTTTATACTAATTCAGTAATTACTGCTGTGTCTGAAATGGGCGTCTTCTAGCACTTAAAACAACCTGCAGTTTCAGCGAGAAAAGGTTAACACCCGAGTTCAAATTTTAATTAACGCTTTAGGGAG
>JAODJW010000033.1:9893806-9917728 GCA_026777045.1 Hyperopisus bebe
GGAGGGGCTTTTCAAACAAATAATTATGAAATGTGAGGGGGACACATCCACACACTGCCCCTATTAATTTATAAATAATTCATTGATATTTTCATTAAGAAAAAAAATCTGGAATCTTTTGATGACATATTCAGATTTACTCTGAAGCAATATATTAATTTCAGTAATATCATGGCATCTCTTTTTCAAAATCACAGTTTATGTGTTTTATGTCAACTCAATGTGACGGAGCGGGTTTGACCATTTGGAAATATCATATTTCATGTTATTCCAACAAAAGCAAATTGCAGGTTTGAAGTGAAAGCTGCAGTGGGGTGTGGATTCAGCGCCAGTCTCACCCTCATGATTTGCCTATAAGCCAGAATTCATTGTTTACCTTCTGGATTCCTATCAGTGCCTGTCTCTGTTTGGATGTGATTTTTCGTCTGATGGTACCTGGCTGGATTGTGTGTTTAAACGCTTCTCTTGAATGATAAACCACCAAAACAAGAAGTGTAATTCTTTAGCCAGTGCTTAAAAAGACACAATGAACAAGCAGTATTTCATTATATCTTTTAAGACTCAAAAGTTTGCAACATGAACTTATAAGTACAAAGTTGTCCAAAATTCGGTCTCTTTAATTATGATTTTTGCGGCTTTCCCTTATTCTTTAAAGTTGAAGTAATATACTTCATTGATGCTGTTTTAGATTTTAAAAACTGCCAACACGATATAATTATGTGGCGCGTAATTTCAGATATTCATATCACGGATGTAATTATATGAAGGTGATAACAGTCGATAAATGAAAATCTCCGTAAAAATAAAAAATATTCAAATCATTAAGTGCAAGTAAATATGCCCTAAATCCTTTTAATATAATCCTCACCATGTCAAATGAAAAGATACATTACAAGATGAACAGCTTTAGCACATACTGTTAAGGATTTTTATTTTATCTGTTAGTGAAGTATTTTATATATGTGTGTATGTGCGAGTGCATTTTATTTATGCTAATGTGCATGTCATTCGACATTTCAGCAAAACCAACACTATTAGGGACCTGGTAATCCTTAAAAAAAAAGATAACTGCTTTATAAATTATCCCAAATTTGTGAAATGCCAAGTTCCATCTCTGTCTGGAAAGGGATAAAGCAGATTTGGAGCATTTTCTGAAGTTCAAGGGTAATGAGCTGGGCTCCATAAGAATGAGACAGTCACTCATGGTTTGCTGGGAGCCGGAGTGGAGTGTGATGTGTAGGCAGTGCTATGCCGGGCCGGGCCAGACCGGGCCACTCTCGGAGCAGCTTGTGAGCTCAGGCCGCTTGCCTGTTTGAGGAAAGATTATCTTGACAAATTGGATAAACATGTGGGGGCTGACAGCGTGCTGACGGAGAGTGCGGCCGGCATGCACACCTGCGGCTCATTTGCTCAGTGTGTGACTGACCTACAGAGCTGTGCCACCTCCCCCAGGGCAGGTAGCGACAGGTATGAGGCCCGGCTCCTGCCAAAATAGTTGATGCAGGCTCTCAGGTGTTTACGCAGGGTTTCCTACGTCTAATCTAAGTGCCGTCTACAAACACGGGCTAAGGAGGGGGGTTGGAGGCAATGGTCGGCAGTTCCGGTTGAGGGAGTGAACAAGGGCTTGTGGCAGATGCTGGCTGGGGGAGAACAAACAGCCGGGGGCAGGCTCCCCCCCCCCCCCCCCCAGCCCGGGCCCTAACTCTGTCTGGCTGACTTCCATGGCTGTCATTCAGCAAAGGTGAACAGTGAGTGTTTGGTGTTATTAAGGGAGAGTCGTGCCTATCAGCTGGCCTTCCAGGCCGCACTCACTTCCACAAGCAGTAAACAGCAGATCAGACCACAAAAGCATTTAATGCTTAATACTCTTTTTTTCCTTACAAAAAAGTGACTATGCCATCTGTCTGTTGTCACCTGTTACGTGCTTTGACTGTGCGTGGGCCAGGTGCAAGCCAAATACGCTTTAAAATATAACATACATTTAATTTACTACTTCTTTAATCATCATATTATATAACAGATTCTTTAAACTTCAGTAGTGAACTGATATTGAAAATATTTACCTTTTAAACTCAATCAATTAGGCAAAGTGGCAGAGTCCAGACACTCAAAAATGTTCTGGATATTTAGTTTTTCCATGCTTGTTTCACATGTTAAAGCATCTGCCTGTTTTTCTCTGTCATAGAGAAAAATGTTCAATTAGTCAGTTTATAGCTAAAGAGCATGATCAATGTAAAATGTATTTCAGTTTCTAACAGTCACCCTGAACCATTCACTTAATTTAAATAATGACATCAATGGGAATATGAGGATGTCCCACAGCAGGACCTCAGCTGGGCTACATGTGGCCCCAGGACCGGCACGGTTCCCATTTCTGAGCACCATTCCCACTGGCAATCTCTCTCGGGCACTGTAGACACCCCCCAACCCCCCCCATCACCCCACCTGGCACAAAGCAGCCTGTCTCTGCTTTACTAAAAATAATCCAGAAGCAAATAGCTGCCTTTAGCCTGCGAGGATGTGTGAAAGGGTCTGCTAATCAAGCCACAAAGGGCTCCGAAAGCGAGTGTGGTGGGGATGCGGGGGGGGCATGGAAAGGCCTGGTGCCGGGGGGCGCTCCCATCCCGCTCCCGGACTGTATCATGGCTGACGTCTCCACTTTCATTAGTGGGCCTCAATGAATGGGTCCTCGAGGATCTCCTTGGTGAATGGATGAAGGAAGTGGAGCCCTCTCATCCGCGTTCCGTTGTCCGCCGCTGCCCCCCTTAAAGGATGCCAGATCTGCCCCATAATTATACCCCCCCAGAGATGGCAGTCTAGGCCAGTGCTGTTCTTCACTGGCTCCTCAGTAACTGTCAGCATGTGGACCGCTAGCCTCTTTGGCTCTGTATTGCTTAAAGGGTTAACAGCCCCCCTCCCCCAGTGTCCAGGTTAGGCACAGGAAATCTCCCTAATGCCTCCCAGCTCATTAAAATGGAGAGTCCCGGGCACTCTGGGAATTCCCCTGCCCCACACTTGTTTTCCAGCTTTTTCTTTCTTCCATTTAAATGAATAATGGCTTTAAATGGTATTAATTAGCTCAACATCAGTAGATATGGTTTGAAAACCAGGACATATTATGATAGGTCCTATCATTTCGCAAAGGCGGCTGATAAGGCTTTAAGAAACACGAATTTGAAGCATTTCTGCTGTTTTGCTGTTATTCAAAACTCACTTATTCAGAGACTCACAAAGCTTTAGCAGTTTCCGTCACAAATTAAAAGCAATTGGAAGGGTGGGGCCAAGGTGCCTCTGTGATCCCTCACTGTGTGCCGTTTGACATCTCCTTTTGCAGCTGACAACTCTGGCTCTGCTTGGAGTTCCCCGGCTCCTAGCCTGGCCATCCCCAGTTTCAGCTGCTGGGCCCTTCCCACTGGGAAATCAGCTGTAATGGCACTGTGACAATGGGCTGAGGTGTCCAACACCAGGGGACAACCACTGCACCCTGCTTAGGCCTGAGGTGTCCACGCCACTGCCAGCTAGGAACACCAGGGGTTGACATACTGCATATCAGCATTATACAGGTCTATAACTGTACATGACCCTTTTTACTGACTGCAAAGCACACCGACAGGAAAAAATAATTCCATACCTTAATACATAATAAACACTGGGCATCTACGCTTCATTCTGAGTCACCTGGCCATTCAGAAAGAATCATATTTTGTATTCACATACTATGCTTATACTGATTCTTATAGCATGATCTATTAGCGTCTCGTTTTCACTCATGGTGGGCAGGGTGTATGTGTGTACTCTGCCGTTCCTTCTTTCGGTTCAGGTCAAGCTGATGTCCTGCACTTGACCCCCCCCCAGCTTTGCCTGGCATTGACCTGAGTGTCTCACATTGACCTCAGTGCTCTGTCGTCTGAGGATGGAAAAATGGTCCCGATCATTCTGTAATGAACATATGATGTCTGTGCTCTTTCTCACATCCACACTTTTGGTATAATCGTAGGCAAGGGAGATTTTTGACCTTCATGGTTATAGATACAATTGTTGAAGATTCTCTTCATAAAAGTGACATTCCTCTACATCCTTGCACAGCATAGTATGAGTGGTATTGATATTTTAAAGAACTCACTCTTCTGCCCTGCATCCTTAGGAGCTTATTGTGAACTTTCTGTTTCCTCAGCTAATTCTTCTGGAGATCAGGCTCATATGATGGGACATGGAGGCATCAGTATTCACTGTGCAGGTCTTCACCGTGAAGCTCATCAATAAGAACCTGCTTTTAAAAAATGTGCATTACCTAAACATTAGCATTAAATATATCCCCTCTATATCCTTGATCTGCTCCAGTTGTCTCATTGTTTTTTTATATCTGATTAGACAGATTCCCTCTCTGAATCATGAGGATTATTAGGATCATCAGCATGTTCTGTCTCTGAAATTTCCTCCATATCTGACAACCTCTTCCTCTGTGTCACTATCAGCATTCAGAACCCTTGGTAACACTTCATTAACTGTCAGTCACATGGCGATCTGTCGGCCACATTCTGATGCAGCCATCGAGGAGAGAGACAGCAAACCCAGAGAAATGGTTCACTAAAGACCTAACAAAAAGCAACTTGGCTGCGTGAACATTTCCACACACATAAAAGGCGGTAGGTCTAGGTCTAACCCCAACCCTAACATCATCTTTGAATGCAAGTTCTACACAGGCTTCCCAGAACACAAGAGAGCCTGAAAACTCAACACAAGTTCAGGGGTTCATGACCCCAAATTAGGAGGAAAAGCCGAAGTTCAGCTGTCAGGTTAAAAACTGAAATGGGTCAAATCGACAGCATAATAGAAAGGTTACGCTAATATATTCCTTCATGACATAGTGTAGCTACAATATGTCTGACATCGTCTTTTAAGGAACTATCAAGGAAAGGTTTATTTTCTTCATTTTTTTTTCCAAGTTGGTTAATATAGTTTATATGATTTTAAACGATACATTAGATTAAATGACATCTATCAACTGTTCCGGTCCATTTTTGAGAAAGGAGGGAAACAGTAAATCCACTGAGCGGAAAAAGATAGACAGGATAAATGCATGATGGTTTGCAAAGATTCCACTAATTCATAGCTGTATGATTTGCTCCTTAGGAAGGAAGAATGCTAAGTAGTGACATAACATCATGGCACTATCCACACTGATGAAAACACCATAGAATCTCATATTAATCCCAACATTAATATTAAATCCCAACAACATGTACAAACTGGAATGGAATGGAATTATAAAGCTTTTATATTATCAAGAACATTTCACTTCAATTGATGTGTTTAATTGCCAGATAAATAAAACATGACTTCAGGTGATGTTCGAATCATGAACAAAGCCAGAATGTACTTCAGTATTCATGGAAAGGCTCTTTATTTTCTGGACTAATCATAAAACACAAGAAGATGCATTTTCAGCTGTGACAGTGGCAGCTGAGAAAACAGTAGCAGGGTGTTAGTTGGCTTCGGACAATCCCTCAGTCAGGCTGCGACAGGAAGCTCCAGTGAGCTCCAGAGACCACCAAAGGTCCTTCTGTGCTAAACAGCCCCAATGCACTGGATGATTACAGCCCTATGCGGGACTTATTATTACAGGAATGCATTTCCACAACTGCAGTATTATCGGATGTCAACATGAGAAATATTGCATCTTTATATATTTACATACTGTGTCTTTTAATTAAAAAAAAAACATTGGTTGTATCCTGCATTTTGAATTTCCAATGTAACGAATTAAGACTGTCTTATAGCTTAAACATAGATATCTATAAATTTAATCTTGCACTAAAAGGGGGGTTATACCTGCATATGGTTTTTTATATATTAATTTCCCAGAATTTGATTTCCTGATTCATCTAGCTCCGCTTTAAGGTCTGGATTTGCAATACTTGATATTTAGTAACATATGTATGGGAGCCAGTGGTAATTTCCCTGCTTTATTCCATATTCCGACGCACACAGTTCACGACCGCAGCGCTCTAGCCAAACTGTGTTGACTTTTTTTAAAATGAAAGTAACTGGATGGATCCCTGAAGGTTTGTCACCAGCTGTCAGTCTGGAAGAGCAGATGCGGGGGGTCAAGGCTGATCCAATCAGGGTGGGAGCTACAGAACCACCGAGAGATACAGTGGGGCCGAGGCAGCCCTGGGATCTTGTTCGTGAAGAACACACCTATCTGTTCTCTCCTCATTTGTATAATGCTGGTTCATGGATGAAATTGAGTCTTAGGCAGTGGGATTGAAGTTTTAATTTTGTCTCTGTGCTGGGAGGCAGCCACTCTGCCTGGCCCGCCCCCTGACATCTTATCAATTAAGGGAAGTGTAACGTTGTCGAGACGAGCAGGCTGCTCTCTCTGGGTCAGCCGGGCCTATGAAGACTGTTCAACGTGGAAATAAGTAGGACCTGCTAGCAACCGTGCTTCACATTTCTTTTTTTGCAACAATGTTATTAACGTTCTGTAGGAACTGTACATTTGTTTCTGTCAGGCAATTATTCTTGCTTTACATACGAGCCAAATTAGTAAGAATCTGGATATGATTGCATGTTCTTTTTCAAACAGAAAATTATCAATACAGTGTCTTGAATAAGGAAGTCCAATGAAGACCCAAAATGGCGGCAGCTTCTTAATAAGAAGTGAGATTCTCTCAACTGGACAAAGAGCAACAACGTGGCTGCAATGAACTGCTGCACATTGTTTAGCTGCAAAGGTATTGAGTGACTGAAATTAAATTAAGTGCCAACTCTGAGCTGTTGAAAATAGTCTGCATAAGATACAAGTAAGATCCAGTGTGTGACTCACTCCAGTACACTAGATGCAATCCCTGAATGGCCCGCGTGTGTTTTATTATACAATACTCATAGCTGGAGGGTGTTTGTCACTCCTGTGCAATAAGAACAGTGGTGTGCAGCTTTTCATGGCTAGGCAGGAATACCTCCATAAGTCCAAATAATTAGAACGGTGCTTCTCTCTCTAGCCAAGAAAGGCATGGGAGGGCCAAATGGGATTTGACCTCTACTTGGGCCGCGACTAATGGCAGCGTGAGCCCCTGAATGGGTCTGGGTCATCGCCCAGTGACACACGACCCGCCACGGTTAATTCCGCAGAACAATGGACAGGGCTCCGCTAAGATCTCATCTTATTACACCTCGATGCCAAATTAATCGTCTGTTTTCATGGCCGTGAGTCTTGTGACCTTTTGGTCAACTCAGATAATTACAATTTGTGTTAACCTGCAAGTGTGGAAGCTCGTCTTTGCTAAAGACAGAGGGAATCTTAATTAATCCTATTGAGTAAAGGCATGCTATCTGTTCCAGTGAACTGTACAGAGGATATTCACAACTGGTTATACAAAACCATCAACCGACTATAAATGTACCACCGAGAAAAGTCCCAATCATCATTCACAGTATAAATGTAGCAGTGAGCCAAAACAATACGACCACCCCCATGTAAAATGAATAATGTTGACTGTTGTTGATTGTTTCGTAAAAATGGTGCATGTCAAGGTCTGGGATATATTAGACAGTAATCTAATATACGATACATGTAGCTGATATGTAGAATGCAGAAGAAATGGGCAGGAGTAAAGATCTGAGGGACTTTGACAAGGGCCAAATGATTATGGCCAGACGACTGGGTCAGAACTTGGCTGAAACGGCACGGCTTGTGAGGTGCTCGCGGTCAGCCGTGGCGAGTACCTGCTGAGAGTGGTCTGAGGAGGGAAGCACCGCGACCTGCTGACAGGGTGAGGAGGCCAGGACTATCACATCTGGTACAAACCAACAGAGAGGCTATTGAGACACAAACGGCAGATAATTTTAATGATGATAACTGGAGTAATGTGTCAAAGACGCAGGGCAGGAAAGCCCAGATTACACCGCTGGTCTTCCGTGATACATGGTACGTGATACGAAACATACCGTGATGTTTGGGTGGAGCCTGGGGCATTACACAGTCAGGAGGGTGTGTAAGATGCGTCTTACGTTCAGAACAGAAGCTCAGTCATAAATAGCCAGCCACCTACTTTTAGATGGCTTGACTTTCATATTGTACATCATGTGAACAGTAAATAAGCGTCTCTTTGTTGTTATGTTACTGTCGCTCCCCAAACCCTCAATGCCTTTACTGAGTTGACCCTTCTGCAAAGGAAAACCGAAGAGAGCTGGAACCACGCTGTAACTAGTGCCTCTTTGCAATATGGGGGGGGTTGCAGCCTGGTGGAAAAACACCATTAGTTAGCAAAAAACCTAGAGATGATGACCCCTTCTTTAACACAGCAGTGCCAGTCTACACAATAGACATCGCAGCTTTATGCATCTTCCTTGCTACTGGATAAGCAGTATGGATGGATGGAGATTAGCTCATTTAACACTGGTGGGAGACCTTGTCTTGATAAATCCATGTTCTCTTCAGCTGGATGTTGCAGCTGCCGTCCTGCCGCTCATCAAAAGAAGGGCAGGAGCAGATGAAAGGTGGAGTGCAGCTCAGACATGACTGTCTCCGAGTCGCCCTGTTGGTGGCGAAGGCTCCGCACTGCGTGGCTCTGGATGAAAGCAGACGGCTCGTCGCGCGGGGAGCAGGCCCACAAGTGCACGCATAACCGCCATCTCCCAAGACAAACACTCTGATTGGGAGTTAAAGCTGCTTTCACATCAGCGACCGGTGCCATCTTAGTTAGGAGGTCGGTTATCTCAACACTGAGAGGAAGTCACAGCGGGGACGGTAAACATCAGTGGGAGCCATATCATCATAGCAAAGGCAGAGAGTTACTGATTTACAGGACGCTCCTTTAATAACGCTGGGGGACTGGAGCTTGGGATTCTACCAGCTATGAGATGCATTAGCTAGTTTAACAAGTTATTGGATAAGATGGCCATATTTACCCATGGCAACCGAGCTGGGAGAACAGTGAAAACAATGCACTTCTTTCAAGCAGTTTTAAAAATGCTTCCTTATTCATTGCAGGTTTGAGGCAAGTCCCAGCAGATCAATCACACCACCAATAGGCCTTTGAGAGGGAAAATTTTTAAAACATTTAAAAAAACATCTGATCAAAAATGAGAATTTCATATACATGCAATAATTTCCTCTCAGATTTAAAGGCGCTATTTTCTTGGTGTTTAAGTCTGTTTAACAACTGACCTAGGCTTGGGAGGTCGTAGGGTAATACGGTGTACCATGGAATTTTGGGTATAATTATTCTTGGGAATTTATCGAATGAATCATGGGGGACACTCTGGTCAGCAAATTCTATTGCTAACATTTCAAAATAGCATTGCTTTTCAAAATACTGTCAAAACACAGTATACCTAGATTTAAAGTATAACGGAATGAATAATTAGATAACACTCAAGCCAAAACTGACCCTGCTCATGAATTGTATCCCCTAAAACCTTTATATCAATGTTTTGAACCTGCCAGTCTGGACTGGACAAGCTCTGGCCTATTAAAATGAGGCTCGACCTAATTTAAAAACAATAAGGTCAACATGCAAATGAAAGACACCAGGCTCGTTATCGATATATTTCTCCACAATAAATATTTGAGAAATCTCTATATCATAGGGGCTCCGAGAAGAGAGCAAATAGTGTGGAACTGATACCAAAGCTAATTTAGGGGAGCTTGTCCAAAGAGATATGCCTTCCTCTGAGACTTAACATTTGGCAAACTCATACTTCCTGTCAAAAAAGAAAAAAAGAAAACACTAATGAAGTTGATCTCTTAGCCATTTGAACTAATTGCAGAGTTGAGATTACACAGTATTCACTCAGTAAAAAAAAGGAATGTTAATTTAAATAGTGCTCTTTAATGCTTATATTCTATATAAATATGGATGGTAATCAGCGATTAGTTCCCTGGCTGGAGATATTTTAGATGACGAGCTCAGTGTCTCCCAGCCAAGCTCTTTTCCCAGCATTTCCAGTGTAATGCCACCTTAACCTTCCCGCGAGCACCGTCACCCAATGAGTGCACATAAAAATGCCATAGCTGTATGTGTGTCATGTCAGTTGCTGAGCTTGGCTAGGCTACAGCTGCGTGCAAACAATCCAGTCATAGCATTACATGACATGCTTGCAAATAGCAGTCACTGGACAATTGCTACACTTCTTTGCTCCCATTTTGGGGTGGTGGGGGTGGATCAGTGGAGGCCTGGAGTCCACCCCTCACTTCCCCCTCCTGTTTACCCAACATATTCCCCCTTATCTCTCATGTATGATTATGTAGACAGTGTCCTGGGGCTCTCCAGTTACTATTGTGAGCGTTACGTCTGTCTGGGCTCATTGTTCTCCACTAATCAGCCATAGCAAATAGCGCCCTCCGACTCATTACAGACATACATTCTTACTCTGTGCTGACCTCAGGAAAGCCCAGCTGTCCGATCCCAGCTGATAATCACCTGCTTGAACACCTTGCAGGGCCTAAATCCCACTCAGAGGGTGCGTTTTCAACCACAGCAGTAGCCTCAGGCCTGGTCTCCCAGCCCCAGGGCCATATAGCCTCCCTGCTAAATCACCCACTTGGGTTTCCCCCAGGCTGTATAGCCTATCCACTAAATCACCCGCTTGGGTTTCCCCATGCTGTATAGCCTACCTGCTACAGAACCTGCTTGGGTTTCCCCAGGCCATATAGCCTACCTGCTAAAACACCCGCTTGGGTTTCCTCCAGGTTGTATAGCCTACTCACTTTATTACCCGCTTGTTTCCCCCAGGCTGTATAGCCTACGCTCTTAATCACCCACTCGGGTTTCCCCCAGGCTATATAGTCTACCCACTTTATCATCCGCTTGGGTTTCCCCTGTGCCGTATAGCCTACCCACTAAAGCACCTGCTTGGGTTTCCCCTGGGCTGTATAGCCTACCTGCTAAATCACCCTCTTGGGTTTCCCCCGGGCCGTATAGCCTACCCGTTAAACCACCAGCTTGGGTCTCCTCTGGGCCGCATAGCCTACCTGCTAAATCACCGGCTTGGGTTTCCCCCGGGACTACCATGCCAGTGTGTCTTGCATTAGCCGTCAGTAAACAATACATGATGTACTAGCGTGAGACAGCAACTGCGAGAGGCACAGGGGCAGCACCCCTCAGGTCTCCATGCTGGTGCGTAGGGACTCAACATGGCATTATCTTAAATGATACTTCCCTTTAGCACTGGGTAGGCAGGAAATGAAAGTGCACATCTGTAGTTTTGACTTAGACGCTGGCTTGAAACTAAACGCACTCATGATTAAAGTTGCCTGTTTTCTGTACAGTAGGTTCCTGAGTAAACTTGAGCGGCTTGAGTAACTGCCCATGGGTGACACAGGAACCCACAGCTCTTAAAGGATTTTCCTTCTGCCTGGCTTTGGGACTCTGGGGGAAACGATGTGAGCTGATCCCAGCCTGATGGCACGGTTTCCATGTTTGATCTGGATGTTGGAGGGGTTGGCTTTAACTGCTGCATGGGTCAAATTTACAGTAATTACAATTGACTCACCCATCTCAGGTTATAATCCCCTGGAAGTACTGAACTGGGGTAAACAACGACAAATTTCATTACACCATATATCACCCTCAAAGCCAAATTCATCCACATCCTTTTACACCTAATTAACAGTTCATGTATCACAATTCTGTCATTATTAAAGATGCTTTAGTAAAACCTTCGTTTACTCACTATCAAACATATCACTTCACGTAACTGCAAATGCATGTGGGGTTATCTAAATACGCTCACACATACGTTTTGCGTATTTGGCATAATTAGCATGACTGGCGTGTTGACTTCAAAAGAACACCTTTGTTATGAAAAGATATCGTTCATTAGAGCGCTGAATATGTCAATAGACTTGCACAAAGGTAAGATTTTTTTTTCTGCTTAGTGGCTTCTAGTCCCTACCAAATTAAATCAGCTCATCCTTCCATTTAGCATCCACCAAAATTTTGTTTGTCTATTGCGAAAAAGGCTTAGCACATGCATTATTGAGCAGATTAATGACCTCTATGGAGAGACAAAAAGGTATTTAGGTAGGAGGAACAGCATTGAGGAGCTTTAGCAGAACTCGGCAGAGGATGAAATATGTCTGTGGTAGCCTGCAGAGCTTACGTGACCATTTGGAATGACACTGAAAGACCATCAAGCATTAAAAATGCGTGCTTGATAAGAAAATGAGATATTCCCGCAAGCCTGGTAAAGTAAAATGTCATCAGCAGGATCATTACTGGGAATAAAATGTCTTTCTTGGGTTCTGTCGACAGGGGTGAGGGAGGATGGTGTTAGGTGTGTGACTTCTATTCTGGCCGAATCCGCAACAAACAGATACACCCTACAGCTACATGATAAAAGGCAGCTGGAGGAAACTGGGACACAGGGACAGTCCGGGGCAAACCTTAGTTTGCTAAAAAATGTAGCGAACAAAGTTACTAGTTATTCTACACACAAATTAGCTGAGTTACAGGAAAGCATTACATCAGAGAAATGTAGCAAGCTGCACTAAAAGCTACATACGGAGCAGTAGTACCTTAATCATATTGAAGCAACTTTAAAATCTCAAGGACTAACTCAAAATGATATTCACCTCCCAAATTTTTTGAATAATTATTTATTACAGTACGTCAGTTTGAATACCAGTGTCACACTAACAACATCTAGAAAATGACGAATTGAAGAACACCTCTTAAAAAGGCTCAGAAGTACATGTTTACATAGTCTTAATGTAGAGGTAATTATGTAATCCTCCTAAGAAACACTGCCATTGAATTAGAATAAGCCCTGAAAGCATTTGAATACATACAATTCGTCAGTCGTTTCTGTTCATTTCGTAATATTATTGAGCTTTGGCCACGGTCCCAAAAACAGAGCTGGTTAGCGTCTGCGAAAAATGTAAATATAGGCAAACACAATAAACTCTATTTCTATTTCTCAGATCATCAAACTTGAAGTTTATAAATGTCAGAATGTGTGAAATGGTACACTGTCAAACAGTACAACAGCCTGCCAATTATATATTTCTAGGTAGAACTAAGGACCGGAACATTTCCCACCTACAGCTACTGTCAAAACAACTCCAGCTGCATTTATATACTAACACTCAATCTAAATATTTAATTGTTATATCATTTTAAAACATGTTAATCCAAAACCATCAACCTTCAGATAACCTTACTTGTATAGGGGCACAGATGAATTATGGGTTAATCCAACTTACCGCATCGTAATATCAAACTAGGCAGATACTGACATCATCACCCCTGAGTGCAATATGGGTTAAAACAACATGATGCATCCCAGCATTAAATTAAGTACGAGAACATTATCATACCTTGATCCAAATGTCACATTCCTTTAAATTGCCAGAAAAGAAATAAATGGCTGAAACATTAGAATATTCATCATCAACTGAAGAAGAAAAAAGTGGACGGGCCCCAGTGTTCCGGAATGAAATTACAGATAACAGCTGGCACTTTGACGTAGTTTTGAATATGGAAACCTGTATATCACCAGAAGCCTCACTCTAGCACTTTGTCCCCGTAGATACTTCTGTTAATTCTACACAGGGCCTTAATTGAGTCTTTAAAATTAGATTAATTTATATTCAAATTGTGAGTTGTCCTTAAACCACTATAGTAATAAAAGATTCATTATTTCCAATGAAGATAATGTGATATTCCCCTCTGCCGTTTGTCATCTCCATTCTGCGCTAAAGGCCAGCTTAACTCTCCGAAATTCAGAAGCAATCTTGCTATTTAATATTAAAAAATTGCCAGTATAATGGCTTTCTAATTAGTATACAATTTACAAAATATTTAAAAGACTGTTAAAGCCTATTTTATGCCGCCATGAAAAACCTCTGTTTATCAGTGCAAAACTAAGAGACCTTCTAATAAAAAATGCTGAACAATAGAACCATAAATGACCAAGCAAAATTTACACATGAAGAAAACGTACAATATCATTGGGGATTGACCCAGCTCCCTCAGTGCACGAGTCGATCCAGCACAGAAGACTCAAGAGCCGATCGATGGCCCACACAGGGCTGAATTTAGAGGGGTGGGGGCCCTGGGATAAAGTCATTATTGAGGTGCTATCTACAGAATAAAATGCTGCTGTAACAACCAGAAAAAAATTGGGGTCTGTTACAGCTTGGTGCCCTGAGGTACAGCCAATGTTAGCTGTGCCTCAGTCCAGCCTAGGGCCCTCTGGCTCCCTTCAGCTCTGCCGTTGGCCTCCAAATGCGTGGGAAATGGAGCAGGATACCTGTAATGTCTGTGGCAGATCTGGGCTCAAGTCCTGTGAGGAGTTCAGCTGTAAGCTTTCAGCAAGATTCACAACCTGAACTTTGTAAACCTGCACAAGTCACAAACATCATGTTAAAGAAACAAAGCCAGTTAAGCTATTTAACAATACTTATTTAAGCCACCTGTTCTTCAGGTAACTATGAAGTTGGTTTTCATGAATAGTATGAATAAATTAAGTAAATGAAAAAAAAATAATAATTCAGTGTTCTACTCAAGTACAGATTGAACATTACACAGAACTCTTATCAACGAATATACCCCATTACATTTCAAAAATCAGTTATTTAAACTGTAAGACTTAAGCACTTTCATGGTAAAATAAGACTGCAAATTGCAATACTGGACACATATAAATATAATTAGTAAGTGAAAGCATTTAACCTGTGGTATGATTTGGCGGAACGGTGTGTGACGAAGTGACTCCGTCTGGTGATGAAAGTGTAACTAAGCATGTGGAACAGAATGACAATGACCCTACAGAAGGATAATGATGCCTTATGTAATAATAATGATAATTATGCTTGTAATAAATCAGAAGAAGCAATATGATTTGTAAACTGCATTTAATGACAAAAATATGCAGATGATCTTAAATTTTTCTTTCTTCATTTCTTCATTCCTGTCATCTAGGCGGAAAAACATTTTATTTTTACACTGATTTTTATTACTCTGACAATTCAATACAATTGGCAATTCAAAGGTAAAAATCTCAGTAACATATTTTGAGGAATATCTATGGGTATGATGAGGTAAGCCATCCCATAGCTGATGCATTGCTTTTAAATGATGGCATTACATATAATCTAATAATAAAGAGACATGGTCTGTAGATCTTCTGCAATTCAAGAGCGTGACTGTATAATCACAAAGTATTCCAGAGGCAGGCTGGTCACTGGCAAGTTAGAAAGTCTGGGCCTCAAAGAAAGCAGTGCCTTGTCTGGGGCTCAACGCTGCAGCTGGCTCTGGGCATTTGCTTGGGACAGGTCAGCCCTGAATGAGAGCTGCTGTTTTACAGTATGTCACAATTACATGACTCCTCTCCAAGTTCAGCACAGATCTGACTGAGCCACTGACAAGCCCCCGACCACCCTTATTCTTCACAGTAAGGGCAGCATAAAGGGATGTTGTTGAGCCCAGCGGAGCTGACAAAGTCGCCCCTTCAGAGGCCGACCATGCCATCGCTAGTTGTGTTCTTTGGCACATTGAGGCATTGAAACATGGGTTGCTCACCAACTTTGAATTCTATAAAAATTGTGATATAACAGACCTTATGAAAGACTCAAATTGGGTTAGGCCTTTAAAAATGACTCTGAGGATGAATACAGGAATGTTTGCTAGAGCCATGGTGGACCATAGCATGTCTGAACTCCAGCTATTTCGCAAGGTAGACTAATAAAACTCACAAAGCAATTAGAAGATGGATGGACGGTCGAATTAATCACAGTCCCACTTCTTATTTTTAGACCATACATTTAAAAATAATTTAAATATTCCTTAGAATCCAAAATATGACTGGCATTCAATCGAGTGTGTGCCATAAACTACCATATACACAATAAGCATTTGGATGGCTGGATGGATGGAATGGAAAGGCAATGATATAGTGTATCAGTATGTAAACACAGTGGCACCACACAATAAACACCATAAAATAAAATATCCACCTATTATCCCAAAAATAAATGAAAAGATACATCAAGTACTTTGTGATTGTTTATTATAAATATTAACTTTTAAAAGTGGACGTCTCGTCTGGTCATATAAATTATTCAAATTCATGTGTGAAGATGCTTAGTCAGCATGAAAGGTCCTAGAACTTGGCCAATAGGTGTGGGTGCTCGTGCTTCTCTGCAACAAGAGAATACAATGAAAAGCATATTTTACATTGACAACAACAAGAATTTGAACAAAGCCCACCTGAGACAATGTGCTAAACAGCTTTTTAATTTAACAGTGCGCAGCAAACAATTCAAGTCTTTGAATGTGAATAATATTCAAAACCCGCATACAGCTCTGCTAACCTCGACAGTATAGATTTGCATGAGTTCTGCATGGCCGAGAATCACTCATCGGTTCAAATGAGCTGGCCTGGGCCATTCTGAATGACCCCATGACCTGTGACTGTCAGGGATATTGGTGGTGGGGAGACTGAAGGGGCGGGATTCAGGGGCTAAACATGTAACCACCATCCCTGCATGAGAAATGTGCAGGTCCTCCAGTTGTGTCCTTTTTAGCAGGCCACAGGTCTGACGCTGTGCGTATTCACCAGGCACCCTGGTGATGATACTCACAGAAATTTCTAGCAAGAAAAACGACCCTGTCTAGAGCACTGTGTCAGCCCAGGTTAAGAAAGAAATTGCTAACATTGAAGGGCAGCAGTGGGCAGATGCATACTTTCCAACTCCCAGAAGCATATGCATCAGTTCCGACTGCAGAGCAAAACAAAAGGATGATGGGAAATAAATGGCATATACAGTGTGGGCTGTAGGCATCCTCCAACAAAATAAAATGTCATGAAGGAAACAGCACATACCATGCAGCGATCGCCATGCACAGGCTGCTCCTAAGGGCAATGCTCTCATTTCCGGCAGAGCGGAGCACAGACGGTGGGTTTCCGTAAGGTGGGGAAGCCCGGCGACATTCGACTTGCGGCCCTGGTTTCGGCCCACCGGTGCATCATGGGAGTCCCCGGGGGGTAGCACCCCAGTCCAGGTGTAAGAAGAGGAGCAGCCGGTCTGGGAGTTGGGGGCCTCTTTGCATGCTACCATGACATCTGCTGGTGCTGTGCCCACACATCTCTGTCACAGGCCTGCACTGCGTCAGGATCTGTGCCACCTCAGCTGCACGTGGCACTCCCGGTACCTGGGGTAGTGAGGTGACAAAAGCCAGAAAGGTCACTTTACAAGATGTCATCTTTTATGGACCACCATCAGTCCTGGTGCTTTGGGAAAACCTGTTACATCTTTAAAGTGTGCGCATGCAGCCTGGATCGGAAACCAGTTACAGATGAATGTTTAACTTACATTTAATGCCGAAAATTGCCACCAAAAATGAAAATGTAACCGGTCACCAAGGGCCACCGTAAATGAATACAGCAATAGCAAATGTAAGGGTCACCCCCTTGTTTTACGCCTGTCATAACCACTTCATTCGCTTTTCATGAGGTTTATGAGTAGCATGCATAGCTAAGCCCAGACATCCTTAAAAAACCCGATTCTTGATGTTTTCAAACTGAAATTATATGTCTGCCCAGCCAGAATAATCCAAGATGGTCTCAGAGCAGGACTAACTCATTACAATAGGGCCAATGAGTCTTGTGTAAGAATACTTTGCACTGTACCATTCTTAAATACTCCAAAGCTATTAAGTTAACATTATAAAATGAAACAATAATCTACTGGATGGAGGATAAAGTCAATGGCCAACTGGGAGCCTCTCTATCGCAAATGAGAAGTATTGCTTGTTTTTAGTCTTCTGCCTTTTCATTTAAATCATATGTAGCAAATGTATATGCAGAGCTATTAATTAAAGTATTGATGTGATAGCCAGGATAGTTACTGATATTATCCATGACACCTGTCAGTGTGCGTCTGTGCAGGCGACATCGAAACCTCTTGTACCTTATGGTCCATAGGCTCTCAGTGAGGGTACTGATAAAGCATATAATCAATTTAAATACATCAATTCCTCATTTGGTTTTAAATCACTGGTTTTGTGTTTAGTTGGCATAAAATAATTAAGTCTGAATATTAACCTGGTTCCTATACCTCCTGCCAAAGTTAGTTACACATATGCCCGGTTACAGACTGCCCTAAGGTTACAGACTAGATCTGTCTCCTAAATTTGACTTTAAGTCACATTTGTATGTAATTCAGAACAATAATAATACAGCACATGATAATAACAATAATACAGTAATAATAAATAACTACATACGGTACTGTACTGTACCACGAGTCTCTGAAGCCACGCAATGTTTTCATGAGCGTCACAAAAATGTGCGTGCTTTCGTTATTACGAACCATTGTATTTAAGATGAATTTTTAAGATAATAGGTTTTATGGCAGACAGTTTGGCAGTACGAGATGTCCGTAAGTTGGATGTTCTTAACGGGCTGCCTTTACTTCTTTCTACCTTATCCTGTACTATTTTATTGTTCACATTTGCCTTTGTATTGTTGGTGAGAATATATAGTAATGTTACGTTTACTTTGACTGCAGTTCTCTAGCCCATGATACTAATAGCAAATTTCTTAGCATTTCCGAATAAATCCTGATAGAATTTTGATGATAAAGGTAATTGTGTGCTCCCCAAGCACCCTGTATCACTGTTTAGACACCAGTTTTAAAACATTTTGGTCTATGTTCTTGATGCTATAGGAAACATACTCAGAACTAATAATCCCACAGAAAAACCCTCTGGCTTCACACCTGACTGATAAAATAACATTATTACCACACCATGTTTGCACCGCCATGGCTCTATGTGTGTGAAGTTTGCATGTTCTCCCTGTATTGTCATGGGTTCTCTGTTCCTCTGGGTTCTCCAGTTTTCCCCCACAGTCTAAAAACATGCTAAGGTGAAATGGAGGAGCCAAATTGTCAATAGGTGTGAATGGTGTGTCAACCCTGCAGTGGGTTGGTTACTTATTCCTGCCTCGTGCATTGTAGCTTCCAGGTTTGGCTCCGGACCCCATGGTAGAATGGATCACACCAAAGTTCATTTAACAGAGACAATAATTCAGGAAATGGGTCCTGAATAACCAGAATCTAGCTTCTAAACACCTAATGTTGTAAGATGTAGAATGTAGCCTGTAGATCATTTGTCTGCAACCTCTGTGACAGGTAAGTCTTAAGATCTGTAGGTAATACTCCCTGCAGCTGTTTCATTATTTAGCGTTCTTACACACTATCCATTTTTAAATTAATTTCCAGACTAAGCATAAGTGTTATGGGGGGGTGGTGACCAGGATTAGCCTTTGGCACCTGCTGCCCACCATGTAGCTAACAACTCACCCATGTTGGGAATTTCGAACAACTTTACACAGACTGCATTTTGCTTTCTGGGATCTTTAGCCAACCAGTTACAACATTTGGAATTGCCAAGCCTGCATCAATATTTCCTGCTGGCAATTAATTAAGCGTGCCCCCACAGACACACCCCCACACCTTGGTTTGGGACGTCGCTCTTTCTTGTGCGCTCTATGCACATTCTGTCGCAGACAACCACCTCACATCAGTGATTTTATCAAAAAGCTTCGAAAGCTTTAATAAGTAAAATTGATATATAGTAGGCCAGTTTGTTGTACTAGTCCGGAAATACCAACGCATTTCCATATTTCTTTCCATTTTCCATAATTAAAACATCAAAATCAAATTCCATACTTTACTACACTGCGTAGGAACCCTGAATATTGTCATACCCCGAAATATTAAAACATGCTAAGTAAAATGTTTGCTGTCTACTGTAAAATGTATCTCAGAACAAATATGGAAATATACCTACAGTTTCTGCTAACAAATATCATGTGAGTATATAGATCAACTGGACATCCCACATGACATTGTACTGCTCTGAGTGAGCCGTAAAAGTGCCCCCACAGCAACAGGCACGCCGTCCCACAGAGAAGCTGAGCCCCATCTGCAGCCGACTCTAATGGCCCAGCCTGAAAGGGCGGCATTCCCCGCCACGTTTGGTTTCCCTTGCTGTGAAAAGAGGACAGTATTCAGCCCAGACCGGGCCCCCGTAATGCGCAAACGCCGCGCATTCGGCACCTGCCTTTGTTGCCCGTTTGCTGACATCACGCTGTGCTGATGGGTGAAAACCCAGGTCCCCCAGAAGCAGCAGTTTTGAAACAATGCCTGCATGACATGCACGAGGAGTGCAAGCTCGCCAAAATTACCCTGTTAGTCAGGGGGAACCACCGCGTTCCACTGCCCGATTCAAAAGGCAATCGGCGGTGTGGCTCAGCGGCCACGGACAGGGCATGTTAAGCCTGTATTAAGTGGATCTGGCACTTCCCTTGTTAGAAGATTCCAACAGCACTGCTCCAGCCAGAAGAAAACCGAACTGAACCGCCAGATAGCATGACTGCTCACATTCCACCATCAGGGACATTTACTGAGAAACAGACTGACATCAATACCAGCACCTGGGAAAGTTCAGCTCAACCAATCAGCTGTTGTTTATTTACATAACCAATGCTTAACGTAATATCTGCCTTTTGCTAAGGCGCAGATGTCCATGTCTCAGGTTTTTTTTAAATTTTATTTCATCTTCTTTTAAAATTTTAGTAACACTGTATCCTCTCAGGTTACGTAGCTTTTTTGTCGGTATAACATCACTTCCTCACTAAGACGCAAATGTGCAATCTGGTCCCAAGCCCACATTGTCAAAGTTTTCAGTTCATATTTCAATCTCCTTAAATTCTAAGATGGCTCATAACCTCTAACCAATGTGATCCAATGTGGTCAGAATATGTTATACACAAGCTATGAAAAGTAGCCATTATTTACAGCCTGACGGATGCTTTGGATGGGAAAACTGTGATTATCAAGCTGGCAATGACAATGCTGTTTCCTGGTTTTCCTCACCGATACACAAGATTCATAGAATCTGCTGGAAGATTTCCATTTCTCTGACTTAATGTTTGAATTTGACTTCCAGATCTAGTTTTGGAGTCTTTACTCATAGGGGATGGTCTTTTGTACATTTAATCTAAGGACATTTATGTAACATCACTAAGTCAAGTTCCGTCCTTATCAATTTTAAGAAATCGATCCTCTATCAAATTTGAATGTCACTGATGAATAATGAGCATGGAAATTATTGCACAAAACTCTGACAGCAGCTGAAATCGCTTTCTTGGTCAGCGTGACTGACTGGTCAGGCCTCTAAACAGCCGCAGCACACACACGTGTTTCGGGTCTCTCCATATACTGACAGTCAGCCAACAATATGATGTGTGGTGCTGTGTTCTCGCTTGTGTGGAATTCATCTTCCCCTTAAACTGCATGACAAATGCATGAAACAAGGATGACAAAGAGGTCCTCTCTATGACATGCAAGTTTTCATTTGAAATTCAAGCCTGGCCACACCTATGCCCAGACAGCATCACAGTCACATCTAGCAGCTACACTGAAGCCAGTACACAGCTTTCATACTAGTACCAAACAAACTCATCTGACACCTTCAGCACAGAGCAAACAGAACTACAGCTGACTGTATTCTAAAGTAGACCAGGATGTGCCAGATCACCATTTCAGGTACCTGAACATCTCTGTCTCTGTGTATTTGGGCCCCATTTAAATCACCTTTAGCAACAGAGAAAGCAATTTTCAGGCACATTTGAAAGGTCTGAAGTTGTCTATAAACTGAGTATTTCTTTCTATAAAGTGATTTCTTTTTTAAATCATTCATATCTGTAGTGATTTGTGAATCATTCTAAGATACCAATTATTGAAAATATCTTTAAATTAATAAGTGATTTCTCTGAACAACATTATGGCTCAAAATAACTACCTGTCAATTTAAAGGGCCATGAACTAAATACTGTTTATCTCTATTATTCCTACTTTGGATACGAAGTAAAGAGACTGTCCTTTGGCTGTAGTGTGAGCATACCTGTCAGAAGAAGGGGCACCGTTAAACGAGTATAAACAGACTTTCAAAAAAATCATCACTCTTCCGCAGTGAAAAATGCCACAATTACTCCAGAAGAAGTTAAATTACTTGCATTTGTTTCTGCAACAATGTTTTATAGGAACTGGATACTTATAAATGTGGGACATACATGTTATTCTTAACATGAGCAGGCACTATGATTCATTCAGGGTCAGTAGATGATCTGCATGGGGAACCCAGAACCCAGTAACCGCACAGGGCACTCAGAGACAGCATCAGCCAGGCAGCCTGCCATCACTTAGACGCTCCCGCTGTCTCATTTGCTCTTTTTTCCTCCCTTCCTCACTCTTTGGTTTTCCAGTATATCATTGATAATATAAACATAGGTTTCACTTATAAGTTCACTTACAGTCATCGTAAATGTTTAGATTATGATACAAAACATCGAATCGAATCTCAAATATACATTAAATAAATTCTAAAGAGCAGAGAGATGCTTTAAATGTCGTGGTTCAGCCTGGAAAAGTAATCAAACCTATCTGCTCCAAGTTTTGCAAACGTAATTAAGAATAATCAAAAAGCTATTTTTTATCTGTAAATCATTTTAATTAATCATCCAATTATAATTATATTTTGCAAATTAGGACAGGATTAATAACAACAATACAAGTATACATGTATTTAAATTATCTAGTAAAGCTTAGAGATTTAGAGGTGGAATTGAACATCTCAAATTAAAAATTATTTGAGTCAATAACTGCTACGACTTTAATCAATTAAAATGTACAGAACAGTTGCAGGTTAAGATAATAAATAGTTATTTGCTAAATAGTTTTTGGCACCATATGAGTCTTCTATAATGCTAGATTGCTAAAATACAAATATTTGTAAGAAAAGATCCAGAGCACATTTATTGCATTATGTGGCTTACTTCACAGTTTAATTTAATCTGTAATGCTTTATGCAAAACATGTAACTGAGAGAACACTGGTCATGTTCAATGTATTTAGTCTGTCCTTGTATTACAACATCAGGACTGATGACAGCACAACCATGTCAACCGTGTGTTGGCTCACACACTGCACGCTTAGACAGCTCTCTTTCTCTCGCTCTCTCTCCCCCCCCCCCCCCCCCCCCCAGATAAGACTGAGACTCCTTTTTCCAACTCAGTTGAAATTACATACTTTCATCTCCCATGAAAACTTCACACTAATCTTGTCCTGTGCTGAATAATGCCTGTTCACGAGTGCTGCTTGGGGAAATGCAAAAACATGAGGAATTTCTAAATATCTAACGATAAGATTTGCTGCGGGAAGATGACGTCCCTCCTACACGCGCACTTCTCGAGCAGCGAACGCTTTCAAGACCGCTGTTCCAAGGCTGCAAATGCATTCACTAACTATCTTCCTTGCCACTGAAAAATTTTAATAAGGTTTTAATGACCACTTCTAACACATACCCTTCCCCACACAAGTGTCTGCAAAAGCCCCTCCCACCCCCACCCTCACAGCACTGAGTGGAAATCTGTCATTGCCAGCTAAATCCTCACCCAGGTCGTCAAGCGTGCTTCTCCTAGACAGGGTCGCAGGGTTAAAATCGATTTCACAAGCCACCTGGAAAGATGTGGCTGCAAACTGACTTTGAAATTTATATCAGAGATGGAACGACCAACCACCCAGCACTCAGCTGGGGTAACTGTCCCACAACACGCCCGGCGCCCGGCTGGGGTAGCTCTCCCACAACACGCCCGGCGCCCGGCTGGGGTAGCTTTCCCACAACACGCCCAGCTGGGGTAGCTTTCCCACAACACGCCCAGCTGGGGTAGCTCTCCCGCAACACGCTCGGTGCCCGGCTGGGGTAGCTCTCCCGCAACACGCTCGGTGCCCGGCTGGGGTAGCTTTCCCACAACACGCCCGGCGCCTGGCTGGGGTAGCTCTCCCACAACACGCCCAAGCCCAAAAGAAAATGGTACAGGCAGAGGCCAGTGCTGTTGACCCCG
>JAODJW010000033.1:9923599-9938938 GCA_026777045.1 Hyperopisus bebe
CTGCCTCTTTCACCTCTCTGGCTGAGTCCACGGGCTATTAAAGGTCGAGTTTGTCCTGCACCGTTGTGAACACCCCTGCTGACTGCAGCTTACCATCAAAGCCTATATTGTTCTAACCATAGGGTGGGCTATTAACTGGGGAAACAGGAAAAGTAGTCCAGCCTCTTTTCATGAGCAAATTCTGTAGCCATGGGCCTACAATAAATAACCAAATCAATAAAATAAGTATTCCTAACTTACTGTCACATTAACATCAAATACGGTGCAAAGTATTAAGTAAGCTGTAAGACCTTTATTAGTGGTCACTTGTTGCTAGGTGTCATTTTCGCTGTTTTTTTTTTTTTTTGGAGGGCAACAATATCTCAATAGTTCACTCTCCGAGAGCTACTGGAATTATTTCCTATATAAACTTCTTTTATTATTTCGTATTTACTAAGGCGCTTCGCGTTGGAGTATAACTCTTACAAGTGCGGGACTATGTACTTTTGTAAATACGATTAAATGTATTTATTTGTTTGTTTATAAGAACCTTATTCCTAAACAGTTATAAATCATGTGCGATAAATCCTCCGTTGTCAAGCAAAATAAGTTTGTTTTGGGAAAGATTTAAGGTGTTGTTGGGACCTTGGATCCCAGGCTGCAGACGCGCTATGACCGAGGGGGCAGCGCGCATCTGCCTATCTTTGATGTTCACTCACTGCAGCCAAGTTCTGAAATCTCCACAATTAGGTCCGTATTGTTCCCCCCTTAAAAAACACTGCATGCAAAGAAAAGGCCTTCACTGTCGGAGCCAATCCAACGAAGCGTTTGACGTTATTAAATAATAAAGAGATGGCGATTTACATTGTTGTCTGGAAAAAAAGGGCCAATTATCCACTGTTATATTGCTATTAAGAACGTATTAACTCGAATTTGTTATAAAACAATGTGTTTATATTTGAGTTTAAGTTGATGATATCAGGTGCAATGTTCGCATGCTTTGCCATTAAATAAACATTCCCTAAAGCCATGTATTGTGTATAAAGGCGAATGTTTAACATTTACCGGTGTCATACCAACACGTAGTCTAAATATAAAAGGAAAATAATTGAAAGGCTTTTGTTGTGATATGCCATTATTTAATGTTTAATTTTTAAGTAGACACACCCATTTGATTTATATCATATATTAATAAGTTTTCGGTGAATTCGCTGAAGAGTCCAAAAGTTAAATGCTGTAAGCGTTGGAGGCGTACAAATCTACGTTGATAAAATTTAAAAGTTTGTAGACATCCAATCTGCTCACAGTTTATATTTTTGATGGTTTCATTTTACACCTTGCACGTAACTATCTGTATACCAGTCTGCGCATCTTAAGAATTCTGCATGTTTTCGACTACTTAAGGTGTAAAATATCTACTTTCCGACTATTATTTAAATCGTACATTAAACGAATAATGCATAAAATCGTATCTTTTAAAAACGGTGTTTTGCTGAGCAAACGTAGGCTATGCGGTCACCACTCCAAATGAGTTACGCAAGAATTTCGCAAACAGCAGAAGGACAGCCGAGGCTCCCATTCCGCAATCTCAGAAAAATAACAACGATTAGTTAAAAAAAAAAAGTTTAACTGCTATAATACTTTAAAAATATTTGGTGCACTATATGTCGACCCGCTGTGCGCTATTTCCTCCCATCCAGCCACTCTGCAGCAGTGATAACAATGACAAACCTAATGATGGTGGCGATGAGAATTGAGACGAAGAGGGCACATTAGCGGAGCTCCGGAGAAATTCAGACTAGTACTTGTGTGATTTGTGAAGCACTAAAATGCACTCAGTGAGGCCTGGGCGAGGGGAAAAAAAGTCTGAGAAGCGCAGAGTTTATGCCATGCTGGCTGACAGTGTGTGGTCTATTGAAGAGAATGCGCATTTTGGCCGAGGGGAGAGACCCCCATCCCCCCGCTTTCCTGCACCTGCACTGGATCAGGGAGCGACTGGCATTCACCCCATGAGAGACTGTTAAAATAGACGACATCTCTGACAGTTTTCAATTCAACACATCTCACAATGTTGCACGCCTGCCCTCCGCAACTCCCCCCCTCCGAAAAAGAAAAAAATAAACTGTGAAGAACAAGTCATTATTTATACCGACGTTTTCCCTGTTTTGCATGACATTAACCCGAATATCCAATTGTTTGGAGGTGTTTAAAAAAAAAAACCTTAATTTAAAAACCTTAAAGAATAAGTAAACTATTTCTGCTGCTGTAAGTAGATGGGAAATGAATGACACACAAACTCATGTTAGACAAACACGTCTTATAAGAACAATAGCTGCTACCAATTTGTTTTGTTATATCATGGAACAACTCGGATTTTAAATTAATTAAAAATATTAAATTATTTAACAAATAATATACATAAAATATAACTTTTTCGAGGCACGTGCTCGTTCATCTGTTAACAAGGCAAAAACTGGACGATTACTGGCCTAACGTTAATTTTAAACGTTAGCCCCGTGTCGTTATTGTAATGTACAACATACTGTCTCCGAAATGTTTGCGACAGGGAAATGAAGCTAAAATAAAATACATTCATAATTTACAGACAGATTACGTCATGCTCCTCATTAGCATTCAGTAAATCTGGTTGCGGGTGATAAGCTTCTCAGGAGGAGTTTGCGTGTGTTCACCACACCAATTACGTCTTTTTTCCCCAAGTCCTAGGACAAAATTCAACCAAATCAAAAACCAAGCAATATTAAATGTTTTACTCATCGCACCACGTGCTTTCACTTCCTAATAATTTAACATCTTTAAAAATGTACACAAAATCTACACAAGTAAAACGAGCGAACAGCATCATGCAAGATAAAATTCACCGGCAGCAGAGGCTACCTTAAAATAATAAACGACAATTAGACAGTCTAAAATGATTGCCATACGGGATTTGTCTCAGCTATTGATGGGAAACTACGCGCTTCAAAAGGCGCAGTGCACGCAATGAAGATCCCTAACTTGTTATCGATGACGACTGTGGTATTAAAAGCACTCGTTGTGCCATATTATAAGGGAAATTTTTCGTATAAATAGAAATAAATACGCGACAAAATTATTAATTGTTATTTATTAACGAGAGAACTAATATACGCTTACCACCTGTTGCTGCTCATATTAGTCTTAAAATGTCACCACCCTTCCAATGTGTGCTGCCGCGATACACTTTTCGCTTTCCTGAAGTCTCCTGGTCTTCTCAGTTTTATCCTGATCCTGTTGCATAGAGAATGATACATCGAATTAAAAAATTCAGTATTTCTGGTGCAACACACAGAAAACTCAAAAACGCAGGTTTATGACTTGAGTACACAGTGCAAAACTACGATTATTCAAACTAATGTCACTGAAGTACCATTTCCATTATTTACAGTAACATCTGAGCAATGTACCGAGAGCCGAAGCACACATCTAACGGGCTGAACGCAAACCTGACGACGCATTTTCAGTTTCTTCTCGTAATGGCTATGAATGAGGATCGCGTTGCTACTGCAGGACAGGCTTCTATGCGCGCCGGGGGCAACGCCATGTTTTCTCGGTCGACTTTGCAAGTCACAAAACCTCAGTGGGGGTCCAGTGCACTTCCTATAAAGCTGAAGACTGCAGAAGTTTAGTTGTAATTTTAGACCGCTTTATATGTTTTAAAGAAAGTGCCAATACCTGTAATAAATACTCCCACTCACCATTATGCATAAAATTAATTAAAACGTATACAAACATAATAAAAAATGTTTCCCCGGCGTCTAGCACATTAATACTCACACTTTAATTATTTACGACAATAGCAGCGTTAAGAAAATAAATGTGAGGCTGAGCTGTATAGTTTTCATATACTATAGTTAATTTAAAGATGTTCTATTTATTTTTCTTCTAAATGAATCAAAATGAGTATGATGCTCTAAACGTATGCAAATAAACATTTTCTTATAAATAATACTAATAGGATGAATCGCATCAAAGTCTATAAAATATATGCACCATTCGATCATTAAAGTTACTAGTTCAAGAAACATGTTCCGCTATTACAACCCGGTCCACTAGTTGTATAAATAATTAATTGAACCACTGCTCCCTGACCCTTTGAAAGTCCAGCAGGGACACGTTTGTAGAAATAATACTTGGGAATGAGCCCTCGTCAAATATTCATTTAGCGGTTAATGCGAGCCCTTCTCCCCTGAGATGCAGTGTAATAGCAGCTTCCCAGGCCTGGCAGGGAACTCTGCTAATCTACCTCTGCAGTTCAGCTAAACATTGTAATACCCTTCACTTTTTAAATGTTATTTATTATTGTTGTTGTTTTAACTCATTATCATTTTTAAACGGGCAGCAAAACGGCATGACCTTATCGCCATTAAATTTTAAGATAATACATATAAGCCTATTTATATACAGATACGTTAGTGAAAAGGTGTTCTAATAGAATATTATTATTGAAGATGTTAGTTATGAATAAATGCAGGCTAATGCTAATATGAAAATGAGTCTTGCTTCGGTCTTCAGCTTGTTTTTAATGGATATAGCGGTTAGTGTTGAAATCAGCCATTGGAAAAGGCTTGACACTCCTTAAAGCTAAATATATTAGGTATATAAGTAACACAATGAAATATCTTTCTAAAATTAAATAATTTGAAATGAATTGACAATTAATTTTAAATGGTCGAAGGCCTAATATAGCACTTTAATATAGTGGTGTTTGTTATATTGCCAGAGGCGCTGATGATATAATAACATGTGATGTATTGCTCTGCTCCATTTTTCAATGATTTGCGTTTATTTTCACATTTTCGTATAAAACCACGTGAAATCCTAATTATTTATTAGGTCTAAAAGGTCTACCGTTTTAATACAGTACAATATGTATTATATTAAACAATATCGAACAGTCTCCGAAGTCGACAAATCCATTAAGTACTGAGAGACAAAAAAAGAAAAACGGCGTTTTTTAAAATAGCAAATGAAAACTACCTTGATGAAAATCGTCGCTATATTTGGCGTCCTATCTCTGCCCTTCAGGGAAACGAACACAGGCACCAAAGTTTTGAGTTGTAGAGGGTTCCCCGCACATCCTTTAACGCGATTCTTGCGTTCACTAAAAAGACAGAAATGTCGTTACATTTAGTACAAGCAGAGCGTCACGTTTATTCTGAAATATACGTTTAATTTCTTGTGGGATACAGCCAACATATCCCATACTTACTTGAAAGCAATGCAAAGTGCATGTTTCCCATGTCCCTATTTCTGATTTTCCTAATGTGACATTAAAAGAGATTATTACATTTCACTTTTACATGCAATTATTAAATAAGTAAGGTTTCTGCAGAATGTACTTCAGATTAAGAATAAAATTAGACACAGCTGATACACTACGCAATATATAACACAAAAAAGTAATAAAAATTCTAAACGAGACGACAAGACATATTTAAAAAGACAGAAACATACAAACATGCATAATGGAGTTTCCTATATGCGGTTTCAACATAATAAGACTCCTTTCATTTGTAATTTAAAACACATGGAGGGTGAATGACAGTCGCAGAAAACCTACAATGATAAACAAAATCAAAACTCGAACAAATTTCAATATCAAAATTTCAAAAATTTATTAATTTCAAACTGCATATTGAAAAAAACGTAAGCTGAAAATGTAACTGTTATTATGATATTATTAGTTCAAATATGTACAAGAAGTGACGGCAACTGCTCTAAATACAGGCCAAATTTTAAAATACAACTATGAAAATGGAAAAAAAACTTAAAATATCACAGTAAATATACAGAAATATTACAAACCATGAGAAAATAACACAAACTTCATATCTTTAACAGATGAAAAGTAGGACACAAAATTATAAATTAACAATTATGTTTAACCTTCACGAAAAAAGGTCTTTTCGTATTTTTACTGTGAACAAAATTGAAACGATTTAGCACTCTAATTATTTTCAAGAAACATTTTACCTGATTTATATCAGCTCTTTTCTTTTAACGTTTTGCAATATTATAACCAAATCCAGCTCATATCTATTTCGCTTTTTTGCAGAATTGTTAAAAAGACTAACTGCCTAGAGTGTACAAACATTACATTTTGATTGCGTTTATTTGATAAATACTGTACAAAACTTGATTGCAATAATAAAACACTTGATTGAATGAGATTCTCACTCTTTAAAATCCAGTTCACTTTTGGGGAAAAAAAGAAAAAAAAAAACGTCTTGCAAAGTTCCTACCGTTCCTCTATAACTTTTCCTTAAAAAAAGAACAGAAAAAGAAAAAAGTTCGTTCCTTGAGTCCTATACAATTTCTCCCCAAACGAGCTGTACAAAAATAGTTCACAGAAGTCCAGTTAGAATAAAAAGGCGCATTTACATATGTGATAACGGGAGTGTGCCATTAATTGTTGTGCCAGGTACAGGTGCGTTCTGATAATGTTGAGACATATGAAGTCTGGTTTGGGTCGTTTGTTCTGGTACTTCAGCACCTGGGAGGTACATACTGATCATGTCCCGAAGGTCTCCGGTCTGACATGGAGCAGCCCTTGAGTGAGCCGGTGAAGTGACTACGGGTGGACTGGAACTGGACTCTGACTTGACTACCGAACCCATAGAGCCCAGAGTCATCCCGGGAGCGCTCTGCTGGGAGTAGGACATGCTATACGTGGGCGATCCGTTCATATAGCTCTGTGAGCTGGTCATTGAGTTATACTGAAGAGCGCTCATATCGTACCGGTGCATGGGCTGCATCTGTGCCGTATTGTGCGCGTTTAAGCCAGGATGTTGCGGGTAGCCAAGCTGCTCCTGCATCATACCATAGCCGCCGTTGGTCCAGCCATTCATATGCGCATAGCTGTCCATCCTCTGATTGACCCCTGCGCCTAAGCCAGCCCCAACACCCACCCCGGCGCTCATCGCATTACCGCCCGGCGCGAGAAGCCCACCTTGCAGGGTGTATTTGTCCTTCTTCATTAGCGTCTTGGTTTTCCGCCTAGGTCTGTATTTGTAATCCGGGTGTTCCTTCATATGTAGCGCTCGGAGGCGCTTTGCTTCGTCGATAAAAGGTCGCTTTTCGCTCTCCGACAGAAGTTTCCACTCGGCCCCGAGTCGCTTACTAATTTCCGAATTGTGCATTTTAGGGTTTTCCTGCGCCATTTTTCTCCTTTGCCCCCTAGACCAAACCATGAAGGCGTTCATTGGTCTCTTTACTCTGTCCGGACTGTTTTTCTGGTTGTTTCCAGATGAATTAGAGTTCCCCGTTCCCCCAGAATTTGGCTGGGGTGCGGGCGGTTTGAGTTCGGTTTCCATCATGTTGTACATTGAAACTGATCTTGTTTTAACCTGCTACACCAAAGAAGAAGTCCAAACCAAAGGTAATTGATACCTTGCGGGATTTCTGTAACTTTACTTAAATAGTAAACGACTTTGCTGCGTTCACCCAAAGCGAATCCTGTTTTGAATCCTGATGTGCCCAGAAACTTCTCTCTTGGTCTTTTAAGAATCAACAAACTACTTTTTTCCCTCTTCGGCAGAGCCTTGACAACTCCTGATACTTTTTGAACAAGTTAATAGACAACCATTCATGTGATGAGGGCTGTCAGGGAATAAATGGGTTTTACCTGACCAATCACAGACCGACTGTTCCCTCGACCAGGATTGTGTGTTTTATTAGCATAAAGGGGCGGGGTTACCGCTGCTCAGTAGTGCTACAGCGTGCCAGAAGCTACTCTCAAACCACCCAATAGAAACTTCATATTTAGTATTAAAGCAGGTGCTAAAGCGAAAATATTTGACTACAGTGTCACACTGGAAATGCTTCCCAGTCAAAATAATAGGAATATGCGTTCCCGAAACTTTTACTGTGCGTTAATTTTGGTATGTATACAATGAAGTTTTACAATGTTAGATTCAAGAAGAGTGATTTACAAGTTTTACTGTACTACAGCTGCATGAGAACCAAGGATTTCTCTTTTTTCTGAAAACCCGTATCGAATGTATAATATTAATTAAATGCTATTTTTTATTTGATATATTTTCATTGAGTAGTGTTGGATATTTAAATGTATTGGCCGTAAAAACTTTACCATACCTCACTTTCTGTCTTTCTCATTTTTAAATGAACCAAACTGCCTTAAAAGAACTTATTCTCTAATTAGACAGGGTTAAATATATTATGACTGCAGATGATCTAATTAAAAAAAAACTAGATTTTAAAGTTCAGCCAATAAAGATACAAAATGAACGTGCACGTTTTGAACTAAATGCACCTCTGATAACCAAGTAACAATTAATTATATGATAATCCTCTAGATTTATGCATAAACAACTTTTTCATTGTTAAATAAGGGGAAATATACAAGACATTAAAGGAGTTAAATGAAATGACTCCGAAATACAAACTTTCCAACCACAAAGTTGTTGGTAGTTACTGCACCGGATCACATTAAAGTAAAAGTAACCTACGCTCTTTCGCTTTCTCGAGCGCTGTTGCTAGATTATTAGATGCAAGAAGTACAGCATGTATTTTCTCAGCCTTCACTGAAGTGTTTAAAACTGTAATAATTAAACTAAAAATGAGGTGTATCAACAAAACAGAAGACATACATTAACCATCAGGCTACAACAGATAAATAGAAGGTTATATATATATAAATATTAACGTACACGTGGATGTGAAACAGAATATTTTTGTTTGAATAAATGGGTCTTTTGGAAACCAAATGCATGCAGCTACTCGCTTAGGCAAAGTAAACACGTATGCGTCATGTGCGAGATCAGTGCAGATAAGCGAATGTGCACATACATTTAAAGGTGACGAAGTTGGCTAACGCTGAACCCGACCACTTTGCTGTGTACCAATAGCGCCGTCTAGTGGTCAAACTGATTCATATTATCTGTTTTAAATTTATTTTATACTACATTCCGAATACACAGGTGCGTTTAAGTCAAACCTTGTCGTGTTAATAAGCGATAAAAGAGTACACTATACAGAAAGGACCGCCATCTACATTATTTAAAATCATATTATAATGTTGAAATGTTAAAATGATAAAATCGATATTTTTCGCCACGATGCTGTAATATTTTTTTAAAAGTGATGTTAAATTGAAGTTATGATTTAAATAAAGTTTCTTACAGAAATAATAGTTAAATGCATACCTAGATATGCCCTGAAGGCCCTTCCTTCCTAAGTGACAACACTACAGGCCCAACGTACCGCTGTGTAATTGCGTCCAGGCATCTGCATCTGAGTTCTTCTCCACTCCTAATTTGCTAATGGAAATGCAGGAGAGCCGCGGGGAGCCCTGTACACTCTTGGAGAACATCCTCGTTAACTGGAATTTCTCAGCATTGCTAATTAGAGCAGTTTGACGACCGCCACTGTTTGAGGAAACACTATTTAACTACTTACGTGAATATTATTAAGAACAACAATAATAATAATAATAATAATAATAATAATAATAATAAAAGAAGTAGAAGCTACAGGCGCTTAAAAAAAAACAGACTACAAGCAAGACATTCCCTTAACCAAAGCAGATTCCACATTATTCAACACTAACTTACATTTGGCAAAACATAAAAGAGAAAAACACAACCGCTTCGTTTCGCTCTGTACCTCTGACTCGCTCTGCCACGGCTTCTTCGCTATTACTTACATAATACTAGTTAATAACTGTATAATCTAGCAAAACACAGGAAGGTGTACAGCAATGGCAACAGATATTACAAATTTACAATATTGATTTTTTTATTGTGGCATCAAGTCAACTTACAATTACATTTCGATAA
Source organism: Hyperopisus bebe (assembly GCA_026777045.1). Taxonomy (NCBI): domain Eukaryota; kingdom Metazoa; phylum Chordata; class Actinopteri; order Osteoglossiformes; family Mormyridae; genus Hyperopisus; species Hyperopisus bebe. Next base: position 9,933,415 of record JAODJW010000033.1, read on the forward strand.
TGATAGGCTTTTATTTGTTTTCAAAAGCAAAGGTAAATAGAAATCTTGTTGCTAGGTTGCTCAGACTGCATTATATAAAAAAGATTACACACATGGATAAAACCATACATTTTGCATTACTACAGTAATCATTATACAAACGGCGTCTTAAATAATTACAGATATAATCACGGTTGAATGAATTGATTGTGAAACTCATTTTGTCCACTAGAGGCCGTACTAGACACTACAGACGGAAATAGATTTTTAAATATACATTTGTAATAATTACTACAATAATAATAACAAATATCGGTAAAATAATACCATTTAAAATAATATAAGAAGAACATCGAATATTTAGTATATCCCAAAAAAGGGAAAATATAAATATATTTCCACAATTACGACTTACATGTCTTACACACTACGTGTAACAAACTGCAGCATTTCTCATTAATTTTAAAAGTCATTATTCAAACCTTGTTGCGTCACCAAAGCAAAGCATAATATAGGCCCACGTAAGTTCTATTGACAAACATATACTCAAAAATCAAACATGTTTATAACTAAAGAGGGATACGCAACGGACAACCAAGACTTTAATCGAACTAGTAATGAGCTTTATAACCGTAAGAACATTTTCATTGAAGCCAGAGGGAGACTGGACAGTACTTAACACCTTTTCCAGAAGAGGGGGTGAAAAGTGTTGGGGCGTCCTTTAAGTTCAAGTTTAAAAAGTTTTCTAATATAACCATGGCAGCTAATGTGGTGAAATGTTGTGATATGTTCAAAAAGTTGCGCCCTCGTGGGTCTACGGTCTTGCCATTGTCAGTCTTTAGCCTTGCCTGAATTAGACGCTTTCCAAAATGCAGACCTTTCGAAACCCATTAGCTTTTCCAGTCAACCATTTTATTTTTCTTGCAGTTTCTTTATTTGTCACCAATGCATAACGCAGTCCCATGCTTCGCACAGGAAACGTGCAGGAGTGTCTCCCAAAAATCGAAATAAACACATGGCCGTGTCTCGGATGAAAGCGCACAAGCCCCACAAGCCTAAAGCAGCACTTACTATAGATCGCAGAATCGTCACCACTGAACTTCACGTAAAACACGCAGAATCGCCTTTCACCGTTCAGCCTGCGGAAAAGCTTGTTTTACTCATATTTCTTAAGTTCCCGTTGCCAGAGATACTTACTTGCCCGACTGGACTCCCTTCTTGTGGTAGACTGATTGGCAGGAAAAAGGTGCTGCGTCCGCCCATCCGAAGGAGCCCCTCTTCGAGCAGCCTTTTTTCCGCCGGCCACGGCGGGCATCCCCCAGACTCCGCTTCGCGATCCTCCGATGGGTCGCCCGAGACACGGAGCTCCCACTCCAGCAAGCAACCATCTAAGTCCCATCACCAAGCGCTATAGCCTTAGCTCGCTACCCCTGTAACAAGAAAAGCCTTTTATGCCTACAGATATCTGAAAAGGGCCCGGTTTAAAAAGACGAAGAATGCACCCAGAACAACAAAAAGTCAGTCATGGCGAGTCCGTATTATCCCCCCGCCAAGCGGAATGAGAAGAACAAGCATTATATTTTTTCACTGAGTATTCAAAGATAATTTGAAGCCATTGTTTCTGGTACAGATGGGTCTTTTTAATACAATAACACTGCTCTTTGTGAATACTACCAACAATAAAAATCTAAAGCGTTCCCTTGAATAACCATTTTGTTCTCTCTTGTATAAGGCCAACAAAAGCTGCCGTGAGGTAATGGGTTCTGTTTATTGAAGCCGCAGAATAGGGATTTGATAAAGATTTTTTCCTTTGCAGAAATACATCACAAAGTCAGATGAAACTCCCCTGTCCTTTCAAAGCAAAGTTATTCTTATAGATAACAATAACCAGGTACTTAATAGATAATGATTGGCAAAATACCAGAAGCAAATAAATTAATTACATTAAATGAAGCCTCTTTTAATATATACCTAAAGTTATGCCTAATAACAGAAATCCTTTATCAAGCAGCTAAATATTTTTAAAGAATATTTCTTGTATGCATTTACTGGTAAATCAGGAGATTACGCTTATGAACATTACACATTTAAAGTTAAGGATTTATAAATAATAGTATGATCATTTTTATTATATTATACACCATTACATACACACACATCTTTGACTAAAAGGAGACGGAAAGTTCTGCGGCCATTTGCATGTAAAGAATTAAGTTTGTCGCAGACGCTATTTTTTAATCAGGGAGATGGCAATCAATAAAGTAGTTATGGAGTTACAATAGCGCTTTACAAGTGTGCTGGAACATAATGTATGGAATGTCACTGACCATTACGCTTCTGCATCACCTAGACTTTGGCTTTGGCTGGAGCTGAGGTCTTTATCAGTGGTGACAGGGACCCTCAAAAGACAGAGAAACTCTGAGACAATGGATCTCAGCAGGGAAAGTTTCTAGTCACAGACTATGTATTTGTCTACCTTTGTATAGGAATTACTGCCTCCCTCTACCTTTCTACAGCTCCATATTGACAGTAATCCACCCCAATGGCTCCAAGACTTTGTCTTTTCATGGAACATGCTTCAGTGTTAATCTCCAAGGTGCTGCTACAATGTAAGGTAATAATGACTTCAATCAAAACACCACCCCCTTTAATTAGCCTGCAAGGTGAAGCCAGCACAGGAAAGGAGTCAAACAGATTATAAAGAGAGACTAATAACAACAGGAAAAACAGCAATCAGGTGATAGGATTATTATGGCCAAGCTAGAACCAAGCTGCATTTTAAATTTCATTGAATCTGTGCAGTGAAATGCCTTAAGTTAATAGGTATTTTTCAAAGTACTTTCTCTTTTGTGGAAAAAGTCCCTGTATTAAGCATTATTGTCAAGAGGATTAACAGATTTACTGTTAGCAATATGCTTAGCCACAGACTGTATTCATTTGACCTGCAAGTTAAAAATCAAAATACAGCACAGCATCCAATGTTTGTCTCAAAAGTGTGTGGCAACTGCAACTACGTGTTTAGGCCTAAAAACAAAATACCAGCACAGGGATTAGAAAGCATGTCTTAAGCATTTTCTGCTAAACAGACTAAATGATTTCTGAACAAGCAAAGCATCCATTATCATCCTACACAAAAGCAATTTTTCTATGCATTTCACATAACCAAGGTATACAATAAGGCAAGAAGGATTTTTTAAAGAAGGAAACAAAACTTGAAACAAGTAAATTAACTGCTAATCGATGATGTATCCCCAAGAAAACTTAATATCAAGCGATAAAAGGCAAGGACAAATTTCCTAATATATGTTTTTTATGACAAGTTCTCACAGGAATTTGAAACAAGAGTCAACTGCTTCTTATATTCTTATATCCTTACAATGGATCTCAATCACACTGCTGATGAATGTTTGAGAATTAAGAGGGCTTTCATGTGTTTTTGCTAAAAAACTAAAAATACAAATGACCTGCAGTAATGAAATGACCAGTAATGAAAATACAAATGACCAGTAAAATAAATTTATACAATGTACAAGCTGTGAGCTGAGCTGGTAACCATTATGGCCACGCCGTCTCATGCCAAACTGTTATTTGGGTTTTCCACATTGTTACATTCATTCGACACATTCAACCCAAATTCACTAATGATGGCTAAAATGGGGCAACATATTGCTCAAAATGTTTTTGTGTGTGTGTGTGTGTGGGGGGGTGCTAATCATTGTTATAAAGGACTAAGATACATACAAGCACAGATAGAATGTGCTGTGGAATGTTCCAGCTTCTGCCTTATCTATCAGTGGGTCAGACTAAACATCCTGAAACTACCAAAAGAATCAAATAAGTTGGGAAGAACCGAGCAACCAAAACATCCGATAAGGTATCAGACATTCAACTGTGCCTGTGACTCAACTATCTACACGAGCCTCTGTGATATTGCTAATTAACACGTACAACACACAGGACAGGTCAATCCTATAGGCGGCCTCTTAGGGCGCCAGCTTCTGAGGAGGCACCGACTTGCCAGCCAATTTCACTTTGCCTGGGACAGGGGGTCACCAGCGGTGATGCTCCCTTAGGGCGCCTCATCGGCTAGGACCGGTACTGATGACACATATATGTGTAATGAAGAACATTACAGGCAATGTGCTGGAGACTGCATTCTGGGGTGTTTACCAGGATAGTTGTGGCTGTGATGTTGACCAGCCAATTTCTTTGTCAATGGTAATATCTAGCTCTTGCTGACGTGACGCAGAAAGCAGGGTTTAGCTGTTAGCATCACTGCTACATCCAGCTATGGACACACTCAGCAAGTTCAGGACTCTCCTCCTGTTCTCCGTTTCATCGCCTCCATCAGCGAGTTCCGCATCACACCAATAATTTCCATTATTAAATAAAAGAAAAGTGAATTACTATTCTTCTAATTATGCACGTATAATAAGGCTCTTTCAAAATATTTTTCACCCTGAAAATGTTTAATTAACATGGATTTTCTATATCACAAAGCACACGAAAGAGAGAGGAAAACATTTTATCCAACTTCCACTTGCACACAAATGATTTTGTTCTAAATAATCAGCCCAAGTAAATACAGATCAATGAACATGTCATTTATTTTCACACCTTGGACTCACTTCAGTTGAATTCAGTTAACAGTAACTTGTTGGAGATATGGAAAGCAATGACACACAATATTTCCAGATTAGAACACACCAAAAATCTACTGCAGTATGTATCATTATGCTGATCTTACAACGAAATTCCTATTTTGGAAAAAAAAAAAAACGATACTTTGTAATTTTAGGTTTTAATTTTTTAACAAGACAAAATTAATCATAATTCAATTATTTAATTGGAAACCCTAGCAATCACATTTTAAATTCAAAACATGAAAACAGACAGTTTAAAGTATTATTAACCACAATTGTAAATATACATAATGCAAAAGCTTAGATAAAAAAATCATAGTACATACACACACACACACACTCTTACAGCCCAGTCATTTTAACACGGAAGGCTGAACGCTGCTAAATAATGTGAACACTGCGCTTACTAGACAGTTATTCCTACCAGCAGACATGCCAATGGTTTTGTTTACTGGGAAATTTGAATTAAAATAAAGCTTTGCTTCTGCTGACTGCACACTGTCATCCATGAGTCTATAATCCCAGCAGCAAATGCTACGGCTTTGCGATGCAGGGCCTTTGTTTGGGATTACTGACAGCTTAGCCCGTGACAAAGGGAAATGAGCCGTCCCCCTCATCCTCTGTAATTAAGTGTGGAGGTAATTTAGAAAGCGACCAAGCCGGGAGCTCAGCATGGCGAGGCACGCGGCTGATTCCCGCGGCGGGCCGGAGAGCCGACCACAGTGGCCACTGCGGATCCATGCTCGTACGAAGGCCTACTGTCCTGTTACCTGCCTCGCATCCAAGGAAAAGCTGTGCTTACCTAGCGAATAAAAATATAATCTGCCTATCGTTATTAAATTCCATTATTAATATACCATATAATTCATATATATATATATATATATATATATATATATATA
>JAODJW010000033.1:9947312-9957318 GCA_026777045.1 Hyperopisus bebe
GTGCGGGGGTGGGAGACGGGGGGGGGGGGGGGGGGTTAAGAATTCCTTTTTGGGTGGGAATTGAGAGGTTGCCAACTGTTGTTGACCCCTCTTTGGAAAGCTCCGGAGTGAGCGGCTGGGAGTTACGCCCTGGGGACAACCAGCCGTCCTGCTCCAGCCCCTGGGAATCCCTCCATAATTATATGCACAATCGCCACACACAGAGCCACAAGCCTGCACACAGTCTCACTCCCCATTATCACCGCAGGCTTGCTTAATACATATGTACATATACATAAAATTGCTCCAGTGATGTATTGGGACACGAACAACTCTGAATTTGACTAATGACATTTCACAACTATTCCGTGACTATTTCAAATAGCATTTTGCTATGAAACTGAGAGGATTTTTTAAAGCAGTGACTTACATACATGTATCCATCAACGTACGTCCAGGTTTTGCCCCGGAATTGAGGGTGTAAGTCAGTCTGGATGTATCCTGATCATTATATGGAGGAGGTCAAATATACTGTATAACACAAGATACAGTATCACACACATCTAACTAAACCTCTGTAATGGCAGCACCGTTGGCTTGTTCTGGTTCTTGCCGCATGCTGCACACATGGTAAAATACATCTGCTAAAGTTCATTGGTTTAGATGTCTCTCGATAAATTTTATTAAAGGGACATTAATCCAATCAGACGTTACTGAATAGGAAGTAAGTCGACAGATGACTATCGAAATTTAATTGTGCATGTCAAAAAATGGAGTAAACAATATTTTGAGTGCATATATATATATATATATATATATATATATATATATATACACACACACATACACACACACATTATTTATATATTCATCGATCTTTTGGAGTAAATTTTTAGGCTACCATATTCAACTGTTCTTGAATGACAAAAAAATCAGTCAGATGATACAGCCTATACAAACCTTTGAAAAAAGGTATTATTTCTTTTAGCATGCCTGTGATTTCCCTATAATCCTATTTCTCTCTATCCTCTTCTCACTCTGCAGGGACCACACTGAAGCACTGGACAGAGAGTAAACAATGAGTCGCTGTGATATTTGCAGATTTGCTGGGTCTGGCTTTGCCTGTAAATCAGCTACAGATCCCTGTATGGCAGGATAAACAGGGCTGCCCATTGTCTGCAAATCAGGGGCAGATTTACTCTCTTATTTCATACTCATTTTGTCCACTTCAGCTCCAGTATTATAACTAGACTGCAAAAATGGAACACCAGAAAGATAAAAACTTTTACAAGGCCCTTTATAATAGTTAAGACATTATGAATTGTGTAAAAAGTGTGGACTTCTTGGTAAATGGCTATGGTAAGAAAATGAGATGAGATGATTCATTAGATAATGTGAATTTGCATGGCTCATAGATAGGGTAGATACAGCATCATACCAAAATGAGCGAATCCATCCTTACTGAGGGAGGGAGTACGATTCCTCTAATGTCCGTGACGATACACTGGGGTTACGGACACTGCTGGAGATTAGGGTTTTTCTAAATGCCTGTCGAGGGTGCAGGGTTAAAATAAGGGGATTTTCTCTCTCAGTTCTGAGGATGGATGTTCAACATCACAAAACCACCTCTGCAAATTGGACTTAGTGAATAGCTAATTTGGCAGTCTTAGCGCAGAGGGCCCAGAATGGATGAAGAGGGTGAAAAGGATGAATGCACAGGCGTTGATACAAAGCCGGACCCACTGAGGGTAGGCCAGGGCAGCGCTTGGGAGTGGGGGGCTTCCTGGACAGACACATAGCGCATTAGCAAGTTCACTCGCCTTCCCATTGTTTCTTCTCTGGCACCTTAATTACCAAGGGAATGGGCTGCAAAGGGGGCGGGGGGGGGGTAGGGATTCAGTCTGTGACAGTGCATGCAAGCCTGACCCCCGCAGCGCCAGCTACACTAAATGATAGCTGCCCAGCCTAAGTTAGCTAGACCTTAGCTTAGCACAGGAATATTGAAAATTTATATCACATGCACACGACTTCCAACAGACAGCTGAGGGCTTCTCCCAAGAAAAAGAATCAAATGTGCCATTAAAAAAAAATAATAAATATATTCTGCATGGTTTTAAAAGGTTTGGCATCTTTACAAGGATATTAATGTTGTTTTGAAGTTGTCTTCAATTTAACTCAATTCCTGTGATCAAAGTGGGTTTCTAAAGCTGATTAGAGGAAATGCTTAGATTAATAATCATGAAAAGCAAACAGCAATAAAGCAAAAAAAGTCTACAGCTTAACAAATAATTTGATTATAAATGTAATTACAATTTTGAAAATATCAATATATTTAATGTGTGATTATAAATTTGTTACAAGTGTTTATTTTAATAAATATATTTAATAATAATTGATTTAGCTTCAGCTAAAGGCGTATATGTGATATTAAGCAAAATGAATTGTACAAAGTCAGAGCTTTTTAATTTTTCCTAGCATTTCATAAAAATTATTTTCAATAAAAACTACTAATAACTGCAATATGTAGTTAATAATAGCTAATACAAACTAATTCTAAAAAGCTCAAAATAGCATTAAAACCGCTGCCACAAAAACAACAAATAGCTGCTGGGAAGTAGCTAGGGTGCCTGTGACCTGGTCCAAGGTTTGAGCGCTGCAGCCAGCTCTGAGCACGCTAGCGGCTAAATCTGTTCACGCTCCAGCTGCATGTCCGCTTTGGAGAAACGGGCCGGGACGCACGGAGCGGTAAAAGCAGGCGTGGCGCCCACCGTCCGTAACGCTTACTGTCACGGCGCGGCGTTCACTTCTATCTCCTTTCAGAAACGTCACTTTCTGCCACTGCTGATGAGCCACTCCTTGGAAGGAGATGACATAATGGGTAACGTAAAGCAGAAGCCGCCGCAGAAGGAGAAACGGCACACAAAAGAGCGACATGGGGGAGCCGGCCGTGCAGCACTCTGCTCCTCGGAGCCCAAGGGCAGCGGGCAGCATCTTTACGGTGTATCCAAGCAGCACTAAAGTCCACTGTCTGTGCCCAATCAAAGGCACTGCTCCCAGCCACTGGGGCTCCAGCATGCCTTCCTGTACACTACGCTGGAAGCCCTTTGTACTAATTGCTAGATTGTACCAGATTTTCTAGTTCAGTTCCACATGATAATTGGCTGACAATAATGGGCAAGGAAGGGGAAAACTTTGAGCTGCGGCTGGGGAGTAGAAATTACTCTCAGGGCTGCGGGAGATGGATGAGCCCCTGCTGCCCCCCCCCCCCCCCTCCACAAGACCCGTGCCGTATCACAGCCACTGGAGCAAATCATTGCTCCCGTACGGCCGAGAGCCAAGCTCCGTCTTCACAGAGATACCTCCAGCATCCGCCCTCCTGGCCTCAGCCCCTGCCCCTGTACCATAGTGCCACACAATACTGATGACGACTGTATTAACATGCCACAGAAACATCTGGAAAAATGGAGCAGTATGGTTCTCTAAGCATAATTACTCATAAAAACAGAATTTTACCATAAATAATAACTTTAAATGCTGGAAATTGGCCTTAAAATATAGGAAAAACTCAAAATATAGCTAACTCTTAGAGAGAAACGTCTTAAAATTTTCCATAAAACTTGCAGGTCAACATTTGAATAAAACACTCACCCCTGCCAAGTCGCCTCTCACATGAAGAGTTCTCCTCTACGCTAGCCTTCCTGAGCTACACTGCGATATCACTCAGCACACAGTCCTCTGGGAAAACTAAGAATAAATAAACATTTTTCATTAACTCTAATTAACCCTTATCTTGCCCACACGGTCGACTGAAGGGCTGCCAACGTACAAAACACCTGCAAATGAAAGGCAGATACCAGCATGAGGCGCGTCCAGGTGCAAGCCGACGGAAAACGGAGACAGACAGCGCCGAGCCCCGGTCCGGCTCCCCTCTCCTTTGCCTGGACTTGTCGCTACTTCGAAGGTACGCTCACTTACAATCAGTGCTGAAAATCTAAAAACAGCCCGCATGCTCCTTTGGTGGCTTTCTGCACAAGAGCGCCAAGCTCTATAATAACACATGAGGACCAGGCCACAGAGACCGGCAATATTGCTCGAGAGGCAGCGAGGTAGTCGGGAATGGCTTACCTTTCCCCTTGAGCCTAAGACAGGCTTCTAGGGCCTAGATCTGTAGATACATCCTGGGATTTTCCTACATTTGCAGAGCCCACACAGGTAAAGTAAGAATCTGCACTTGAATGCAATGGCAGAGCCCTCTTAAGCAAGAGGAGAGCACAAGTCTAACATGTCTTCCCCCCGGCTCAGCCAACCCTAGTGCAGGGGAAGCTAGGAATGCACTGGCTAGAGACTTTTGTCCAAGCTGTAGGTCTTTTTTAGTGAAGCAAGATTAGTTCATACAAAACTCAACAATACAGCACTGAAACCCATTGTTGATATTCAACATTTTTCACATAGCGGAACAGAATAGACAATACGGTAGCTAGGAAACCACGGGCTGGATTACAAGCTGATGATATCGCAGCCTTTCGCAGGCCTGTAATCCTGCTCATTCACCAGCTACCGGAGTAGACGTAAACCGAAATCAATATCGGTGCAACTGCAAGAGGTGGTTAAACAGAAGTTTCTTTCCCCACATTGTGGCACAGCACAATGAGGACATTTTGGGGTTTGAACAGCCTTTAAAAGCCTGGAAGTCAACTAAGTATTCCTGACATCTTAAAGAATTTGCACTCAAAAAGTGACTACAACTAACAAACAAGCAACTATTGCTTTAAATGAGGCAAACTAAGTAAACATAATTATCCCCTAGTACTTAAAATTAAAAGAGCTATAGAGAATCAGTAGAACAAAATGTGTACTTACACAAGTCTATTCATTGTTCTAATTTTTAATAGGTTTTAATACAAAAATATACATCATACACCCATCCAAATACCTAAACACTTAAACAGGTATTTTAACATGTGTAAACAGGTATTTTCATTTAAATCTAACAACAATATGTTAAGTTATATATTGTTGTTGTCAAAGTCACAATAATCTGATATTTAGCAAAGTCGCTATTCACAATGAAAATCAAATAAATCAAATAAAGGAGTAGCAGTGTGCATGCTCTTACCGAGACACTTGGCTGGCTTGCTGCGGTGCTGTCAGATGCAGGCACCTGGCTCCGCCACCCGCGCCTGCATGCACTCCAGCTGCCACTTTTTCCCGGGACTCCTCGATCCTCGAGGTACCCAGAGTGTGGGGATTGTTCAGCCAGTTTCTTTTCATCACTTCTGCAATTGACCAATTGACAACTGATTGATGGTTATCTTTTCACACCTACAAAGGAGGAAATTACCATCACTAAAGCTATGTACAGTAAAAGGCTCCAGCGTAAATTACATGTTGCTAAAATTCCCCTTCACTCAGTACACACAATGACAGGCCAAAAAAAAAAGTTTCCTTTTTGTCACTTCTGTTGTACTGTAGATTTGCCCTTTTCTGCCAACTGCAAAAAGAGCTTGACAGCTTCTTTAAATGCAGCGGCATAAAGGAGTGTGAATGAGAGATGGCACTGGGCTGGTCTTAGCCTGCTAGCCATTCTCCGCATTGAAAACAGAGGGCTTGTGAAAGACAGATAAGCCACATCCGAATCTGAGCTCCAACACTGCAAGTGACCTTGGAGGCGTTTTATTCAGATTCTATTTTTAAAGGAGACCCATTTATTCCACAGCCAAAAAACAGCTTAAATATTAGTGAGGAAACATTTAGTTGCTCTAATACTATATATGCATACATACATACATACACACACATATGTTTGTGTGTGGTTATGTATGTATTACATTGTGGGGAACAAATCTCCAGAGTGTAATTTAAAAAAAAACTGTTCTTTTTGACCTTGTAGGGACATGTTTCCGGTCCTAAAAGGGGAAACAATGGCAAATGACTTATATTTTCTTTGGTTACTATTGTTAAGGTTAGGGCTAGGTAGGACTTTAAGGCTGTCATTGCCGAGATTAGGGTTTTCCCTAGAAATGAATGGACAGTTCCCATAAAGATATAGATACATATTTTGTTTATGTGTTTGTGCCTTTGTAAGAATTGAGGACAAAACTATAAGTATGTTGAATCAGGCATTACCTAAGCCATAAAAAATAAGTACAATGAAAAATACTTTTTTGTTTTTATCTCCCAGCAGTTTATTGACTAACCTGCTATATATTCCCTGTTATTCCTTACATCTTAATTTTAACGCTCCATCACAGCATACAAATCCCCAGCATAACATCTTCAAACAGACTGCGGTTTCTCTGTGGATTAACTTTCCCATATCTGTTTGCATTCTTTTTCAGGAAGCACGGTGGAATAACAATTTCCTCGCTTTCTGTGAGCATTCCTGTTTTCCAACTGTACACAAAGTGCAGCTGTACAAATATTAACCTGCAGAATACATCGCTATTTCACGCTTACATTTAGTGTACACTGTATTTACCCTTCACTTGCATTTCTTTTTCACATCATTTCTGCACCTTACCATAGGTACCAGTTGGAAATTCTATTCATTTTAGCGCCTATTGAGTCAATAAGTGAATTACGATAATAGCAGTGGAAGCCAAAGCAAGACTATAGATAGGAAAGTTTGGTGTAAGCTACATGGAATTGAACTGGAATGGGTATCTGACCATTAAGATGTGGATATCAGGAAGCGTTCCATTTCAGATGCGTGATTTCAATGGTTTAATTCTCGATAATATAAACATGTGATAGCTTTGCATCCACTATTAATGGATCCCTGTAGGAAAGACTCACAGTGTTATAAACAAACAGATAGAAACCATAGAGAAGTGAATGATACAGACATAAGCACCATGCTGATTCGCACCACTGGGCTGCCACTGTTTGCTTTAATTGTTCATACACTGAATGAATACATAAATAGGTGGCTCTGTATTTCACCAATGATAATAACTCTATTTTTAGATCCTGAACCTAAATTGCTACTTGTTTCATGTTACCATGGAAATCTTCCACAATGTGTATGATTACTTTTTGTTTCCTTGATGTGTAATTTGCGTGTGTTTTTACATGACCTCAACATAGTCCACTCATGTAAATGTAATAAAAAAAAAACTGTTGGAAAGTTTCAAGCGCAGTTCCGCGAGTAACATGCTTTTTATTGGAAGCATTTTAACATCAGTATGTAATCATTATGTGAAAACGGATGAATATCACCCGTTTGTACATAATGCACATTCATCACAATATTATATTATTTTGTATATATTGCATGTAAACTGTAGACTATTAAACTTATGTCTCATCTCCTAAAGAAAAGGTATGAAATTTTAAAATTTTGCCTAGTAAATATAGCTAAAGAGAGAGGGAGATTAAAAATTAATATTAACCCCAAAGTCATGTTAAACTAAAATGTGTAAAGTGTAATATGAACTGAATAACAGCTGATGATAAGAATGATATTCCTTTCCTATGAGTGTGAACCTGGCAGTCTGTTCTATACAGTCAACAGTCAGTTCTGGCGGCCATATTACTGAGAGTCAATTACAGTATGTAAATTCCTCCACACATTTGGGTTTATAGTTCCAAACTGCATTCAAATATATCAGCTCATTTGTTTCACTGCAAAATAGCACCGGGAAACAATGTAGCAGGATGCCTGCATTCAATTTTGTCTTACAGCAAAGAATTTTAATGTAGGACTGAGTGAAAATATATCATATATAATTAATAGATATTTCCTTTTTGATGAATAAAAACATATTAAATAGCTTTTTTAAAAAACTGCGATCTAAGCCCATACTAACGTTAGCACATTAATTTTTCGACTTCTGATCAAAGTCAATTCTTCCAGGGGTTGGGGTTTACCACAACAGCTTTTTATATGATGCAATGTTTATTTCACAAAAGAAGCCTTCAGAGAGATGGCTGGGGGGTACCATTTCACTGTTTTTATGAAGCTGATCTGAGGAGAAAGCAGAATGTGCTGGAGAGCTGGGATATTATATAGATCCAAGGAAATTAACACAGTGGAGTGGGGCAACAGCATTAAACAAAGGACAGAATACGCCCGTTCTATACCTGCAGAGCTTGTGTCGAATGAATTTCTATTATTCTATAAAAAAGAGACTTTAATTTTCTTTTAATTAAAATACTCCAGCCTAAAACATGTTGCACTTAACTGCAAATACAGAAACAGGTTTCTGGCAATCATGTAAATTGCAACTGAAAAGCTTCAGATAAATTGAAAATGCACCAGTAATACTGCATTTTAATGGAAAGATGGCGCAACTGCGAAAAGTTTTGTCTCAAACCTGAATCAACTGTTAATAACTTAGGAGCAGGTGCATTAATGTCAGGAGCATCAGGGGGCATGGATACCCTGACAGGGGCCCTTGAATACGTAAAATGATATGTAAAATTTGGCAGGGGGCCCAGAATTTCTAGCTACGCTCCTGATTAATGTAGGCCAGGGCTAATCAAATCATGGTCCTCAAGGGCCGAGAACTGCTGATTTTCCAGTCTTCTTTCACCTGTGAGCCAGGTGTGAAGCCTCTGGCCAACCAGAATCAGTAATTATTAAACTAACTACCTGGAAGAACTGAAAACAAGGCCTGGATTTGGAATTGAGGTCCAGATTTGAAGAGCCCTGATGTAGGCTATGGATCCTTCACCTGATTGGCTGCTTATAAACAAAATGGCACCTTCAGCCACTTAAAATATGCACCATAATTTCCTGACAAGCAGCACTTGGTCTGAATGGAGAACCTTTAGCAGGGCAGAGAGGGTGCATGGGGCCCAAAGGCCTGCCAGTCTCATGGCTCCTCCATGGCTCTTTGGGGAACATGATTACACATGTTTGAAGGCTAGATGCTCATTCACAAGCTGCTTATTCTACAAAAGGCCCATGGCATCTCCCTGGAAATCCCATTTCTGAACACATCACGAAGAACCTCCAGCTCCAATCAACATCACATCCAAATTTTCATCAATTGGTACTGAAGTGACAGAAATAAAATATGTTCACTATCAAAGTAGTAATGATCAATATCCAGTGTGTGAGGCTTAACCTAATTCAATTTAGCTAAAATTTTAACGGAATACTCCTCTGAATTGGACTCATTGTATCTGTAAACAGAATTTTCATAAAACATTTTTCCAGACTTGTTCCCCCTTAAAATTGTTTTGCTGATTTATATTACAAACAGACTAGTAATGCATTTTAGCATTCAATCAGGGGATGGGGTGTGGCTCAGCAGACTAAGCATCTTTGGTTGTGAGCTCAAGATTGCTGGTTTGAGCCAGGCCTCAGCGGAACATCTTTCTGCCCATCCAACTCTCCATCTAAAAATAAAATGCTAGAATATATGTGAAATTGTAACAATGAGTCGTAAAAGAGATCAGCTTCTTATAATTCTCATGAAATGCATTCTGGGACACCTGCCATTGGGTGCTGCTCTAATGAGACGACAAACACACCAAGATCAACCGGAATCATGATCCAGGAGCTCCCTTCTCAGGTGTGCTAATGTGTTTAAACTTGCAAATGTTGACAGCCCTGAGAGCAGAGTCACGCTATAATGCACCAGCAGCATAGAGAGTGGGTACTTCTGTTGTTTCTTCATGACAGTTTACATTGTCTACTACAGACATACATACGCCCAAGATGCATGATCACAGCAATGTTTGTGAATCTCTCACTCACAGCTGGAGACGACAGGTAAGGGGTGCAGAACAGTGTTAAAACACCGGCTCCAACACGCAAAGGTTTCTTTTTTTGGACAGACAAAGAAACGAAACTGTAAGTGTGTTGAGTTAGGCTTTGCCTAAGTGATAAAAAAATAATAAGAGTAACAGACCGAGTCACATGAACTCTCTATCTTTCTAGGTCTTGCTGGAAGTGTCCTACTAGACCCAGTTTGGGGGGCGTCTTAACACAAATAGGGAAAATCGATAATATCAACTGTACCCCCAACGCCTTAACACAAATAGGGAGGATCGATAATATCAACTGTACCCCCAACGC
>JAODJW010000033.1:9957720-9983685 GCA_026777045.1 Hyperopisus bebe
GACAATACCATTTGGAGTTTTCGGTGTTTTAAGCCATTTCAATAAATAGTATTATGGGTTAACAAATCTCTAAATATGTATCTAAATTAGTATAAATTAAAGATGGGCGATCCACATTTTTTCAGTTCAATATCGATTCCGATACAAGAGCTCTTTTTACTTTGTTATACTTTATATATTAATTTTTTTAGCTAGTAAATACAGATGGAAAAAATGTATTACAAAAGTATTTCATTAGGCGACTATAAACATACATAACGTACTGTTCCCCCTCGTTTGTTTTAAGCGTTTTTGAGCCATTTGCAGTTCAATATGAATATCTTCAAAGCCAGTATACACAAGTGGCGAATGCTTAAAATTTTAACAGTCTTTCTTCCTTTGGCGTCAGCGCAGTTACACTTTTGTTGTGACGGCAGCCCCTCTTGTATCACAAGCTGCAGCGAGTTCGCAAAACAGTCCAATTAAGTTAGCGACTCCCAAATCATCCATTGCTTTGTTTTGTCTTGCAGATGCGTGAGCTTTGTTAAATGGGATTGTCCATTGAACGCTATTCCCACCCAAGAACTTTATTTTACATAGATTGCAAATCGCTGTGCTACTGGTTTCTGTTAAAAGCGTAAAATACTCCCAGATCATCACGTCTTATCTTACCTCGTACTGCGAAGGGTATGCGCATGACGTCACAGCAGGCCGAAGTCACTGCACTCAAACCCACTGAGTAGCAAAAAAGACTGAGGGGCAGCGATAGCGTTTGATTTGAATGCTGCAAAAACACATATAAAATGGGAAAGAGCGTGCGATTGATTGCCAAAAACTAAATAAGTAAGTATAGGACGTGGATCGGTCACGCATGGCCGATACCCGATCCGTCAAATAGGTCTGGATCGGCGCCTATACCGATCCGAATATCGGTATCGGTGCATCTCTAGTATAAATTACTGGTTAAATTATTGTTTAAGATGAACTAGAGAAACATTGATTTTTAAGACAATGCATGAGATTGTTAAAGCAAATACTTTAACCTGTTTAATCGTTTTTATTTCCAATAGATATCAGTTTTTATTCCTAACTGCAGTCTGCATTTCTAAAGTTAAATAATGTAATGCAATATATTTAACTTGGCCCAAGAATGCACCGAAAAGCAACATCTGATTTGTCAGGTCTGAGCTTCCCCTGTTCCTTACAAAAAACCTTCTGGTTTTCTTATGCATTGGCTTTAAATTTAATATTATTCTCAGCCAATCCAATGTCCAAGCTTGGTCTTTGCATTCCACAAATTAGTACAAATTGTGATCCTACTTACTGAATGCAGAAACTGCTAAATACTTCCTAATCTCTTCCCGAATGGGAACCTGTCAACAATTAGCTGAATCTGCCCTGGAGCTAAGAATTAAAAACAAAGAGGTGATCGTAAGGGGAGGAGCAATCTGTTCCCATGGATCTACATGACAGTTTAGTGCACATTACCATGGCAGAAAGCCCTGTGAAAGGCATTGTGGGAGCTCTGAGAGTGGCCCATTGTGTCGGGCCGCAGAAGGACGCTCTCGAGTCGTTGGCACCTTGGCCAAGGTGACGTCTTTCATGCATTACAATGGCAAGGCAGTGAGCTCCTTTTGTGACCTGGCCAATTCACCACATTTAAAGGCCTGTTTCCTAATAAAGATGTGTCCTTAATACCCACCCCAATTTTAACGACTAAAAACTGCACTTAAGCTAAAATGGGCACTGAATTAGAATAAGGCTGAGGTAACGTTAACATGCGCATTTTTACTAAGGTTAGGAGCTGGATCAAAATAAATACATTAAAACAATGCTGTACTAGCTAAGAGATACACATGATGGATGCATGAAATACGTGCAATGTAAACATGAGTCATGACGATGACAACATCATGTTTGTAGCTTATATATTTTAATGAGAGAGATGCCTCGTGAAAAAGACTAATACATAGGGAAAGAAAGACCACAAAGCAGTCCCTCGTGTCAAGGGGGAGATTCTGTGACATGCGGGTGCTCATACCATGAGCCACGCTTGGCCCGGATGAGCCCCGACAGCCCCAACTTTGTACAACGAATCCAATTACTCAAAACACAAGTGCTGATCAAAGGCATGCTATCATCGGGAGGCTATCAAATGAGAACAAGCAGATGCTGTGCCAGGCACCGTGGCCAAGGATGAAGGCACCTGTCTGCAAGTCCCCAGAAAGTGCAACACGTACTAAATGACCCAAAAATAAACAAGGTGGCTGTGACGCACCCAAGCGACACTGTATCGCCACCTCAAGAATGTCAGGAATCCACTAATCATGAGTAACATATCAGCTAGATGATTGGATTACCTAGAAGTTCCTTTAAATATTGTTTTTTTTTTTGTTGCTTTTATGTAAAAAAACATGCAATTTTAATTTTTGTGCAGAATTATGCTGTCACAGTCAGGAGGTTGTGCTGACTACCAAAGTCAAAGATGTCCTCAGATTAAGCTGTCATTAGTGTGATCATCATTATTAACCCCCAAGATTAAGACTTATATGAGAAAACAGTAAAGGATAAATGGTAAGGAAAATAGAGACTACATCAATGTTTTAATCACAAGGTTCAGCATTCAAGAAATGATAGAGCTACCCTAGAAAACCACAGGCTTCTGCCCAGTACAATCGTTTTGTTGATATTCTGAAGGTCATCTAAATGGTCAGTGAGCATCAGCTGACAGCTATTTCCCATGATGCCCCAGAAGCCGTCAAACTGTCCATCCAGCTGTCAGCTGACCAATGGTTCCTATGGTTCCACTCTGATGAATTGAAAGCCTCTATTATCTACTTGTGATGAAGAGGAACTGTTTGGGCTTTGATAAGCTATCACTGGTCCCAGGTGAGCCCAGGCTAACAGCACATCAGGACAAAACAGAGCTTGGCAACAGAATACACGGCAGCCAAATGTTTATCGTGTGTTGTCAACGGTGTCTGCCTACTTCCTCCTTAGCTTCTAATACCATGCGCTTGGAGGACTGCATGAGCAGTAGGAGGCTGACAGGGGCGTATGACACGACCACACAGGCAACAGGCACTGCCCGAATAAGGAAGCCCATTATGTATGACTTTCACTGCTAACTGACTCATCACTTCCAGCTTACAATCATTCTTTATTTAAGAGTATTAAATCTTCAGGATGAGAAAGCAATTTGTACATTATAAATTATATAATAAGTGTTTAGGATGCTTGTGACTAAATCAGTAGTATACTGTATACAGTGCAAAACGCTACTAAAGAAAATTATATTCAAAGCTATTTATCTGGGCCATAAGTGTTTATTCGCTCAGAAAAAATTAAACAATGTAAGACCTGAATATATACTGACTGTATACAAATAAACAGTCATACGACGAAATCTAGGGAGCAATACAAAGTAAGAATTCATTCTGTTCTTAAAAAAAGATACTGAAATCTTATTGGATGGGTAGAAAAACACAGCTATGCTTTTTATATTTATAAAATTTTACCATTTAATTAACTTAATTAGTTTCATTCACAATGGTATTAGCCAAACAAGGTGTGCCAGTTGTCGTGTTCAACAAACACTCTTTATGCTGGACGGTAACTGCAAACTCCAGGGAGATTTAGGGGAGGTTTTGGAAAGGCTAAGCTAACACACCTTTACAGATACAAAATCACACACTCTAACACACTTTAATAAAGTTCACTGACATCTGGATATAAACACTGCATTAAAATATAATTTGTTTTTAGGTTGCAAATGTGTGTGTTTTTCTCAGCTAGTTTTCTATTTATGAAGTTCAGTGTGATAAATACTCTCTGTGCTCAGAATATGACAGTTGGTGCTATTTCAAGCTATGCTGTTTTCTGGAGAGCTCCTTGGCCACTGGTTATGTTTTTACTAATTCAAATGATGTGGCTTCACTTGGACATTACATGTCACAACACTGTGATATTCAGAATCCAAAGTGCACTGCAGATAATTGGACACATATTAGGCTATGAGATGGCTATTATGCAGGCATACCTAGTTATTTATATTTTATTTATACAGAAAACACTATCACTCTGGTCTGCTAAAATCATAGTTGCACTTCTGCTGTCAACTTTACAATTTTATGTGAAGTTGTTATAAGTGTGTCAATAAAAAAGTAATTCTGAGGCAATTCTTATGCCAACATAAAACAGAAAACCTAAGTTTTTTAATTGTTAATTACTAATTGCTTGTTGCTCTTTATCTTTGACAATATCACTAGAAACAGAATTAGAAAATTGAGGGTGAAATGGAGTTAATGAAAGTATATCTTAAGAGATTTGTAAATTTTGAAAAATGTATACAGTATACATGGTACAATACTGTATATTACAGTCATGTGACAAATGTTACAGTAAATGTAACGCCATATTGAGTAATGCTTTTTAAGGTATTTTCAGGAGGACCAGCTCCCCCAGCACCCTGACCAGAATAAGGAGGTGGAAGATGGATGGACAGATGACTGGTTCTCTCACTATTAAATACGAGAAACCAGGACAGGGTCAGCAGCTCACACATCCAGGACTGTACCTTTGAATCCTGCCCCCACTGTGTGGGGAAAGGGGGGGGGGGCTTTTCTCTTCACCCGTGTCATTTGGGTTTCCCCCAACAAATCTGCTAAGCTATACCATAGAAGACTTGATGATCAGTATTTGACTAATAAATGACAAAAAATAAAACAAGTTTCCAAATCAGCACCCACCTACCTACCTAAACGTAAAATGCTTGTATATGCTCACCCGGAGGGGGAAAAAGACCAGATTGATTTTTCCCATTTTTCTCCTGTGTAAATTCCTTCTGTTATCATTCCATCTCGTCATGTCTTTTCGCAGTTTGAATTACACTTTTTCCCCCATTCTGGTACAGTACTGAAAGGTTGTTTGTTCTGCTAATTAACTTTATTACCCTGATAGCTCCCCACAGCCTTTGACGAAAACAATTACCATCCTTTTTTTCCCCCACTGGCAAAAAGACTATTAATTAGAAATGGGGTCTGGTCTCTGCCATGCTAGGCTGCCATGTTCCCAGCCTCTCAAGCAGGATAGCATTACATTGTCAGTAGTAATTTAGCTCTCATCTGTCTCTGCTAATTATTGTCACATTCATCAAATTCATCAAGGAAAGTGCTCTCAGAAGGATTGCATATTTGCAGTTAATATAGCATAAACTGGTATTACCCATCACCACATTTGTGATGATGAGAGGGACACAACTTATTCATCCCTAATTAGAGCAAGCTGGGTAATTAATTATACATTCCGCCTTATTACTTCGGAGTCCCGGATATTGTTTGTGGAAAAACTGGAGAGGGAGCGAGAGAGCTGGAGAAGCCAGGAGCCGGGAGAGGCTGATGTGTTATGGCACATGTGCTGAGCCGTAATTCCCACCTGACAAGCAGGCCGAATCAGGGGCAAATTGCAACTTGTCAGCCGCCAAATAAACCACGGTAATAACTCATTAATGATCAACACCTGTGACAGGTGTGAAGGGAACCGGGGGAAACTTTCAATTAAAAAACGTGAATAAAAGGTTAAAATAAGGATGTGAGGATTTGAGAACCAAGTCACTCGTGTTCGAAAGGCAGTTCATCTCTGTGGAGAGATACTCAGTGAAATTACAAAAGTCATTTTCTTTTGACTGTAATATTTTTTTCAAAAGATAAATGCCTCATTTTGATTGATGTGCGTATATTCTGATAGGAGGCTTCTGCTAGGAAATAAATATTAAAGTTGCCATTAATGTATGACTGTGTGTGAAAGAGTGCACTAAAATGAACCAGAACCCCATAACAGCTATTCCCACAGCCTGCAGTATTTGTTCTGCATCACTGCATCTAAGGAAATGGTCAGTATTTTAAATATGGCGCCATTCTCATCAGCATCTGCTTGATATTTTATAGATGGCGCTCATCACATCATCCATTCATCTTCCAAACACTTACAAAGTACATGGTCTTGAAGGGTTAATATTACAGTATGGCTCATCTTAAGCCCTTGATCTTCTACATAAACATATATGTAAAATCTCTTTCATATATACTCAAAAATATCCATTGTTCAAGCACAATAATGGCCTTTTGATATCAGTTAATTCTAATCCTCCACAATATATCATCATAACCCAATAAACGCAATAAATCAGTTTCAAAATGTCATTGATATTTTTAATGTTTCTGCTTCAATATTGTAATTACGTGCTAATTATGCCCATCTGCAGTCTGTTTTGTGAAGTAAAGCAGGTTGTCCTCAATGAATTCCTTCAATTCATTCCAGTTTGATGGAGAGCAAAATCTCTCTCGCACAGCTAAATCCAGACATGCTCCAGTAGATCGCCCTCTGGTGACAGATTAAGTACCCTTGTGCTCCTTAATACAATTTAAGACCTGTAATGGAAATGGCTGATAGATCATTGATGAACTTCCAAAACTGCTGGATGGTGAACTATCAGTAAAGAGTTTCATGTTCAGTGGGCCACCTGTGAATGGTCTCCTTTCATTTGCTAAGGACAGTGAGAACTTGCCAAAACTATATAGTACCTGAGATCCAGGTAGTGCTGGAAGTACAGACTGGTGTTGTTGCATGTTAAGTTTGTGCACAGCACCTAAGCTTTAGTCTACGACCATCAGAAGCTTCTTGCTTCTTATGTTAATATAATATATTGAACTATTCTAGTGTCCACCATATTTGTTTTGTATTCCACCCAGCATCATCACTATATTGTGGCCCTTTGCTGATGTGACCCCCCCAGATGGATGTCACCTTCGTAGCTGTTCCTAGTGACACCTGAATGGGCAAAGCCATGGAAGCAACAGTGACAGACACATGCACTCTTTTTAAAATCACACTCCATAAAACCAAACATGAGATGAGATTATGCTTATGCTGTGTATACACACACATCCATACTGCCCAAAAGGGAGAACAGATGGTTCATATTTGGCCAAGGAAAGTAATTAATTCCTGCAACCTAGCAAACAAGCAGTATTGTGCTGTAACTAAGGCTGGCCTTGGCTAACTTGATGTTTTTATCTGGAGGAGATGGTGAAAGGATTGCCTGTATGTACTGTACATACAGAATAATGAACCTACATTTACAAGCCTCAGACTTGTTCAGTATCTTCTTCTACTGGACTTTGAACCTTATAGTCCTCCAGCAAGCTCCAAGGTGACTCAGAGGACTCAGAGCTATTTAATTTAGAGATCATATGTGGGTTATGCTACATAATCTACAAATAAGGACACATCAGTAAGGGGTATAAATGAGCATTTTAAGAATATTACTGAATCTATTACTGATAATACTGATAGTACTGCAGCAAAAAATGCATTATATATTAATAATTCTGTCCCAGTCACCGTTATTGGTATAATTACATTGTTAGCTATACTAAGTAGTTTCATTGACACAACACCTGTTCGCTTAACAATAATGCCATCTTGGGAAATGCAACCATAAGCAAAAATTATTTAAAAGACTGAATTTACCAATAGAGCATCAATGTATTTGCATATATAACTGTAGGGAACATGTAACATGATTATTTGATTTTGAACAAGACTCATGAAAGACGAGCAATGAGGAACAGAGACTGATATGAACCACTGATATGAAGTGTACCAATGCTGCACTATAAGTATTCCAACAGCATCACAGAAACAAACCAGAAACACCTACTTTACTTTTAATAAGTAGTAGCCAGCAATTAGAAAAGTAGAGGTTAAATCTTACCACAATAGGAACTACAGGAATTTTTTTGTTTAATTGTGCCACATTCTGACTGATCAATGTTTAAAAGAAATGAGATTTAAAAAATGCACTTACTATATTAGCACAAATACCTGTTTGCAATTCCTACTAGAATAATTCACACTAGCTTCCTTTCTGCAGTATCTGGAGCAGAAAATGACAAAGAATTAATCATCAGTCGCAAAAACAACCAGGTGCCTTCATGAAGAATGAAATCAGGCCCACATCTCAGGTGAAATATCTCTTTAACAAACAGCCTCAAAAACCAGAAATGATCAAAAATTAATAGTATAATGATTTATCTAACTTAATATTATTATTGTGAGATATGTTTATTATTGCATGTACATGAAAGTACTGTTGCTATTAAAGTATAAATGAATTAAATGATAATGACTGCACAAAAAAACAGAATCCTACTAATCCCACAGATTGTCAATCCAACTGCCCTGATCTCACATCTGTTCACAAAAAGGGAGAAACCTTCTAAGTTCAGAGACTGTTCAGTTCAATTTTTGGGAAGTTTTGAAGTTCTGGCATTACATGCCCACCCCACAGTCTCAGGTAAACATGTTGCTCGGGGCCTCCCCCTGGAGGATTCTCGGCACAGCCCACTGCACAGATCGCCCAGCCATAAACTCTGTCCCACATGAGGATGTTTGTAAGAGGTAAGAGCCAGGGGGTGGGGGCAGGGGGGATTGTACACAGCGAGCCAGGAGCAAACAGATCATCCTCATTGAGAGATGGGGCCACGGGCTCGGGAAGCCGGCGTGAGAACAGCGACAGCGCACTGGGCTGGGCTCAGCGCCACATTCCTTTGGAATGTCAGATTAAAGTAACATGTGCCAGTCAATATTGGTACACCGTGACCCTCCGTGCCACTGAAGCAAAACCATTAAGTCCAACATCTCCCCCGTAAGTGTTTATCTGTAAGAATGGCTTACATGTCCTGCAAAGGAGATATCGAGACTGATTGGACAATGGTAAGATAGCAGACAGGGGACGGCCAGGCCGACCCCAGGAAATAGGGGGAGAAAATCTTAATCTGCAACACAATGGCGCTGTCTTGAAACCCTATCATTTTCACTTGCAGTCAGTCTGCTGTCTGACTGTGAATGAAGTGAAAGGAGTGGTTAGTGCCGAAAATTGGATCAGAGCTAACATTTGCTCATTTTTATCAGCCGCTGCCAAAGGTCATCTGACATAATAGCTGATGAATTTAAGCCCGGCGGATTTCATTTGCAATTTTCAATTTAGCAGAGTCTCCGAAACCCTACGGCGATAAGGGCCTTCCCCCTATCGTGGCCTGTCACAAACATCAAGAATGGGTGCGAGCCCACAGGAAAGAAAGCAGAGGACGCTGCATCTCATCAGAATGAAAGATAAGCCTGGGGTCTGATGCGGAGACGCACCACCACACCGTAGCTGAGGAGTCTCCTGTGTGGCTGTGTCCTGTAAATGCCATGTGGGATGAGGAGTCGACTCGACAACGGACTGATCCAATGCTGAGAAGTAAACCGCGGCCTCGTTAAGACTCGGTGACCACCAACTGCGTCTCATGCTCAGGTGCGACGAGGTAAGCCCTACGGAACAGCCAAAGAGAGCCATTTCCTTTTGATATTCCTAACATCCTCCGAGATGCACTCGGCAGGCTGGATGTTCATGTTTGTAAATGTAAAGATCTATGCCATCCACTGTGGGATTATAATGGTCACCTGCATTGAAACAGTATAAAATATCACATCAGTGAAGATGATATATAACACTTCTGCTGGCCAGACAGGCAGCAGGCCCTTAAAGGCACTGCCAGAAGGCATATCTCTATCTCTTCATGTAGCAGCCTTGTGATACTACACAAGAAACCCTTATTTATGCCTCATAAACCCTGATACACTGAGACATGAATGGACAGACAAAGCCATTTATTACCAAGACATATTATCCTGTGCTGACAGCTTTGCCAGGGAATCCAAACAAAACACTCCGTCAGACGCATTCAGGGCTGGCGGGCAACAGCTGACTGTCGCAGGAATAAGGATGCGATCTGGCAACGGGCGCCGTCAATGCAAGCGGCACTCAGAGGCACTTGGCAGACATGCGACGGCCGGGAAGGAATGGAAATCGCACAGAGCAGCTGTGACGAATAGCATCTTGTAAGTAGCCCCAAAGAAAACGCTGAGTGCTCCAGAGCAGCTAAAAAAAAGAGACTTCCTCAAAAGCTAAATGACAGACCGCTTCTAAACAGGCAGAAGAGATACAGTAATAGCCCCTAATTGAACACGAACAAGGACTCGACTGCCGCAAAAGCACCTTATGAATTTTGGGACCATCGCAAAAACAAACGGATAAATTAACCAGCAACAATAAGCTGACACGTGATATGCAGCCCGGCACGCGACACGAAAAATCACCCGAGACACGCGTGTTTGTGTTGAGCGATGACAACACTTCAGCATTATTCTCTGGCGTAAGAGGAAGGGCTCCGTAAGTGAGACATAATATGTCATAATTAGGCCTATACACGACGCTGAAACGCGCTAAATTACGAATTATATAAACACTATGTCACTCAGTCCGCTACTGTACTGCATTGTGAGCCTCACAGGAAAGCGAGAGCAGCTTCAGGGAACAAGGGACGAAATGAAAGAGTGAGTACCACTCGAAGCCATTTTGTCCTTCTGCTAAGCTCGGGCTGTGCGAGGTGGACGGCACGCGGCAATTTGTACGTTTTTCTTCAGGCGAGGCCCATCTTCCCCAGGCCTGAACAATGCACCTGGATGCAGCCAGCCCTGGCAGCCCGGAGAAGTGTCTTCATCTTGCATTAATTGCTCAAATTGAGGCTGTGCTGTGCCTCCGAGAGCCCGATTCTGCCGCGAGTCCCTTTGATATGATAATGGCATGCTTCTTAGCAGATGAAAATGCAAATTGCGGATGGTAATTTGGCGGCATGCACCTGCCGACTCGGCGCTCCTTCGCTTCGCCTCCACCGCAGCAGCGGCCGCACAAAAGCAGCCCAGCAGTGAAATTACATTCGCCACTCGCCGCGTCTCCAGCAGATGCCTCGTTCCCACATTGTGAAGCCCGTCCTGCAGAAAAGCACATGTCCTCCACACTTATAATTGGTCAACATTTATATTGCATGCAGAGAAATAATTATAAGTGCACTTTTAATGTACATTAGCAGCTTCCGGCAGAATATATGCTAGAGGCCCACGAAGGAGGCTGCAGAGAGGTGTCCAGCATGGGGTGAAGACATTGGCCTTATTTATTTTCCTTGTTTTAAGATTATTGCCATTTAATATCTACTTTCTTCAACACACAGGCTTTCATATTCCAGATTGTATTTCAGCATGCCATTATTTTCAAGGATTTGCATTAATGACTAATAATTATAAATGTCTAATGAAGAAATATTGCACTTCATTGAACTACTCTCAATAATTAATATTTTACCCACTGTATTTTTGCATTAATATGGTATCAACGACAATTCACAATTTACAGATTATAGGAACTGCACATTTCATAATATTCACATAAATAACCAAACATGTTAAATTTAACATACAAAGCACAAGGAAAAAGACAGCAATCCACTGATCTTTTGATCCATGAGTAGATGATTTTCCTGATTTTCTGCAATAAATAAATACTTTGTGTGGCCTTCACCTGGGCTGTCTTCGGTTGGGCATTTATTTAACCATACCTGGCTTATTATGAAACATCTGTATGTAAGGAGGAGCATTTACATGTCCTTAAAGCCCAAATTTAGGCACGTCAGTTGGTTCCAGTTGGTTCTCATCAAACAGAAGAATATTTCAGTGTCAGTCTATCAGCAGATTTAGGTTAGAGGCGCATGGCATCAACTCTGAAGTTTCCTTCAATATAAGACAAAGCATCAGTATTAACTAATGGATATGAATTGACATAATTTGCATTTTGTTGCATTCTTGTCCTCAACTGCAAGGACTGATGTAATATAAATTTTATTTTTTATCAAGATTTTTTTTTTAATAAAATGACAAATACATTTTATGCCCTAAGACCTAATTGTGCACCTTTACCAGGGCCTAGGAGGTAAACCTTTGTCATTCAAAATAAAATTCAAATTTTTATATTTAAATAATTGATAACAAAAACCCATATTTAATTTTTTAAAGATTTATGTGGGCTACTATTAGTCATATTTGGTTTGCTTAATGGCTCTTGTCACTTAACTAGAATAAGGAATTTGCAACTGAGAGAAGACTTCCATGAATATATTCAGCTGCCCAGAAAAGCTTAGTGAGAAACTAGTGAGACAGTGTGTGTATCACAAAGACAAATGACAATATAGTAACTCCAGGAAACCTGGAAAGTGCAGTCTGGATATAACATTAATGTTAGATGTAGCGTAAACCAAAGGCAGTATTTGGCTACATGATGTCATTTAAGGTTTAAGCTATTTTATGCACATAAGCTTATGTTAGCAGTCTGTCAATCATCTGATATTTTAATTTCACACCACAATTTAAAAGACTTTTTGTTATTGTTGCTGCTTTGCTCAACTTGTTGCAGATGCTATAACTGGTTGCTAATTTCTGCAGATGTATGTGGTTCTGAGATGAATTGAGAAAAAGCTACTACCTGTTAGCTAGTCCTCCAGTTCTGTAGACAGATAACATGTATTTCTTATTATTGACTCATCGTCATTTTCCTCACAGTAGTATGTTAACATCACAGGTTGCACACAAGCTTGGGCCACTGTGCAACGATGGGCTAGCCATGTAGTATAACTGAATACTTAATATTTGAATTAATATTCCAATGATGATTCTGTTACATTATAAAAATGCCTTTTTTTACAAGGAGTTTCTCAGCACTAACCCTTACATTCAGTCTGCATAGGTGAGACATACAGTAACATGGATGCCACTAGTGTTTATATACAAATATTATACAATTGCCTCCAAGTTCATTCAAAAGCTTCTCAAACCATAATTGTGAATGGTCTTCCTATTGCATGCAAGTCCCACAAGCACAGTGCCCTCAGCGCCACCAAACTGCAGGGGCTTCACATGGCACTCACGCATCACTGTCACAGAAGCCTTGCAATATAGTGCAGGTACAGAAATCCCACTATAATTGTACTAACAATTAATGTATTGTATTGGACTGTAGCAGACACATTTATCCATTGTATACATTTATATCTGCACACATTACAAGTGTAATAAGTTTAATATTATAAACCACAATACAATATCAGTAGAAGTGTATAATTCTTATGGTTATGAGCAGGACAGGTCCTGTACTACTGAAATATTTCGTAACGCTTTACATGAACTGCACCTTCATAACGGATTCATGAGGCATTCATAGAACATTCAGTGTACCTTCATAATGAGTTCATAATGCAATCATAGAACAGGATGTTATAGTATACATACATGCTGTTTATAAATGTTCTATGAATGCATTATAAGGGCATTATGAAGGTGCAGTTAATGTAAAGCGTTACCAAATGTTTATGACCTGCATGGCTCACCCTGTGGCATTAAATAATACCGTATAAAGTTAATTTTGCAGTTATTTTATCAAGGTATCACATCCATTTTTCTTGAATTGTATCTAGTCCATAAAATGACACTGTATCATAACAACTTAAACCAGCAAAATAGCTAAGTGATTAGCTGAGAACGCTGGATATAGGTGATTTACTTTCCCACCTAACGTGGCAACCAATGACGTGTGTATATGACATAACTGTCTGTGCACCCTGCTATGTGACAGTGCACAAGAATTACTATGTATTTGCATTTACTATATGCTTCTTCATTTGAATGTCACATAACTGCCTTATTTGTTACTGCATCATATACCTCCATTACTTCAGATCCATCCATTTGGTGGAGTTTCATTATGGTGACCCCAGAACAAAGCCTGTTATTAATGCATAGACGGAAGAGGAAAAACAAACCGGCTTGTGATGTAAGGCATTACTCATTGACGCATTGTTTACTTAGCAATGCTAAGCGACCAGTTTTATCTATTTTTCTTCATTTCTGAGTGTTGCCAAGGAAATCGGTTAAAAATCTGCTGGTCAGGGTCTTTCTTTTTGTGGCTTGTGACAGGGTGACGGTGTCTAAATGGGAGGTTATAGACATCCAGGCCCCAGTGCCTCAAACCACCACAGTTTCCGGCAGGGTGACTCAGCTACTACGCCTGGCCGCCCACCCCGGCCTCGGACTCTGGCCCCCCGTGGTCACCGCGTCTGACCAACACGGCCTTCAGTCACAAGTCACAAGGCCTGTTCCTGGACCACGGTCAGCCCTGCTGACCTTCGTCTGTTTATCATGTAAAGTAAGATGTTATTGCTGGAGGGGTAGGGGGCACACGCTGTTCTGCCAGCCCACAGGCCGACCTGCCCCAGGACAAACCGGGAACGGGGGCCTAAGTACTGATCCACAAAGCAGAATGCTTACTACAAGACCCTCAAAATCAACACACACATCAGAGGTCCTCCATACACAAAAGTTATTAAATAACATTAACAATTGACACCAACAACATTAACACGTTAACATTTCAAGTATTACATTTACCATCAAAACTATATTTTTAGCTTTTTACTTTTTTATACTGTTGTTTATAACTAGATATTAAATGCTTTGTAAAATGCACCAGCAAAGTCTTCAACATAGTCTTGATGTTTCTTTTGTTTACTTTTGCTTTCCTGGCAATACAATTATTGGCCTATGAAAAAGTTTGTGCCAAGTAATTTAAGCCCAGCAAATGCACTGGGGCAATGCTAGGCGCTGCCATGGAGGGGTGCCCTGGGTTAGTTACCAATCGCACAAACAATGTCCATCACTCAGCATGGCACACAAAGGCCTCACAGACAAGGCCAGAGCATATGAATGAGCTGCAGTGTGTCATAGGTCAGGCCAGTGACTCAGCACCACCCCCTGCAGGTCATCATTAGAGCACTGTCTGTCCCCAGAGCAGGCCGCACGCACTCACCAATGCCTCATGCTGTGTGTCATCTTTCTCTGACCATGCTGCCTCTGAGGTTGCCATCTTCACCATGACACACCGCGTTCACCATTGCTGGGAGACTTCTGACTCCCACTCACCTCCCAGTTATACCAACTAAATCAGGGGTGGGGAACCTGTTCCATGGAGGGCCGGTGTGGGTGCGGGTTTTTGGGATGGCCTCTCAATCAGCCAATAACAGTGGGTCCCCAGGACTGGAGTTGAGATCCACTGCTTTATTATTGGTTGATTGAAAGGCAATCCCAAAAACCCTCACCCACACCGGCCCTCCATGGAACAGGTTCTCCACCCCTGAACTAAATCAACCACTGGGGCATAGTTATCAGAAAACATCTGGACCTTGGCCTCATCCACCATAGCATGTTATGTAAGGAAGTCCACCCCAATACTGCAGTATAGTACGTAGTTACACTCTGTCTGGACTGTAGTTCATCTGTCAAGTTTAAGTAACTAGCTGTTAACCACATTAATTTTTTCATTTAATAGTCTTGATCATTATTTCATTAAAATCTTACCATCGAACTACCTAACTGACTGATTGTTCCACTGCTTGCTGAAGCAAATATCTAATCAGCCAATCAAATGTCAGCAGGACAATGAGTAACATTATGCAGATCCAGGTCAGGTGCTTCAGTTAATGTACATATCAAACACCAGAATGGGGAAAAAAGGTGATTTAAGTGAGTCTGACACGGGTGGTGATGGAAGAAGGACTGATATGAGTAGTGCAGAAACTGCAACTGGAGCCATGTCTTTACAGAAAAATGGGCTCGAAGAAAAAAAACAACCAGTGAGTAGTAGGTGAAAATGCCTTTTTGTTCACAAAGGTGAGAGAAGAATGGCCAGACTGGTTCAAACTGATGGAAAGGCAACAGTAAGCCAAATAACCACTCGTTACAACCAAGGTATGCAGAAGAGCATCTCTCAATGCACAACACGTCAACCTTGAAGCAGATGGGCTACAGCAGCAGAAGACCACATCAGGTGCCACTCCTGTCAGCTATGAACAGGAAACTGAGGCTACAGTGGGCATGGGCTCATCAAAAATGGACAATGGCAGATTGGAAAAATGTTGCCTGATCAGATGAGTTTTGATTTCAGCTGTGACATTCGGATAGTAGGATCAGAATTTGGCATGACAACATGAAAGTATGGATCCATCCTACCTTGTATCAACAATTCAGGCCCATAGTGGTGTAATGGTGTGTGGGACATTTCCTTGGACACTTTAGGCTCCTTAGTACCAATTCAGCATCGTTTAAATGCTACAGCCTACCTGAGTATTGTTGCTGATTATGTCAATATTTCCAGCAAGATAACTTGCTATGTCACAACCATCTCAGACTGTTTTTTAACATGACAATGAGTTCACTGTTCTCAAATGGCCTCCACAGTCACTCAATCCAAAAGACTGGGACGTGGTTGAACGGAAGATTTGCATCATGAAGTCAACAGCAGACAAATCTGCAGCAACTGTTTGATGCTATCATGTGAACATGGACCAAAGTCTCTGAGGAATGTTTCAAGCACCTTGTTGAATTTATGCCAAAAAGAATTAAGGCACTTCTAAAGGCAAAAGGGGGTCCAACCAAGTACTAGCAAGGCGTACCTATTAATATGAGTGTATATTACTTTAGTGGATTCCGTTTGATTTAGAGAGCAATGTAAAGCATTTGCTGCTACCAAAGAATCATTCCTCTCCTATTTGCAGTTGAAAACATACAAGTAAAAGAGATTTAGTCTTATTCTAACATGTGCCCTTCAGTTTTGTTAATTAAGCTTATATTGTCAATATCTTCCTGCATATATTCATCCCCACAAATCCCATTACATTTCCAAGCACATGCAGCAGTCAACGATCCAGAAATTCAAGGTTTCAAATGGTTTCTTGAATACAAGACTTTATATACAAAAGTGTGTATTTAAATGGCTCTTTGCTTCAGCTTCTCCTTTTGCTCTATGGGGACAAATATGAAGACACATGCAGAATGTGAGGGTGTGAATTTCTTTATTATGTTTAATGTTTTTTAAAGGATTTAAAATATTAAAATAATATTAATGAAAGCAGAAATACATTGTTAAGCTGAATCTCTGAATCTTGGATATGATTTTCCATTGAATGCCGTCTCTCCTTTGCTAAACCCCATCTAAGTACTGTATATAAGTATTGCCTATTAACATGACTCAGTTAATCATAGTGTTAATACTTTGGTTCCACTGCAGTATATCCTGTATAATATATATTACTCTTCTTAAAATAATGCAAAATAACATTATCACACTACATATCACAATTAAAAAGTAAATGATCACTTTACTGTGATTAAAATAAATTAGGTTCAGAATGAGATCTAGTAATCGTGTTCCAGCTGAAGATCGCCCAGGCCTATATAAAATAACAATAACTCATAGGCAGACAGTTCCAGCAGCGTTCGCCCTGCCCCGTCTCCTCCAGTGCACCAGGCAAACTTCACAATGCACGTCCTCGGATGCTCGGCATCGACGTGACCCCTCCCGATGTCACCCACATTCGAGGGACAATACGGACATATACGAGAAAGTCAATACAGAGCGAAGCTCCTCATTCAAGGAGACCGTATTCACGAGATGGCAAATAACCTGGAACTCAATAGCTGCCAAAGAAAGGAAATGTCTGCCTTACTTTTTCACAATTATAAATGTCCGAGCAACAGCCCACACGGAATCAATATAAAATCCAGCTCCCCGTCATCGCAGCAGCAGACATAAGATAATAACAGACTGCTGAGAACTCCCCTGTGTTTACTTACTGCTAGTTTCACAAAATAAGCACAACATTAAGTAGAATTAAACAATGGGCACTGCATACATTCAGAAATCTCTGTACAGTTATTAATGTAGTTCATTTACAGGGTAAAACTGTGAATTTGCTCAGCAACTGCAGTTGTTCTTTGGGGCAGGGCCAGGGTGACAGTGAATATGTGACTCACTTTGAGTGATCAAGCCAGGAATACGGTATGACCCAAACCCCCCCCCCACCCCCGAGCCCCCCTCATTTGCAGCAGGGTCACTCCTGTCCCACTGTCCCCGATGAAAGGGCCCCTTTTACTCGCCGGTGCTGTCTGGCATACTGCCCCACTTGAGGCCCAGGCTAACTGTCATTTTGGATATAACAAATTGGTACATTCTCAGAATAATAATTAGCGAAGGCATGAACACGCCATTGTTTCAGCAACATAACGAAGGAACTTCCCGCTGGTCATGTGACCCAGGCGGCCGTCTCTGGCACTGTGGGGAAGAGTGGCGTGGCGACTCAACATGACGCACTGTGTTTATCAATGAAGATCGGAGGGGACAAAACGTCTGAGCCTGAGAACAATACACAGTTATATAAATATATATTATATGTATACAGACACACATACACACACATACACACACACACTTTATATGTAGTATAAATAATTTGTTTGTTTGCTGATTATGGCCTGCCGGACAGATGCGAGCTGACTACAAACGTTTCCTCTTTATCGGTTTATTTACTGGGAGCCAGATTTTCATGTTTTTATACCAGTTCACATTTACAAAACATTTCTTCAAACATATAAACAAACATATAAATAGACAGCAGTAATATATAAAAAATATTTCATAAGCATCACAAATGAAGCATGAATTTCTCTATTTTACTCAATAGGCATGTTTGATACACCAAAAATATAATATATAAAAATGTTTGCCCAGAAATAAACCGCTGCATCAATCAAATACCTTAGTGCTATAAGCCCACTTATGCTGTATTTAAAAATATATATGGTTCTGAGAGTAACAGCACAAAGTTACATAGGAACAGGGTTCAAACAGTCACCGCTGGAACCTAACTCAAAATGAAACATTCCGATTAAGGGGACATTTAGACTGAATGGAGGCGATTCGTGTGCCCATGTGATAAAAGCCACATTACCGCTGCCATTTTCACACTCAGATCCGCTTTTAACAGACGTGAACGCCGGAATCATCTATGGCCTCCAGTTCAACATGCCCCGTACACAACATATGAGAGCACTGTTGTTAATTCTATTCTGAAATTTCAAAAGCTGATGAGATAATTGAAATAATGGGCACTTAAAATACCTTCGTCGTTAGCATTTTAATTTGTTACCACATAAGTTACATTTCTGCCCAGCTTTATTTTAAATTAAATTTAGATAATAAGACTTTGGCAGGCCATTAACATAAAATGGTGCTTTTACTCTGCGTAGTGTTTAAAATGGTACTCACCATGACTTTTTTGAATGACTTTTGAATAGTGAGCAGTTCTAGAGTGGCCCTTAAATTAAGCTGCAGTGACACAGAGTTTGAAACACAGCATTTACCAAATTAAAATGATCTCGTTTTAAAATAGGATTCAGGAATTTTATGTAGTCTTTGGAGTATACTTAACTCTTAATTCAGTATAAACAATTTACATTTTGGAAATCCATAGCTATGTTTCACTGTTTTTTAGTTGTTTTATTCATTTATATTAACACAATGGTTAAATGAGTCTTGTGACTGTCATTCAAAGGACACTCAAGGAACATCAGAAGAATGAATGTTTCAGGGAAAAAATTCCAGCCCTTACAGAGTGGAGCCAGCTCTTGTTAATTTACTGCTTTGCACTCTGACACAGCTACAAAACTGCAAGCATGAAGTTTCCACAGAGCAGCTTAAAGCTCATCCTGGTAACAGGGGCCCAGTCCATTATTAGCATTACTCTAGTGACTATTAGCATTACTCTAGTGACTATTAGCATTACTCTAGTGACAGACATAGACAGGCGTGGGAATATTCCTGGGAACAGAATTACTCCACACTGGCCATTGGTTCAACTTCTTTTTGTTTATACATCCAAGCAGAGAGAGTGCTATGGACATTGGGTTAAAACACGGTAATAATTACACAGGCACATCTCTTTGAAACGAGCAGTACTGTACTGTTTAATACATACCTGCAAAAACCGCTGTGCATATGCAGTAATCCAATTCAATGGGCTGGGCCTTTCAAAACAATATGGCAGCCTTACATAGACAGATTCATTTGTGGGAAAGTGGTTCTCATTAATATTTTGACTCTAGTTTGTACAGAGCACTCCGTATCGCTAAGTGTTAAATATGGGCAGTTCTAACCCATGGCAGCCTCAGGGGAAGTTTCCTGGCCTCTTGGTATTTACTGTATTCATTCTCCTGCTACACATTTCAGGCCACTTTTCAGGCAAATAAAGAGCAAACGATTACAGTGTTAATTGCATTCAGAAGTGATATGGCTAAGAAATATAATAAAGGGGGTGATAAATTACGCCTACAGCTTAAAAAAACATTATTTAATAAACTGAGCGCAAATAAACCCTGCAGATGACACTGAGGCATGATTTTGTTAGTGAAACAGGCTGCAGGCAGCAAAGAGAGGGCCTTCAGGTGTACATGTGAACACTGGTAATTATTTGCCCTCGCCGAAATGAAATTGAAACTGTTTCCATGGTAATGCATTTCCTTCTCTCTCTGTCTTTATATCTCACATTCTTCCTTACAAGGACCCTGACCATTTCAGTAACACATTTCTGTACACAGCACTGACTCAATTTTCTCAAGGTATTTTGAAAACGAAGCAACAAACATTATTTCCACAGCCACATTCGCTCTTTTAATGTCTAAAACTGGTGCCAAGACCCTAAGAATTTAAAGACAACTGTAAAAAAGTAAAAGAAAATGTGTGTTAGCAGGCTTAAAATGGTATTGCAATAGGAAAAAAAGTTCAGTTATATTTGAAATTCTAGGCTATTTTGTATATCCTGCATTTTAAGTAAATGGAGAAATGAAATAGATTCTGAAACTGCTATGGTCTTGCCCCGCAAGGAGGATAAGGTGAATCTGAACAATAAAGGCAATTATCTTATGTCAGCATTGACAAGACCTTTGCGTTTGTGATTGACTGAGAATCACTCCATCACTGCACAGCACCATGTGCGTTGCTGAACTATCATTTCCAACATGGGAGGGTGCCCCCTTCTGGACACCAGGAGAAGCTACATGCAGCCATAGACTGGCAAAGGATCCACTGCATATCACGATGGAACTATTTATTTCCCTGCAGCTGTTTTATTGGGTGACTTTTTTATCTTTTCCTCTTTTTTAAAGCAGTGATTACAAAAAGGCATATTATATATACATACATATATATATATCTCAATGCACAAGACAATTTCTGAGCAAAAATAAGTTTATCCATTGAAATATCTGTCTGAGTGTTATCCAGTGCCTGTGTTAAAACATTGTCATCATAAAATTGCCAAAAGTATCAGTGTTACATAGAGTGGACTTGCAAATATATTTTTTTATAGATTACAGAACATAGCCTTCGGTCTATTGCACCTGACTGCAGGGATGCAAAACACAGCGAAGTGCAGGACTATACATGACATCATGGAGAAGACGATGAAAAAAATAACATTTACAGAATTAGAGTCTACAGGGCAGGGATCAGGAATAAGAGGTGCTCTAGAACATGCTGGGTGTCAGGAGAGAAATTAATTTGACATTCTTTAATTTTCAGAGTAAAATGGACAGCCATTGCAGGTCGAATAATTGTTTGAGCCAAGGATTCTCTCATTAATCCAGGAGGGTGGCTGGATGCGGGGTCATGCTGAGGGCTGATTAGGTACGAGGCATACAAAGCCCCCCCTAGTCGATTCCATTGAAAAGAGGCGACTCATTCAGTGGTAGAATTGCTCCAGGATTGAGGCACACTCCATTACCAACCATTTTCAATTTCGGCCTCACAATAAACATCAAGCTTGCCACAGAAATTAGTGCATTTGGTAATGTTCTAGAAGAGATGGGTGTGTCTCAACGCAATAACATGACCAAAGCCTCGGTTAATGAAATCCTTAAGAGGGCCTGAAATTTGACAGATTCTCATGATTTTTTCTTTCAGACATACCCCCATTTGATTCCTCAGATCTGATTTTTTCCTCCCCAAGGTTAAATACACATTCACTAATGGGGGAAAATAACAAAAGGAAACATTATCAGGCAGGGTAGCCAATTTAACATAAAAGGTTCTGGACACATTCTTTAGGAAAATATTTTAATGATTTTTTAAAATTCTACATTGTATATTGATTTATAGACAGATCTTATTTCTACAGGATAGTAAATGTGCTTTTTGTTGCATAAATACCTAATTGTTACAAAAACAATCAGAAACTGTATTTGTAAGAACGGATTCTGTGACTCTTATTTCTGCTTATTACAAATAGCATTCCTTAGTAGCTATGGCTGTCGCTAACCCTCACAGCTGCTGATTTGATTACCATTTATTTATGAGATATTCCAGCTGTGACATCATTTCTATAATGAGAGCACCAAAGGATTTCTAGGGTGAATTTTCATTCAGTCTTCAAATTCACATTCAGGAAGGCTGCTGGTGGTGTAGCGTGATTGTTAATTAAGAAACAGATGCTTGAGTTAAGAAACAGGCAGCTACAGTGGATTTTTACCTAAAGGTCTTTATTATGATGACCAACATTCAGTTGGTTCCAACTTTCCCAGTGAATAACTTTCAGTGCGCTTAAATACCTCAGACATCTCACACAGCACATAGCCTAAGTGAAGTGTCATAAAAATTAGTTAGAACTCATCCATATAATTACACTGACAGCACACTGCTTAAAACACTAATTAACTGGCATCTTAAATTGCCAACAATTTTAATATATTTATAGATAGTCTTTGTATTGGTTATATAACTTATTTTCAAAGCTATTTTATCCTAGGTGGGAAAAATTTTGGTAACCGATAATTTGTTTCCCATTCTGGGTGAATAATAGGATAGCGATAAGGTAGGACACAGAGAATAAGGTAGGAGCCTAAGTTAGTAAAGCCAGCATGAAAACAAAGTGACTACCTCAACAAACTCCATTTTACACCCTCACTTCAATAGATTTCACCCTTGAAATGGGAGCCAGCGGCTGCCCTATCCGCCTCGGTCAGGCATATCGAATGCACAGTCCTTCTGCTTCTGGCTACAGATGAATGATTTCTTGAGCACTGTCACGTCAGGAGCCTGTTGAGCACCACTGCCGAAAACATCACACAGCACTGCAGGCCTCTTGGACGTGTTACCACACAGTTTGTGTACATGACAGCATTTTTGGGTCACTGAGTTATTGATTAGCTCATCTTGATTAAGCGTTTGTGGACTTGCACTAAAAAAACGCCATAATCAGAGCACACGGCAAGAAATGCGATGAAACCAAACACCCCCTGCAAGCGGACTGAAATGGAAAGGCTCACACTGCTAACTGCTAAGATATCAGAGCCTCTGCAATGGTGGAAACTGCTCCAAGATACCTAGTGAGTGGAGAAACTGCCCCCACAGACCAAGGCCGTAACTTTGGTTTCAACATTGGTAGGGACCAAATCAGCCCCTGCCCCCCCTAAACACACATGACTCCCACAACATTGGTAGGGACATGTCCCTGTCATCCATACCCAAATCTACGCCCTTATCACAGATGAGTAAAAGGAATAAAAGGGTAAACTGCACCCAATAAACCAGTGAGAGAAGAAAACTGAAAGTAACTCTTCAATAGAATATTTCCCAAAAACACTGCATACTACTTTGCCATTTATCCAGTGGTAGGCAGTTCAGATCCACAGAGTAAAAGTCCAGACCAAGATTTTTTTTTTCACATAACCAGCTGAGTACTCTGTGACTATGAATCTTTATACTCACCTGCTTGGATGAAACAAAATCTTGGTCTGGACTTTTAGTCTCTGGACCTGAATTACTTGGCTCTGCATTCATCATGTGTGTTCCTGCACAGTGTGTAATTAATTTTACAAACTGAAGGCTTTATGGTTCCAATCAGGGGGTCACCAAAATAACAGAAACACCACATGAAGAAGCTTAAACTTTGAAGTAATTAAACTACAATTACAAACACGGCTACAAAGGCAAGCGGTATTAGTCTGAATGGCAATTTAGCAGAATGTGTCAGCTGTGGAAAAGGTCTGACAACTGGCACTTTGATAGGCGAGGTTTCAAAGAAATGTGAGGAAGCTGACCCTAAGTTACTGAAATGCAGGTGCACCATCTCGAAAACCGTAAAATCATTAAACATCAAAAACAACCTCGAAAATTATGACCGCATATGGCAAACACACACACAGAAAAAAAAAAAAACTGGTGGAGAGAATAAGTGCTGAAAAGCTAAAGAGACAGACAATAATATCAAAACTTACAAGGCATCTGTGGGCTTTACATAGAATGAAAGGGCAAAAAACTAGAGTACATAATACAATAAGACACTGACTTCAGGAAAAATGCCTTCTGCACCTCATCCCATGAGTCCAAAAAGGATTCTGAGTTAGTCTAGCTGTCTAAGGAGTGTGCCTTTATATATATATATGTAACTCTCTCGTTAAACACCCAGACGTTTCTGGGGAAGGGCTGAAGGTGACATGCAATAACTTTAACACTTAGTCTGTTTTACAACCCA
This sequence comes from Hyperopisus bebe, assembly GCA_026777045.1. Taxonomy (NCBI): domain Eukaryota; kingdom Metazoa; phylum Chordata; class Actinopteri; order Osteoglossiformes; family Mormyridae; genus Hyperopisus; species Hyperopisus bebe. The sequence continues at coordinate 9,982,047 of JAODJW010000033.1, forward strand.
GCAAACGTGCCACTTAAAAGTACAGAGCAATCAGGACCCGTCTGGGAGAAAGTCACCACAAGCACCAAACTGGTGATAATTTGAGGTATCAGAACATCATATTCCCTAAATTTTATGGAAATGATCATTAAGAAGATTTTCAATCTTTTTCAGTTTTTTAATTCTGAATAGCTGAAAATCAAAATTGAGCTACATGATAAAAAAAAAATGTATGAAAATGTGCAAGGTAAATGCAGTGCTAGAAGACAGGCATTTTAATGGGTTTCTAGTCTTAAATGGTCTGTAATCCCCAAATTTACTAATCTAGCTAGAGTTATAGATTGAACGGCAAATAATACATTTTATGAGGGAATATTCAGTGTGTGTTATTCAAATGGTAATTGTATGTTTAAGGCTTTGGCTTAATGTAATATCTCACTATGCATTTCAAATAAGTAGAGCATTAAATGCAAAAAGAAATCCCTCCCACTGAATCCAGTTTACAAGAAAATAGCCAGTCACTTCCCAGTTCTTGACCTTATTATATACTTTTGCTCTTTTCAACTAATGAATTTGCAAAACTACAAGGCATTAAATCTTCAATAGCAATATGAGGACAAAAAAAGGGCAGCATATCAAGGTCACATACACTTACACATAGCGTACGAAGCTAGCAAATAATAGATGACAATATATTGTTGTTTATAACAACCAAATTTGTGTCAGAAGATTCACGTCCTATGTGAAGATAGGCACTACCTCATAGAACTTGAGTTAAAGATATAACTATCAGGCACTTTCTGAAGTGGAAGACATAGGGTTTGATCTTTCGTTCACTAAAGTATAGGCCCACAGCACAATTTATTATTAAATTTGGCCTGGAAAATGAAAAATGATATAATTTCATTCTGCTAATCTGTGCCAGCTAGCTCAGTAACCCCACCCTACACCGTCTGCAAGGGGCTCAGAAGGTTGGTTGTTATCGGTATCGGCGATACTAGACAAAAATATATCAGTGTTGGTTAAAATTTCCATACTGGTGTCCCACGTTCACTATCATAGAGAAAACATTATTAGGGATAGCATGACAAGCATGAACAAGAAGAGACACATCACAACAGATGAGCTAGCTATTAACTGTTTCCCGGATTCCTCATGAAGACAAAAATCCAGAATGAGCTACGCTTGTATAAAACTTAATTAAGGTCTAATTCATATAACCTGATATTTCTTATAGGTTAGGGCTGGGTAGGGGTAAGGTCGTCATGTTGAGATTAGTTTTCCCCATAGAAATGAATGGAGAGTCCCAACAAAGATATAATTACAAACCCGTGTGTGTGTGTGTGTGTTTGTTTGTTTTATATATTACATTGTGGGTCCCTATAACGGGAAACTCAGTTTTATGAAATTATTGGACTGCTTGAGAAAACTAATTACTCAGCACCCATCAATATTTGGACATGTTATTAGGATGATAATTTAGGTGCTCAGAAGTGTCTTTATGCACCTTAGACAACTCTATATTTCTGTTGCATTTTAATTGTAAATGTGTGTGTTTAGCATTGTTGAACATTATCTTATCAGATTTAAGGTAGTCTGGGCAAAATGTAAGTGAACGAATATGAAGTCCATTTAAACTGTGGTACCTTAAATCTGACAA
>JAODJW010000033.1:9992897-10003300 GCA_026777045.1 Hyperopisus bebe
GCTGTGTCCCAATCCCCCCCCCCCCCGCCCAAAACAACGAAAGGCCAGATGATGTGAGGAAAGTACCTCCTCCTGGCCAGTGCTGGGGAAGGATTTAGCCGGGCTTTTGTGTACCAGGGGAAAGTGATCAACCATCTATCAATTCACAGCCCGGCTCATGAACACTGTCCCGGGAATTAATGAGTCAGATCCATTGCATTGATGCTTTGTTACTCATAGTCCCCTGTAAATGAATACCGAGACACTTCATTTTCTTCATCCCAAACTTCTACTGTTATTCACAACAGTCAACTGCTGCATCGGTGTACCAGAATCAAGATAATCAACAGGTAATTAAAAATTTTTTAGTTATTTATCAGTATTTTCTGCCTGTCGTCATAAAAATGGTGGGTACTAAAATTAACGATTTTCCAACCAATCCACGTTATTTTTTGGCGTCTGTTTCAAAACTAAAAACTAATAATCTTAAGAGATATTTAATAATGAATTAACACGTAAACCAGCAACAACAGGGAAATGCCATGACCACTGAGCCTCATGTGCTGGTGAAAGAGGTCAGCCCAGTGCACAGGGGAAGTCGGCAAGGAGCTCAGCGCTGCCCCCATGTGCCTTGGCGAGAGCATCACCGCAGCCCAGCACCTCCTGAGGACGCACAAGCAGGCTCTAACCCCCAAATTACCGCGGTACCACCTGCCGAGTTGCCGATGGAGAGGGTAAGACCGAAAATCTGCACTTACTGGTGGGGGTGAAGGTGTAGGAACTGAGGCAGGGTGCTGAGGGGGTGCAGAGAGTAAGGGGGACAGAGAGCTCAGCTATACTATCACACATCTTAGCTATAGAATCGCATGTCCTTCTGTTGGAAGCACATGCGTTTGAAAAGAATGGAATTTCTATGTTTATATATTACAAATAAAGACAACATTATTTACAAATTGCACCTAGAGGTCAATCTAAGAAATAATTTAATTTGAAATATTTAAGACTCGGAAGAGGATTAGGGCTGCCATGAAAATATTTGAATTCTGACTTTTTTTCTCAGAATTCTGACATTAATGTCAGAATTATGAATTTAGAAAAAAGTCAGAATTCTGAGATTAAAGTCAGAATTCTGAGAAAAAAAGTCAGAATTCAAATAATATTTTCATGGCGGCCCTAATCCTCTTCCGCAACTTTGTGAGGTTTACTGTTAAAATTCTTTGTGAATTTTTTAAAGTGTAGTACATTTTTAGCATGAAGATATTCTGTAAATGTATTATATAAGTTGTCCAGAGGTAGGAAAAAACAAACATATAAATTAATAAAATAAATATGGAAAAATAACTTAGAATTATTTACTGGCCATTTAGGGGGTGAAATGAAGGAGTACTTCTGAAAATAATGCCCACAAACGCAGAAAGTGCCGGTCGCAAATACAGCTTTAAACTATCTATGAGAGTCTCCTGATCAATTACAGACTGTTGATCCAATTAGCTATGTGATTTATTGAAATAATTAATTAGACACTGTTAGCAAAATGTACTTTACAGTAGCCAGTAAAACATCTTCCTGAAGCCAGGGAAAACATGGGCAATTAGAAATAAAAATTTCTTCAAGTAAATAATTTCTTCATTTTAATGGCACATTTTATTTCATAGAAATATGTAGGTATGTATGTATTTTATAGAAAAAAATATATAAACATACAAAAATATTGCATATATAGACATACACACATACATATATATATACATTCGCAGGACCTGAATAGCACTCATTTTTAAGAGCCTGGGTTAGCCCATAGTCAATTTCCATCCTGGAAGCGCATTTTAATTACCTGAAATGATAGGCTTATATCAATACATCCTTGAACTTAAAAAGCCTTGAGCGGTTCTCAATCAAATCATCACAATGGCTCTCCTTTAAGATAATATGGATAAAGCATTTCTGTTATAGCATCAAAATTCAAATAATAAAAAAGTAGCACAAAATTCTTTTTCTTTTTTTTTTCTTTTTTTTTAAGCTTGATGAGTCCCGCTATTATTCTCCAGAGTGTTTGAACGTTATTGAGCAAAGTCCCACATTAAGGTGGGGTAAATTAAGCTAGCTCTTTGAAATGTGACTTCAGCCATCAACACCATTACAAATGCCAGTTCCGTGACGTAGATTAGATTTCCATTTTTTCTATCATTACATTAAACGCCAGCATTTACATGAAGAGTATCATCACTCTAAAGAGCAAATAGATGAAAATAACAGTAAGTACATCATTGATGTACTTACTGTTACTACTAATGACATTTTATATGTAAAAAGGGGATAGGAATTGAATAAATCTGGAATTCACCAATAAAGTAAATTCATTATACTGTTTATTTTGACTATTTGTACAACAGTTAAAATATACTTGATAAGTCTTAAAAATGTCAGATAATATATACAACAATTACCCAATATTAGTAAATGAATATAATGAATGAAAACGGAGAGAAATATGACCGCTTCAAAGCAGTGCGACATGAGTCTGCATGAGGACAGACAGCAGAGTGTGAGAGGGGCAGCCAGCATAGCAGATAAGAGATGGAAATTGGCACTGGAGCAAATGAGGGTTATTCAGTGCCTGATAAGCACCTATTTGCTTTTCGTCATAATGCCCTCTCGCACTTTATAAATTATCATTTAATTATACTGACAAGGGGTAATTGTCAAATAAACCCCCCAGTATAAGCGGACCCTCAGGCAGCCCTTACGTGCAGGAAAGGGGAGTTGTTTTTTTTTTTTTTTTTTTAAAGAAGCGGTTGAACCTGCTTGTGTTTTTTACAAGTAAAACCCTCTTTTGATTCATTAATACCACAGATACATCTTGGGAAAGGGCACAAAGATATGGACAGTTAAACATTAAAAAGACTTGGAATGTTTTACGTTTCCACTATAGGTTACTGTATTTTTAAAATATTCTTCTTTTTAAAAATTTATTTGACACTATGCAATGCACAAGGAGAACCTTAATTATTCCATCAAATCCTTAATATTAAGATGATTTATCACAATGTAAATACCTAAAGAAAAATAAATTTTACCTTTGAATTTACATAAAAATTTAGCCTTTTTTAACTGTAGCTAAAGCTTTAAAATTGTTGGAACAAATCTATTACAGACACCATTAAAAGTAATTAATTACAATCTGTGTTTATCTTTCTGGCTGGTCGAGCGACACTGGTATTCTGCCTGGAGCCTTTGACCTCCCCGGTGGCACATGCCCTCTCTCACAGCGTATTACTGTGCTTCCAGTTTGTTAACAGCAGCAAAGCTCACGCAAAGCCCCCCGTAAGCACTAATCTGAGCAACCCCCAAACCGGCACAAAGGCCTTCCCATAGCACAGGGGGGTCTGGGATTAGGCTGCACCCCCGAGTCCCGATAGTCCAATAGCATGAATGTGTGGCCTATGGTCTGGCCTCCCGCTGTAAGGAAGCTTCCGGACAGTCATGTGGTAGGCAGCAGAAAGGCGACACATCAGCCAAATATGAGTAGGGAGTAATCAACAGCACTAGACACCCCCAATGACCAGCAAGCCCCTCATTCCCCTGGGGGGGGTTTGGTAATTTGTTTGCCTTTTATTAACATGAGGCAACGTTTAATACAGAGCTTGAGATTTTGTTTTATCGCAAAGAAGGGAAATGACACCCTGAACCAGCCTCCCATTTAGCTACTTTTCTTCAGCAATTTACCCCTCATCCCCCACAATATGCACAATAATGTGGCTTCCTGCTAGGAACAAATAAAACACCTCAGTCGCCTTCATACTCTTATGCGCAAAAGACATTTTAAGGCCTGAGACGGGGAGGAGTGGAAAAAATGAACTGGAGTCCTGATTTACAAAGTTAGATGTGGAAAGCTAGGCGTGGAATGCTAGGTACGAAAAGGTAGGCGTATAAAGCTATCCATGGAAAGTTAATCGCAGAAGGCTATGTGCAGAAAGTTAGATGCGGAAAGCTAGGTAAGGAAGGCTAATTGTGGAAGGCTAGGCGCAGAAAGCTAGCCGTGGAAAGCTAAACGCAGACGGCTAGGTGCAGAATGTTAGGCAAGAAAAGCTAGGTGCGGAAGGCTAATTGCAGAAGGCTAGGCGCAGCAGGCTAATCACGGAAAGCTAGATGCCGAAAGGCTGACAGACACCTGCTTCGATGCAGCAGCTGCTCTGAGCTGGGCTTGCCGTGACCCAGCTCTCGCTCAAGAGGAGAATTTACACTGAGCCCCCTAACCGCTGCAAACTGCAGCTTGGTGTTCGGATGCCATCTATTGGAATAAATGCTCATGGTACTCGGGGAAAGTGGGGACTTCTGCAATATGCTACTTATCTTAGAACAAAACAGCAAAAAGTACATATCTAGGTAGTTGTTTGCACCGCAAAAGCATCCAGATGAGTGGAAAGGCAAAAAAAATCAAAATGTTACACGTTAACTGTGAAATTACCCACGTTGCTCAGTGGCGCCCAGGTGAAGGGAATCGGCCAAATGCGAGGCATGTAAATCTCAATTTCACATGTGGTTGACCTAGAAATTCCAAATTTATCGGATGAATAATGCATGGACGTGGAAAAAAAGACATCTCTCCAAACGGATGTAGGTAGCGTGTTTACTACGGTGTCTCCTGCTATTCACACAATTACTAGGATGAATCGAGCCCTGCACCTGCCCCGCCCCCCAGCCCACTCCGTAATTACACACACACACACACACACATGTACATGGACACACACACGCCAGTGCCAAAACTGTGACTGAAGCCTGCTTTGGCAATTCCTGGAGCACATAAAAACCAAGACATATAAAAAGCTTGCAGTATTAAGATACTGGCTGAGCGCTCGTAATTAAACTGAAAAGCCTATTATGCATTCGTCATGATTTTGCTGCTTAATATACTATATGATCTCAGCAGAGTGGTTGGTATGCAGCCTGTGTCAGTGATAAATCAACACTGCATTCTTCACCAATAATCATCAACCACCCTCATAACAGACCCATGCATTACTAGCACGGCAAGGATGGGGGCCCTGCACGGCTTTCCCAAATAAGTTTTAATGGTGCTGACTGAAAAAAAAAGCACAGCTCTTCAAACTGGAAGCATGACAATAGGTCTGGCCTTGTCATTCCTTGATTTGTCTGCAGGGGGCACTGCATCCATACAAACATGCAGGACTCCCATCCAGCCTGCTGCCAATTAGCCTCACCCGTTAATTGCTGATAATTAGAATGATCATACATCAGGCACAATTTCAAACTGCTGACCCTATCCCAGAAGATAATATATAAAGAGACTGAAGCTGAAGCTTAAAAACAGCATTTTAAATAAAATGTTGCATTTGTAAGTTTATATAAAATCTTAAACGACTAGGAACTACACTACATGGGAAAGTTTATTATTTTTTTTAGGTATAACAATTTATACTTGGGGAATTATGGGTAATTGGCAGCAGGAAGCACACTGCAGGTAGGCATGGGGGCACAGACAGGGTCCCCAGTACCTGATGGGCTCTCGTGACCCCACTGCTACCGGGCTGGCCCAAAACAGAGTCTCCATGGTTCAGTGCCCCCTCCGCATGTCGCGTCATGTCCTCAGTGGCTCGATGGAGAGAGAGCAATGGGTTCATCTGAAGATTGACTGAGGGACGATCTGGAAAACATTTACCCTCCGCCCCCCACCCCCCGATCAATGTTGAGGGACGCAGACTCCATCAGAGAGGTCTTTCATTACAATCACGCACTGATAGAGACCCAACGCTAATTGTAATAAAAAGTGCTGTCACCATGGAGCAGCTGGGGGGGCTTGGGAGGCTGGTGGGAGCTGCCAGACGCGGACCGGCTTCATGTAGCAGTCTGTGGCGCTGAAAGCCGATGGCGAGGTCACCAAGGGTCCTGCGCTTTCACAGAGCGCGCAAACAGTACATAAACGGCTACAAATAAAGGATGTCCTACGTAGCTGGTAATATGGGACATACGTTCCAGAGGTAAAATATGTGTTTGGCTTAATTATAAACTGTAGGAAGGCCAACTGAGCCCTCGGTACATGTGCAAAGGCCTTGTATATTATAAACGGCTCCGTTCCTTTGTGAAGGACACGGTAAAACCAAACAATTGTGGTAATCAAGTCAGAATCATTTAAATGGAAGGGACCCACAATGCAGTGCAGCTCCAAGGGACCTTGGTTTGTCACACCTGCGAGGAGTCATTATTGCAAGCATCCTCTGTGGAGTAAAAAAAAAAATTAGCTTTCAGTGCTTTTATCAAGGAGATGCTGTGGAAGACAGTGCTTTCCATCAGTAAGTGCATTTTGGGCGCTGTATAAGAACAGAAAGCTTGACGATACCTGAGAGGAGAGACAAAAATGAGGGAGGACACTGCGCCCTCAGCCATGGGGTTTTTTATTTTTTTTTGCAGGGTTTTATGAAGTGGGTGAAGCCCATCTGAGAGTGCTTCATTAAGAAGCCTGTCAGCATATTGAATCCTTCAGGCCGCTTTTAGTGGCAACAAAAGCCCGCGATTATTTTCCTGCCCATTCGCTCTCGCATCTGTGAGCGAGGAATAAATCAGATAGAGATTGCGAGGGGCTATTCAGTCCGGCCTCGATTCGCTGCCTGCCTCTTTAAAAAGGCTGCCAAAATCAATACAAACTAACAATAACTTCACATTTCAGGAACCAATGTGAAAGGCTCTCCAAAATATTGAGACACATCCAAGTACATTTCAGCAAAGCTGATATTTATCAGAAGTCATTTGGCCTCAAACAGATGGTTTCTCTCATTGTGCTGCTGTCATCCACGACTGAGATTTATGACAGACAATTATGGAGTCTGCTGTTAGCGGCCTCATAATCAGGCCTATTATTCAAAGAGCACCGTGATAAATTGACTTCGACTGTTTATCAGATATCAGACATTTCTGACAAATTTTCTTCTCTTTCCTTTCTCAGTATGGTAGCTCTTAATGGCATGGCAGCATAACCTCGTATGGCAAAAAAAAAAAACCTAAACGTTACAAGACAAGCAAAAGCACCCAATTATCTGTGAGTAATGCCTTTCCATTTCAGCCTGTCCCCTGCGCAGACCCTCTCAATCCATTCTGCTCCCTGTCAAAATGATAGCTTTCAGTCTGATGTTAGTCAATAACAGCATGCAGAGATCACACGAGCTCCGGCAATTGCCAATCACATTTTTTCTAACCTCTAAATGGCATGCAAGATGAAAAGTGACATTTATAGGCAAATTTGGCATGACACGGAAATGCTTCACGTTTGCCAGCGGAACATATTCAGGAACTCCTTCAAATCAGCCTAGGGCGAGACGTAAATAAAAGAATGACATGCGATACGGCAGCAGAGCCGGGGCGGCGATGAGTCTGACTTGCAGTCCGAGGAGCGGGAAGTTTTTCGGTGCCTGTCTGGAGGACAGCGTGAATATTCTGTGGGCAGAGGGCAGAGCCACTGGAATTGGCTCATTTCAGAATCCATCACACTTACATCCCCATTCAAACCGCCCCCAATAATACTTTGGAGTCTTATATTATGCAAAAATGCACAGATTATGCAGGACATTCTGGATCTTTTACTAATATACCCCATATTATAAATATTAGGTATTGAATTTTTGTGGTTGCTGTGAACCATATATTAACTAACTACTAATAATAATGGCACTTAAGTGTCATTCTCCGTGATGTACATCGATTTATTACATAGCAGTAATATTTATTAAACAACTCATTCAATATTTAAACAACTCATTCAACTAGATAGTTCTGTATAATTTAAGGATGCTATTAAGCAATAGGTAATATGATTACTATGAGAATAATATTAATTTTTCAAATGGCTAAATTCTTCAAATGAATTCCATAGCAAAAGCATCACAATCAATTACTTTAAAATCAATTAACAGTTCTAACAAATAAGTGTCACATTGTATTGGGCTATACAAGACTATTATATACTATTAGCCAAATATACTAAGTGACCTTATCCAGGTCCCATGGGGGAAAATAACAGACAACTGAGGAGCTGCATTTTAATCAATACAGTCATCCAGGGTACTGTCTAATATACCGTGTTGGCCCAAATATAAGACATAAGAGTTTTTTTCCCTCATCTGAAAAATTGGTGTCATCATATATTCAGAGTCTAGACAAAAATAGTAATAGGTGGCTGTAAATACGATATTTTGTAATGAGTGTTTTGACTTGCCATAATACAAATGAAAGATTTCTTGCTTGAGTCTGGAAGCATATCACACCGGATGCGTGAGAGCTGGCAGCCCTGGCAATACATGTGTTTAGTGTGTATCCCTGAGTGTCGTGTAATAAATTATGGCTGTGCTGCTGCCAGTAGTGGCTGTTAAATAAACAAAATATATATAATAAAGGAATTTTATAATAAAAATATTATAAAATGATATAGTTTGTAATATTCATAATCTACCCCCGCTCCCAGTAATACATTTGTTTTTTGGCATGTTAGTTGTTTAATACACCTACAGTAATCCAATTGTGGGTAAGATTAAGGTAAGATTTGGTGTCCCAAAAGCTTTTTTCTAAAAATAGTTGCTAAAAACTTGTCTTATACTTGGGGGTAGCCTTATATTCAGGTCATTACAGTAATAATAAATATTCAAAGCAGTCAGTTATACATGTAACATACTACAAACTTGACACTTAACATGACAAAGATGATATGATACTACTTTTTCATTTCATGTTATTTTCTAAAATGCCACACAGGCCATTAAAATAGATTTAGAAGGAGGTCACAATATGCTGCCATTTGCCTTCATGCTGAAAATACAACTGTCACACTGATAATAAATGAAATAATCCAGCAAAAAATGCCAAAGCATATATGTATTTTATATATAGTTAATATGTATATATGCATCTGTTGAATATTTTTTACTGTATATCTATCATGTGCATCTTTAAAAATACACCTTAAGTAAAAGCAGCTGCACGACGCTGTAATTTGATTGGTTATCGGGAAGCCTATAAGTCAAAACAGGAAGCGAGCAAGAACAAGCAAGGAGCCAAGAGCCACTGCAGACTAGGGTCTGGATCCAGGCTTTAACGCCATCCTGTGGAAGGGGGTCAGGACCCTGGGATTTACATGCTAAGGTTCACACAGGCCTCACTTCGAAGTGTCTCCGGCCGTATTAATTGCAGCTTTAGAAGGTGAGAGGGATTTGCTCGCTCACATAAGGTTAGACCTGCTTAGCTGGAGTTTGCTAATAAACAACTTTAATTTCCTGCCTTTATGTTTTCACAGCAAAGCTGTAAGAAGGCCCAGCAGTACTGGAGCAGCACAGCACCAATGACGGCTTCAGGAGTCACATGACACCCATTGTTCCGCATGTTTTGAGGACACATGCTGCCATTTCGCTGAGTCATATACAGTTGTTGATAAAAAGACAAGCATGGAAAATACTCAGATTAAGGCTAAATAACAACAGTACCCATTTCACAAGCGCTCACAAAGGGCTGGGGCATTAGCGGCTGGGCGCAGGGGGGGGAGCACAATGGCCCAGGCAGAGAGTCAGCCCTCGCCGCCGGGGTCAGGTGGCTAAGCACAGGCCTGCAGATAATGACAGGCCCTCGAGCAGTGGAGCGGAAGACCTGCTCATCACTGGCTGACAGGCCTGGTTCCGCCAGCTGTAATCGCCGGTCAGCACCATCCCAGCCCCCCCACCACGGGACCCACCCCTTGCCAGCGCGGTGAAGCCCCCCTGCAGGCCAATTTCCAGCGCAGCCTCATTACAGCGTATTCCCCAGATCTCCGGCATTGTTCCTCAATGCTCATGCACAAGCGTTATTTTATTATTATTATTATTATTATTTTTTACCACTGATCACATTGTTTCTCATGAGAGCGTCGGGGCAGACCCAAGCAGCCCCCCAAGAACTCCGCTACATTTCAGCAACACATTGAGAAGAGAAGTTGCACTTCGCCACCACTGGCTTAACAGGCAAAGGGTTACGCAGAATCACAGATTAAATGGACAGGTTAGAATATTGCTGCTGTTTGGCAACAAGTGTCTGGTTGCACAGCGATGCCACGACGCCTGATTGTGCACGATTAAGGGAAGCTGGAGTCATTCCAGCCAGTCATTCTCAACTCACTCAGCTCCCATTATAAACCACACATGGCTGCCTGCCGCTACAGCTATAAGCATGAGGAGTACAGAGGATATCGAGCTCTACAGCAGCGCCTACACCTGCCTCCACCTGCTGCTTCACCCAGCTATGCATACTCACTACAGTAACCAGTACATACAATTCAGAGTTATTTTAGCCTTTTTTGATTTTAGGAAAAAATTAACTCCATTAGGTTATCAGCTCTAGAAATATTTTTCAGGGTTTTTTTTTCCTAAATGAAAACATTAAAATGTTCC
>JAODJW010000033.1:10003400-10015596 GCA_026777045.1 Hyperopisus bebe
TTAACTCCATTAGGTTATCAGCTCTAGAAATATTTTTCAGGGTTTTTTTTTCCTAAATGAAAACATTAAAATGTTCCTGGGAGGGCACCCAGGACCCGCAGTCGAGGTGTTTAACTTCACTCTAGTGTGAATACAGCCGTAGAAAAGAACAGTGTGGGAGAAAGTCAAAAAGATGATGCCGATAAAACAGCTAAAGGGCCAAGAAATGATGATGGTGAACTTAACAGGGTGCAAAACTCTACAGCTTGCATCAGGTGGCAGCAGAGAGCAAAACCGCGACTTGAGATATATATGATATATATATATATGTAGAGAGAGAGAGATTTGCACTGGGTGGTTATAAAATAATAAAACATCTGAATACAAACTAAATTTCAAGAGGCATACTTTCAGAAAAAAACAGCAATGCAAAGTCAGTTGCTGGCAACGCATACAACACTAACCAAATTACAACCACCGAATGCCAGTGACTGCATGACAGAAAAGCCGGTGGCAGCTGTCTGGGGGGGGGGGATGGGCACCCATCAGGCTGCATGGACGAGCAGGAGCTGCGTCTCCTGCACCACCAGCAGATTCGCATGCATCAACACTCACATTAAAACCTCCATTTGACCTCCAATACACACAGCAAGGTTCAGGAGTGAATGGAAATGCATGAAAATCGCCATAACCAAAAATTCTAAAGCATCCATTAATGACCCTTTACTCATAGCCACCCATCACCTTTAAAAACTGTAAATAATTCACCATCACTGTAACGAAACAGGCGAAATGAACTAAAGGTGAGTAGCAATCCATCTGGAATAACCTGCAGCAAGCCACAGAATAAAAACATTATTGCAAAGAAATACAAACATTATAGAACATCTTCTGCATCTCAAAGTACTCATCAGCCTCACTACCATGGCACTGAAGTGAGGTGTCATAACACACAACAGCCCCTGAGGGCAGGGAAAAAATGAAAAATCATCACCAATGAGTAATTTCGTACTTGCAGTTAAACTACTCATTTGCGCCGGGGACTGACATGCAGGCACAGTCCGAGGGACAGTGACAGGGGTGACGCTCTGCTCCCTGGACAAATCAAATTCCTAGCGGGTTCGCCACAGAGCGCCGCTGGGCTTCAACATTCTCGGACGTTCGATTCATTGCGCCGCAGAATCCGCAACAAAGGGCTCATTAGGAAACGCTGAGGAGACCAAAGTGATCCAAACCTGAAGGAGGAACGGCAAGGAGGTCACTTTCCAATAGATATTCCAGCACACCAGGAGGAGATGGAAGCTGGTGGACAGTGAAGCTCTTCCTGCAAGACAGCGCATCCGCCAAGCAAGAGAACAGCTCCTAGGTCCAGATGAATTCCTCACTTTGTCTCTTCCTTGATTTTCCTTTTTTCCCTTGAAGAATCAAAGGCTTCCTCAAGAGTACAAGCAGACAGGGCTGGCGTGCTCCAGAGTTAGCAGAGACGTCTTCATGGTCCTCCAGTCAGAGCTTACTGTGGGGATCTGAAGTTCAGTCCTCCTCACAAAACAAACACACTGGTTTTTCAGTATTGTAACCCTGAGTCAGGCCTGCCTTTGAAATGCTTTCTACCCCACAACACAGACGGCTTTCATTATCCTCACAGTCGCAGCAAGGCCTAGCTTTAAAAGCTACTGATTTCTTTTTTCCTTTAGCCTCCCACACAAAGGAAGGGCATTTTGTAAATTACTTGCTCGTTTTAGATCAACAAAAGGTACTTTCATTGAAAACCCCCCATTTGATTTTGCTCAAATTTGATTACAAGGATTGAAAAAGGAAAAGGGAAAAAAAGAGAGAAAATAAAAAACAGATGGCACACTCATTCAGTCCCCTGAATGAGCTTTATCTGTGCCTTTTAAACTGTGGCAATCCACGAGCATTTCAGCTGGCTAAAAAAAAAAAACTTGACAAAAATTATTGGTTTGCCATTTCTCATACAACTGCCACAAGGAACTCAAAAGCCCCCCCTTCCTCTCTCTCTCTTTTATAGAATCGCCTGCCTGGATCAAAATAATGGAGATTAGGTATTTCATTATAAATTACAGCCGGATATGGGGTGGGCTGTCATATTAATAGCAACCTGCCCATGGATTTCAGTGCGTGCTTTTCACCTAGACAATAGGCTGTGGGAGCTATGTATTAGGCTTCAGCTTCAGGCCTGATCGATTTTTCCATGCTCGAGACAAGAGGAGACATAACAAAGAAATTCACACATGACTGGCCTTTACAGACACCCCCCCATCCCCCCCGGCACCCTAAACAAAACAGTCGGGAGTAACTAAACATACAGTCTGTGACACACACAAAAAAAAAACACTTTCCATCAGCAGAGAAGGTTGAGAGATGCAGGCTATAATTCCGTCTCAATGGCTCAACGGCCATTTCGGCCTCTGCTTGTTTTGAGCCGTAGATAATTACAGCTGGGATGCAGACAAAAAGTAAAGAGCAACAGATAATGTTGTGGAAGCACAAGCAGTGACACACCGACAGCCTTGCTGCGGCGCTGCCGGATTCCGCTTTGAAAAGACGGCTTAGCGGCAGGCTCTCTGTATGCGGCGTCAGCACGAGGCCCTCGAAACGCACCCATAGTGCTCAGGTAGCTTTTCTGTCGCCTAGGAGCCGATGAGTATTACTTCATAAACACACAGAACTTGACAGGTTGACTAGGAACCCATACAGCACATACCAACTCAACTTAAAAACTATCCATAAGAAGGTTTGGGTTTGCCACAAGGATGACTAAATGGCAAGTTGCCTTGGGGCAACTTAAGTGAGAAGGTTCCCTGTAGCTAAATCTTGCCAGGCACCTGTGAGACATGGAACCTGTCATTTGCAGGTCTTCGATGCAGCAACTGGTGATGAGAGCAGATGTGGCTAATTGAATTTAATGCCTGTAATTAAAAAGCGCTTTAAACTGTCCATTTACATCCAGCATACAAACACTGGGAGGTATCGGCAAGCCTTCAAATCTCCCACATTAGCCATTGCAAGCATTTCACAACATTCTGGGAAACAATGAACTGTAATTTTAGTCTTAAACTTCAAGGGAGCAGCTACTTTCTGTCCAACAAAGAAGACCAGCCAGCCATGAGGGACACGATATAAGGGCATATACTAACTTCTGAAGCCTGCATTACTTCAAGGTACTAAGGTACATCCTGGTGGATACAAATCCCCTAAGCCTGGTACCACAGGCATGTCAACAACCCTTTTCAACGGCATTAGCGCTATGAGCTCTCACATTACACTGAGGGTTTATCAGGCAATCCCTGTAATTGCCATCACTTTAAGTCATTCAGGTCAACCCTACAGAAGCTCTCTACAAGGAAGCTTTTCATTCTATTAGATTAGCAGATACCTCTTGCAAACTATTCAAGACCTGTAGTCCAAAACTACCTTTTACAATTTATTAATTCTTAAATGGTATCTGTCGGACTCCAAAATATATCTGCTTTCTGAGCCACTTAAAAGCATGTCTAAGAAACACATACCTGCTTTCAAGGTTATGTTTTATGCTGTTGTATTTTTGGGACTACTCTTCTTCAGCAAAATGAAACTTACTGTTCTCAGCAATAACTATTTCATTTAATGTTTAATTTAGCCAAGATAATAAGCATTCCTTTCCAAGAGCTGAGCTGGAAAACAGCACAAAGTAACCATGACTGAAGAGAGAAGGCAGAACTGTTCCCACAAAAACAAGGCTTGAGATTCCCAAAAGGCGCAAGCTAGAACCTAATTTTTATTTAAAAAGTCCTGGTTGTTCACCAGATCAGCATTATTCTTGGTGGTTTTTGTGTATATAATGAATTTAAAATCAAATTCATAATTATTAATTGACTTTTAATTAATACAACGTGTCCAAAAATAGAGTCAAACTATTTAATGTAATGATAATATGAAAGTTACAAAAATATGAAAAAAAAGCAAATAAGTATTTTCAAGCACTTGGATGGAATTGTCAAAGTGCAAAACTAATAACAGCAACTGACAGTTTAGAGATATAAACTAATATTTAAAGGGACGGCAATTAAAATGTCAGCTAGGAATGTGTCTCAGAAACGATAAGAGGGCTGCAATGAGCATGTGCATGAACTACTCAAAAATAGTAATGCTGATTGAAGGGTTCCTTCTGAACATTTTCCTGCAGCATTAATCGGTCATATTTCTGTTTAATGCCGGCTGTAATTATCAACCTTAACAATACAGAAGACTAACCAATTTCCAAATAAACCAGATACAGAAAGGCCACGAATATGTGCCTGTCCCACTTCCAATGAAAGCACTTCATCTGGTCACTTGATAAAGGGATTACTGCTTTGCATTATGCAGCCAAAGTCAAATCTGGATGTGAAGGTACAATTTGATTAAATAATTCTTGTTTCCCATTTGCAAACCTTGCAGCCTCATTTCAGGAAAATAAAATTCAGCATAATGACAGATTTAGGGAGGCTTGCAAAATGATGGAGCTCAGCTGCCTCTGTCCTGCTGCTGACCTGGTACTGCTGTCCAAAAAGCCCGGTACCGGGACGAGCCGGCAGGCCATTCAGAACCAGCATCACCACAGAAACATACTACCTCAGTGCATTTAGCATTGTTAAAAAGTTCATGGTAATTTGACCAGACTTTGGCCCCCAGAAAGAAAGACCTTCAAATTAAGACCTTAAGAACAAAATATACCTGTCTGCTTTCTGAGCCCCTAAATATTTCCCACAAGAGCCACCAAGGCAGAAGCATAAGTCAGGATGAAAGAAATACCACTGATCACAAACAGCCTATGAAATGTCTGCTTTCTATGAAGTTTCATGATGTATTTTGCAAGGATTCTTCGTTTTTTTTTTTTGTTTAAATGAGTACTAAATACAATTCTACCTTTTCCACTAGTTAATCCAACCACTTCCCAAAGCTTCTCAAATAATCTGAGTATTAAATTATGTAAACTGAATGTAAACTAATCTAATGGTAAGCATTTAATTCTTACAGTTAAAAATTACACATCTATTAAAACAGATTCAGAGATTTTAGCACATTTCTAGTTACACATTTCTAGGTTCACTTATTAAATAATTCAGTACTATAAAAATGATATATAAAAAATATGCAACTTAAGAATCATAAATCTTCAAATCTTTTAAATCAAAAATGCTCTCAGTATAGATTTATATATATAAATGTGTGTGTGTATTGTGTATGTATATATATGTGTGTATGTTTTATTTCCTTTAGCTATTTGGGATTAGTAGGACCCCATGATCATTAAACTAAAAATGATGTCCTTGTCCTTTTATGAGGACGTAGGGTCTTAGGAGGTTTTCATATATATATATATATATATAAACCTACATTAAGAGCATTTTCAGACAAGTTTGTATTCCATACAGCATTTTTTATCAGTTATTAGTGTCGCGTATGATGCAGCTGTAAGTATTACTACAGTTGGTGCTATGTACTTACAGTACCACATAGTTTAGCGGGACAGCGGTAAGAGTACGCAGCGCCTGAGTAATTACACCTGACCTGCAAACACTTACCGACCCCGAGGAAGACCGGGTGCACTTTGGCTAATATTAGCGGTCCGTGACGTAAAGGAGGCGGCGCCGAGGGTTCGCTCCTCGCAAAGGCTAAATCCGGCTCTGCAGGCACCGTCTGGTGTCACCTGGCCGTATTCCTCCACGAAGAACACGCCCAAAGATACGTACCACAGCCCTTCTCTCATGATGGGCTATCAAACCGTCAGCGATGGCATCTCATTTAAACATAACTACCTCAAAAAGGCAGCGGTGACTGATGTATACACATAAAACGTGTTCAGTCTACATTCTCAGTCCCAAGATTCATTCTCAAATTTGTTAATACATACAGGAAAAAGTAAAAAGCATCATCATCACTGCGGTTTAAACTGAACATTTACATGCTAATGCAAGTCCATAATGAATATTATAAACGTTGTTGAAATGAAATTTTATGGGCTGAAACGGTGATTCATTTTCAGTGATGTGGCAGAGTCAGTTAACTGAACTTAGAGCCATATCTAAGCCTGAATCACCTGAATGACCTAAATATGACACAATTCAAATAATTCAAGTTAAACATATAACAAGGAAAATGTATAAAGCTGACAGAAGAGCACATTGTACTCACACACAATCACTTAAATATTAGAACAACAAATATGAAAGTTACTTCTATAGAGCCACAGAAAAAGTTGTGAAAGGTGGCTAACTGTGCCAGACTTCTAGCTGTTTAACTAAATCAATATCCAGGGAACATTCCTTCTAAACAGTGAGTATTTTAAAAAGACATAAATGACATTTTATGCATTGAAAACAACTGCCGGATGCTCGACTGCTTCACAAAGATCATAATAATTAGTGTAATTAACATCATCTCCTAAATTCAGGTGACTATGACCAAATAAAGAATAAGCATTTTTCAATTCCATCAAGACTAAATAAACCAGTTACTTAACCAATTATTTTGCTATCTAAAATGTTGCTCTTCATTTTAACAATCTGGGTCATGCAAGAAATTACAATATAATAACATACAAAACAGTACAAACATCAATATCACTGAAAGGCGCCATTCACAATATAAATAATATAAAATGTTTACAAAAGTCCTTAATTAACCTATGTCATTCATTAAAACGGCCATGTAACTTGTGATCCTTATTTAGCACTATATTTCCGACAGTCCAACAAAAATCTTTGACGTGCACATTTAAAATACTACCAAATTATATCCCATATAAATTAATTAGCAATATGCATGCATACATGTCTTCACAACTCTCAACAGATCTGCATTTTAAGGCAAGAATAATCTGTTAAACAATGAGCAAGAAAAGACTGGACCAAACACAAAAGTCAAGCTATAGACCTAATAAATAGAACAACTGTCCCATGAAACCTTCAGTGTTGTTTTGTGAATTATCTGCCTCAAGATCATAAACAATTTCAGAACTTTTACTGCATGCATATGTTTATGCCATTTCCCTGAAGATATCACCTTTCATATTTTAATAAACAAATATCAAACCCTCAAAAAAAAAAACGAAATACCTTTAGATGCCCAAAGGAAGAATGTGGACAGACAGATGATGTGATATATTTCTTCCTTACATTCTAAGACGGCTTCCTCTCTCTGCGGCTGAAAGCGAATGCTTTGAGACTCTCTGGCATATTTAATTAGAAGGAAGCTGTTTGCACTATCTCTGTGTGAATCTACCTCTCCAATCTCTAGTGAGTCAATCTTCCCCATCTCTGATTTTCTTTTATATTTATGCTGGAATATTTAATTGTAGACAAAAGGTTACTTTGGCTGTATTCACTGCACAGAGGCAGAATAATCTGCTTTAAAAGGCTTGACATTTCAGGCTTTTCAAAAAGGCTGAAAAAATTATATCCCTGCTTTTGTTAATCAATGAAGTAGAACTCTCCGGAACAAAAGAATTAAATTGCTTGGTTGGTTTAATAAAACCAACAGAAATAGCTGCTTCCTCTGGGCTTTTTTTGTGTGTAGGCACATGCACCCAGGACTGTAATTCCATATGATTTAGGGGGGAGAGATTCTCATTTCTGCACATAGTTGGCTTTTTAAAATCCTATTGAAACTCAAGCCAGCCTGCCTAACTCTTGAACGACAGCTTCATCATTAAACCAGATTTTTTTTTTCTGGCTTTCTCAGGTCCATCACAATTTACAATCTCCATACTAGCCTTGCTGGTGGAAATCATTGTAATTATGCAAATGAGAGGGTCAGTAATTAGGACTTTTAACATAATAGTGCCAGTTTGGTATTTTCTGTTCCAGTGTCAGGAGACCAATAGGTGATTAAATGTCATTCAAGGTACATAAAACGTAATTCTCCAAAAAAATCTGACAAACCTTATGTCTCTTCCACGATTTATTTAAACCCTCAGAAAAGCATAAATCACTATCGTCATTTTCCGGTTCTGCACAATACAAAGGCAGCAAAACTATATAATGGTAAATGTAGCATGTTATGCGATGTTACTAACAATATCAATCAAATTACAATAATTCAATTAATGAACCAACACTGAGTGTCGGTACTGATCTCTAGAGCTGGATTATTTGATAATATTGTGCCACTTCACCGTAATCATGAGTTCTACAAGTAAACCTGTAAATATGCATTAACAAACCACTTCCACTTGCCCCATTCATTTAATCACCACTAGGGAATATTATTCTTGAATTCATTATTTCAGCATTTTCTCAAATAGTATTCAACTTGTGCAGTAAACCCAGACCTGAATATGCCATATTGTTTTTGGTGAATGTATTCATACAGAAGAGCATGTATTTTGCTTGCTTAATAAAAACAAAATGGGAGTATTATATATGCAGTCCATTTATTAGCCGGAATGCTGAGAGCTTGGGGTTGTTATTCCACTCAAATTTCAATCTTTTATGTACGTTATATGTTGAGTGCTCCAAAATTCATCAGTACAGAAACCATAAACAATAAAAAGTCATTGCTTAAAGATAGGCCTTGCATCTCAAAATGTCCAACAGATCCATTGGAATTTTTTAATGCAAACTCTAGTTAAATAAAGTCATTTAGCCTGAAGGGCTGCTAATCTTACATATAAAATCCAAATAACAATATCAAAGGTATATAATGCCATGCTGACCATATCATGGCATTAAGAAGTGACTGTAACATAGTCTGTAGAACACCACAAAACTAAATAAAAAATGCCATAATGGAAGAATAAACTGTCAGAAATTTAGTTCTGAATTCTGTGCTCTATCCCATACCTACATATTAACATCAAAAGTTCATGATGACAGGTATGGCTTTGACCATGTCAGCCATTAAGCAGTTACTGTAAAATTTTGGATTTTGGACTCCGCTACGGCTGCCCTTTGTCACCGATTATATTCATAACCTTTATGAAAAGAATTTCTAGGCATAGCCAGGGGGCAGAGGGGGTCCAGTTCGGTGACTTCAGGATCATCTCTTTGCTTTTTGCAAATGATGTGGTCCTGTTGGTTTCATTGGGCTGGAACTTGCAGCATGCACTGGGGCATTATGCAGCTGAGTGTGAAGTGGCCAGGATGAAGATCTATCAGCACCTCTGAGTCTGAGGTCATGGTTATCCACCAGAAAAGGTGGATTACCCTGTTCAGGTTGGGGATGAGTTAGTACCTCAGGCAGAGGAGTTTATGTATGAGTAACTCAGGGTCTTGTTCACAAGTGAGGGAAGAAGGGAGTGGGAGACAAGCAGACTTGTGCAGCATCAGCAGTAATGTGGACGCTGTAGCATTCTGTCATAGTAAAGAGAGAGCTATCTATTTACCAGTTGATCTATGTTCCTACCCTCACCTATGGTCATGAGATTTGGATAGTGACCAAAACAATCAGATCGCAGACATAAGTGGCAAAAATGAGTTTCCTTCGCAATGTGTCTGGACTCAGCCTTAAAAAGAGGTTGAGGACCACATAGATGAGCATTTTCCTCCTCTGTGTTGAAAGGAGCCAGTTGATGTGGTTCAGGCATCTATCTAAGATGCCTCCTGGACACTTCCCTGGGGAGGTGCTTTAAGCATTTCCAACTGGGAGGAGATTTCAGGGCAGACCCAGTACACGCAGGAGAGAATATCACTCTCAGTTGGCCTGGGAAAGCCATGATATTCCATTAAACAGTATATAAAGCCACGAGGAGCTGGAGGAGGTGGCTTGGGAGAGGGAGGTCTGGGCATCCATGCATAGACTACTACCCCATAAACCTGGCCGTGGATAAGCAGCAGACAATGGATGGATGGACAGATGGATGGAATGCACTAGCTTGGATGGCAAAAATTTTCACTTAACTGGATGCTAAATTAACTACCCAAGATTATAATTATTTTTACTCTCCACAATATCAAGAGAGTAATGCACCTACATAAAATAATGGTGTAACAGTTCTGAAACTGAGCCCCAAACCAATATTCAAATTTTCACAGAAAAGCTATCTCTGGCCCCCAACCTCAACCCACTGCCACTGCTGCAAGTGACCCACTGCCACTGCTGTTCAGCTCTCAATTCGTTATTAATGTTACAAAACTCATTTTTCATTTCACTATTAACAATGTATCACATGTAAATTACAATATTATTATTTAAAATGATTCTATTTAAAATAAGCTGTATATTTTGCAAATATTATACATTGCACCTATTTTATGGTCTTTCAACTGCATGTGTCATGTGACTACTTTGGTCCAATCATAATCGAGTGATCACGCCTATGGTAAAAGCTAGGCTAGTTTCATTAGCTAAAGATGGATAATAACCCGCTTTAGTATTCCAAATTGTTGGTGATTAATAAAACTGAGAAAAAAATTGCCCATATTTTCTTATTCACCCCGGTTTGAAACAAACCATGGCTGAAGAATTGAGGTCTGTACTGGACCATGGATTTGGAGAAACACTACACCACTAAAATAAATGCATATAAATTTCAGAATTCCAGGATTGAATTTTCTTGAGATCCCTAAAGCATTAAGAAATATAGAATATAGAAGTATATAAATATAGAAGCCAAAAGTAATACATTTCCTGCACTGAAGATGCTACAGCAATTGCATATAAGATGTAAACATGTCTCATTATAAGCCTTTGATTTACCCTCTTGATCACTGTGCCTGCATCCATTTAAAAACCTGCCACACCACCCTGAAGGCCATATACAACTACAACAGTAGTAACATCAACAACTGCGATTATCTGAATATATATGAAAATATCTGAATACCCATGATATGTTCATGGTTTACCACCAGGTTATCCTAGTTATTCCAATAGCTCAGAGTTGTTAAAATCTTATCTAGCTCTGATTTAAAGGAACCCAGTGTTTTCTCAAATTCATTTTAAAATGTTCTTCAGCTAATTTCCACTTATGGCCACGAGTTCTAGTATTTAAACTAATATTAAAGTAGCCATTTGGCTGAACAGCATTCAGATCTGTTAGAATCTTATATACCTGGATCATTCATCTCCTTTGCTCGAGGCGAAACAGATACAGCTCAGCTAACCTCTCCTCATAAGACATCCCTGCATAGATTACCTTACATTTATCTACGTTAAATTTCATCTGCTAGGTATCAGCCCAGTCGCTAATTAAATCAAGATCCCATTGTAGTCTCTGTGCTGCTAGTTCAGTATCTGCTACACCACCCACCTTGGTGTCATCTGCAAATTTAACCAGTTTACTGTATGTATTGGTGTCAATATCATTAATGTATATTAGGAACAATAATGGTCCTCAAACTGAACCCTGCGGTACCCCACTATGAACGCAGACCCACTATGACATTGTGCCTCTAATAACTACTCACTGCTTCCTGTCTGTTAACCAGTTTTCAATCCAAGCTGCTACAGTTCCTAAAATCCCTGCAGGTTTGAGCTTAAGCAAGAGCCATCTATGGGGGACAACATCAAAGGCCTTCTGGAAATCTAAGTAGATCACATCGTAGGCCTTTTTTTGATCAATTTTAACCGTTGGTTAAGGCCTGAGCCAAAGGCTCCAGCATATACCAGAAGTAATTAACACTGGTTGTGTCCTGATACCAGGTCACCTGCCAGCACTGGTGACACTATAGACTTCTTGATGTAAGAGCAAAAGAAACTATTTAGCCACTGTAGTTTATCAGAGGATTAGACTTCCAGAGGACAAGATTCCAAACATCATTATGCTTTTTAGGTAACACTGACAAAATCAGTGTATCTCAAATTCATTGATATTTCTCGTAAAAAGAAATGTCACTGCCACACGATGGTAATGACACATAAGGATTTTTAGGAGCAGTTTTTACAGACACACAGCCCCACATCCATGCTTTGGGGACAAGGTTTATTTTCACATCTAAACTAGGGAAATGTGAGGAAGGGGACTCCAAACACGGGCAGTGCGGTGAAATGCCATACAAAATATCAGCAGTAAAAATAGCAATATGACCCATGGCGATGGGACAGTAGTCAATTTTTTTTTATTTGATCATGCGCATTCAAAGGGGAAATCAACCGTTAAACCAGGGGTCTCCAACTCCGGTCCTGGATAGCTACCATCCAGTAGGTTTTCTATCCTCCCTGGCTTCTGATGAGCCACACCTGTTCTCTGGTAAATGCCAGGAACAGGTGTGGCTCATCAGAAGCCAAGTGGGAC
>JAODJW010000033.1:10029526-10056318 GCA_026777045.1 Hyperopisus bebe
GCTCTTTTAGTTATGGGAGAGCGGTCAGAGATTTTATTGTTTAATCAAATTATTTGCTGGTGTTGTTTTTACTTTATTAAAAACCAGTAAATATGAATGTGTGATGCAACGCCGAATAATTTAAGACATAATACTACACGCCGTATGCGAGGCACAATGAAGAAGTGTGGGCAGTTTTTAAGTTGCAAGAAAATACAGTTTGACTTCGAATGGTATATCAGAAACGAAAAGGTGTTTTTGGGACATCTGCTAAATTATCAGATTTATGGCAATCTATGCTGATTTGTGTCATTGCACAACATAAAACTCAGAATAACATTTGGAATATCCAGTATTTTGTCAGATCGGGTCGGCAATTTGTACTAGTGGCAAAACCGAAATGGTGTCACGCTTCTCTGGCTCCAGTTCTATGCCCTGTGCACAGCCGCACATCATGATGTGTTTGATGCCTTTACGGTTTGGGGAGTATAGCACAAACACTCAATGCTTTGCATGTGTCGAATTCCTAAGAAGTCAATGGAAAAGAAAAGTACCAAAAGTATTGTAACCTGGTGCGGTGGGAAAGTGCCCAAAGCTGTACAGACAAGAAAGAAGAGCACAATTCCCAAAGAAAATTTCCATGGTTAAAGCAAAGGCTACATGATATTACATCACAAAATGTGAAATATCTGTACTTAATATTGTAATATTGTATTAATATCGTAATTGGAGATTCAATTTACCTGAAATAAACTACAGCCAAATGGAACTTATCTACCAATCAAGTCTGTCAAATAAGTTGGTTGCATTGCTGCGAGTTGATAATAGACAAAAATCAGCGACCAGAAAAACAGGAATCACTGCACATGTGCACATCGCTATGACGATGCTGAAACACTACATTGTGCCCTCCTAGTTAAAACCCGGTTTTTACCTCCAAGTGTTTCGTGGCTTCTTCATTTCTGGACATGAGCATGAGCTTGGTGCGGATACTGCGCAGGTGCATGTCACTCAGTATGGCGACACGCTTGACAGTGGCCTCATTTGTAGACTGGAGTGGAGCACAACTGTGGTGAGCACAGACCCATATGCTTCCTTAGATAAATGATGATATGATGAGAATGGAAACTTCAGACTCACCAAGACAACCAGCTCATGGGTTTCTGAGCTGTAAAAAATGCGACAGGCTCCTACTGCCTTCTTAAAATCCTTGTGCGAGTGCTCATTTTCACACCTAAAAGGAATAAACTGTTTTTACCCCAAAGTCGACAGTAACGCATGCTGAACTCAAAGTCAACTGTAACCTATGCTGAATTATGTGATGCACAGTATACATACGCTGCCCTTAGGTCCTCTGGGAGAGGGATGGTGCATTTGTAAAAGGTGTTTTTAGTGACAGCTTTATTCAGATTCATGGGCCGGAGGCGATCATAGGTGACGATTTCATTGTACGTCGCATCACAGGCCGCATACTCGATTACGTAGAACTGGAAACGGCAAACATAACAACTGTAAGTTACACTTCAGAAAGAGCAGCCCCCATATAAAAGTGAATGTAACCTTATAGAGTGACAAGGGCCAAATATCATGCTAACCCATTTTACTTACATCTCCTTTAACCATGCGAACTTTAGCCAGCCACCAGCCACAAGGCTCCTGCTCATTTGCTCTTGAAAAAATCTGTGGAAAAACAGACAATTACCTAAAGGGAATCAAAACAAGGCCAAACAAGCCCAGGGAGAAAAAATGATTGAAAGGCATCATAAACTAACCAAAGCAACTAAAAGAATGGATGTTCCTATAAAAGGCCTACCTCGACTTCATCACCCTCTCCGATATCCTTCCTGGCATCCAGTGGAGGCAGTAACCGCACATCACTGAAAGGAACTTGTCTCTCTGGTTGCCAGCTTCAAAAAGAAAGACCGTAACTGTAAGTTTAATTCAACATTATCACCATGATAATGACCTTTAAAGACTAAAGTCAAGATGGGATGACTTCATTTTGAGCTTTTCCTTAAGCAGTACACAAATTTAAAAAAAAGATAAGGGCACAGATCATACTCACTTATTTTCAAAGACAATGGTGAGTGAGTCATCATGGACATCTTTGACAAGCCCCTATAACAGAAAATGGAACTCTTCATTACACGCATCTCTGAATGAGATGTTTCTTAAATATTCCTTTTAAGACTAATGTACAGTTTTAGAATATATTTACTGTAACTGGTAAAAAAAAAAATCCATCAATTCATTTTCATTAACCTGGAGTTATCCTGTGATGGTCATAGTAACACAATGGCTAGTGAGTCTTATATACACACACTTTTGCTCAGAAACTGAAACTTAAGAGCTATCTGCATACCTCCGTATTATGGAAGACAGAGACAAACATGCACAAATATTCAGACATGCATCGGCGAGGCTGGATTCAAACCCTCAGTTCCACAGACTGAAACAACACCACCACAACACAGGCCTAACCTACAACTGCCAGACTGATTTTAGGTACACCTAATCATAAGCAAGAGATTCTCTATATGCCATGTTTGTCGGTAACATAAAACTAAAATCAACAAAAGCATCATGACTAAGTAACAGTAACTTGGTAAGTCAGGTCAGACGATTATATATATGCTAAAAGATTCTCATAACGTAATTCGTCTATTTTTACCAAATGACTTTAATATGCGGTCGTTTTCCATGGAAACATTTGCTGTTGCGGCAGCCAGTGGGAAGAGGAGAAACACGTCGGTCCCTCTTACATCTCAGCGCGTCCAAGTCAAAAATAGCTGGGAATGCGCGGCAGGCGAAGAGTGACGGGGGACAGCTGGGGGTGAAGGGGGAGGGGGAGACGCTTTAAACTGGGCGATCAGGGAAGGCTGCTGCTTGACCAAGTGCACCTAACCACCAAAAGCGCCGAACAGAACACGGCTGATCACTTTTAGGTGACCAAAAACTCGGGGCAGCAGCCACTCATTTCCATCTACATACACAGAGCTGTTAGTTTAGTTTGTTTGATTAAAGAAAAACACGTCTTGCATAAATTAAACCCCAGAAAATAAATCGGCATCAGTTCCTTGACAGGTCCGTAATTCATGGACCAGGCTTCCCCGACGGCCAAATATAATGCTGCTCCAGCTACATAATGCTACGACATAGATAAACAATAAAAACTACGTTTGCTTCTTGGGTGAACGATTATTTAAAAGACAGATCTAATAATAATAATAATAATAAAAACTAGCAGTAAAGAAACCATGTCGCCGTGGCAACCCGGCTGTTTACATGCTACTGCTGGTATAAAGTGAAACTGGACAAATTAAACCGGGAAAACAGTGAGCTAACTAAGAGACCGGCCTGAACTGGCGAGCAAACTGTCTATGCTAGCTAACTAAACTAACCTGGTAAACTCGGTAACTGACTAAATTATAAAGCAGCATGAGCTGTCGGGTTACACGGCTTAGCTAGGTCAGCGAAACGCCAACAAAGGAGTTAGCCGACTAGCTAAGGTTAGCCTGACTACCCCGAGTACCGCCCCTCGTCAAAACTCCGAAGCGAAACCTAAAACACCGCAAATCCACTGGACGTACATTTAAGATACTGGTCGGCAAACTGGCAAAAATACCGCTTATTTTAAATTAACTGGTTTTGGTAGCAAAGCCTGAGGGACATAAGAGGAGCCGACAGTGTACATACACACCCCCAAATGTCAGGAAAACAATCACCGGCGAAAGCAAAGTGGCGCCTGAACGTTCCTCACCCCCTCTGCGATATTTCCACACTCGCCAAAGTCGCTTACAGTCGCTCCAAAGCGGCATTGAAGTATATTTACCTTGTAATAAGCGCCGTTAGAGCCGCGGACCTCCACCGTCAATTCCTCCATATTGGACGCGCAGTGCATTCTGGGAGCGCGCTCCAGCGCCCTACTGCCGCGAGCCAGGAAAGGGGTCCGGCCCAGTGAGGATGGCAGGAGGTGATATGGTGAAGCTTTACCGTGCAGTCATACACACCAGCTATTCCGAATATCTGTATGGGGCGTACATGCAAACCCCAGACACGGAAAGCAATGTGCGGGCTTTACCTCTCCAGCCATTCAGCTGTTAAGTCGAAGTTGTAGGCTTAAAACTACCATGGTCTCTGAACTATTGTGAATGAACTAAGTAGTTAATTCAATTGAGAAATAATCAATAACACGGAAAGGAGACTTTTATCTCACAATTACTATGATTGCGTTGTTGATTGTCTGTGGTATGAATTTACAGTAGTCTATTACCTGTATATTTTATCATGGTTTGTTAAAGTTTTACTTTCTCATTTACTTATTTCGCGCATGATTTTATTTAAAGCAACATAGAATCCCAAGTAGTTAGAAGATGTATGGATTAGTTCTAACAGTAGAAGTAACTTGAGTTGAACTCTAAGAACTTTCCCTTTAATTTTGTGTCATCTTTTAGGTGGGAGAAAATGGTGTCCTTATAGCTATCAACTTCAAAACACATTCAACTATGGTGTTCAATCTTGATAGTCTTACTGCTGTCACTGGACTCCTGAACCACAGAGAAACTGTATGTTTGTTTCCACTTTTATAAACATACTGTACCCAGGTGCAAGACTGTTGGTCCATTGTCTGTTCCTCTTTGCAAATGTTATTTTGCTTTTGCTTTTGATTAAATCATTGTATATTCTTGTGACTGTTATGCCAGAGCACAGATGCTAACACCTTGCCCACACCAGTCCATTGTCATTGGTTCATGGGCGTCGCTGCCATTAAATCTGAGGGGGACGTGCCCCCCTCACATTTCATAATCATTCCTTTGGAACCCCCCCACATTTAACATAAAATATTAGTTTTATGCCAGTGTGTCACCCCCCACATTGAAATGCTTCTGACATCTCTGCATTGTCTCCTGTTATCATGGTCAAAACCGGAAGTGCCAGGTTCAGTGGCTATACGGTGAAGGCTATAAAGTTCATTTGAATAAAGATAGATTGAAATGAGAGCAGAAAGTTGTTTTGATGAATGTGTAATACAGGAATAGCTACCTTTAATCAGTCAGTCAGATTTGGGTTCTGCTCTTCTGTTGTATTCTGTCACACTGTCTCCAGTTCTATGAGAGTCCCAGTTCCATGTCCTGGTTCCTGTTTTCTTGGTTCCCATCTCCTGTTACAATTTCTGCTTCCACTTTCCACACTGGTTCTCGTGCTCTGTGTTTACCAGCCATCTGCACATTTTACCATATCATTTGGACTGGATTCTTGTCAGTTCAAAACGCCTGACTGATACTATTGGGCCAACTTCTTTTGGCATCACATAACATTGAAAAATAACATCAAACCCGGTAGCTCAGCATTTGACTACCTGTGCTATGAATTTTTTACCCTTACCTCATTGGGTCTTTTTCACATTGAATACAAACACAGTGTTTTCTATGCATAATTATCTTTGCAGTAATTATATTTCCTTATCTCACCCTGACCTTGTTCAAATTACACATTCAACATACTGTCTTCTATAGTCTGAGCTGTTGTGCTGCTGTTTCTGTATCAAAAATATGTGTCATTTTTACCTCTTGCATTTGTGACTTTGTATTTATAATGTCATATTTATATCCAGTTAAATCATAACATAAATCACAAAAGACATCAGCCTGAGTGATTTATGTTAGTGGATAACTGACTAAATATTTGGGTAGGAGCTATGATCTATTTTTCCAGTACATTGTCCTGGTGCCAAGTCAAAACTGTCACTGTAGACATATAGCAGAATCCAACAAGAACTAAATTCTAAATTCCCGCATACTACAAAATATAGATGGAATTTAGCTTATGGTGAAAGCAGAGAAGTTTGAAAGATCCTTTCTTCTGAGTCAAAAAATGGAAAAATAAAACAAAAATTTTCAGTGATGATCTGCACAAGGCAGAAGATCCAGAAGCAGAGAAATCATATATAGATAGACAAAACAATGGTGGTGCCCGCAGAGACCATGAGCCATTATTACTTAATATCACTAATAGAATATTTTGAACATAGTCTTGCAGCGTTCTCTGACAAATAATATATCAGTTAATGGTGTAACGATTCTGAAAGCAAAACCACGATACAAAAGGTCACGATCTCATGTTACGGATATCCCAGCCCCAGCCTGCTGCCACTGCTGCAGGTGCATCCCACTGAGTCGTCCTTGTGATCACTGTGCGCATCTGCAGCAATCACAATCTTCTCATGTTAATTTGACTTTTATTTTTCACTTTCCCTTCTTTCCA
The DNA here is from genome assembly GCA_026777045.1 of Hyperopisus bebe. Taxonomy (NCBI): domain Eukaryota; kingdom Metazoa; phylum Chordata; class Actinopteri; order Osteoglossiformes; family Mormyridae; genus Hyperopisus; species Hyperopisus bebe. The sequence continues at coordinate 10,035,770 of JAODJW010000033.1, forward strand.
GAACATCTCTTACAGTTTTTCACCTAGAAACTCTATTCCACCTCTCAAATGTTCCACCCATTAAGGACAAGTGTGCTTGTATCTCTCTTTTTCATCCATCTTTCTGTCAAAATTTTCACTTCTAGGGTGGATTTTTTCAAACTGCTTCCATTCAGCCAACATAAAACCTCCAGATTTACTGAAGACATCCAGCATGCTGCTGAAAAGTATTTAGCCAACTTTTATCAGTTTAGCCATCCTTCATCCCTTCTTTTTCATCTCTCTATTTCACCCATTTACTGTAGCTTTAATTTGCCTTTCTTATTGGCAGCACTCTTGTATTTCGCTCTTTTATTCTATCATTCATCTTTCCATCCTTTCATATGAATCCATAGATTACTCTCATCACAACAATCAAACTTTGTATCTAGACTTAACAGCTGATTAAAGACACTAAATAATCACTTAACTGCTGAAACAAAGCACAAATATTTGTCATTCCTTCATCTTTTCTTTCTCTGTCCTTTCTACTTACTAATGTTACAAAACACATTTTCACTTCATAATTAACAGTATAATACATGAATCACAATATCCATCCATCCATTTTCCAAACTGCTTATCCTACCGGGTCGCGGGGAGTCTGGAGCATATCCCGGAAGCTATTGGCACGAGATGGGGAACAACCCAGGATGGGGGGCCAGCCCATCATGAATCACAATATTATTCTATTTAAAGTTAGGGCAAGCTGTATATTTTGTACATATTGCGCCTATTTTATTGTCTTCCTACCACATTTGTCACATGCCTATTGCTTTTTTGATCCCCTTAAGGAAATCCTGCCCATTGCGTACCACATCTTGCTCTCCAAGACACACATACTGTAGGTGAGGTGAATCATGGCAGTGGCCCCCATGCAGTTGGCGGTTAAGGACCTTTCTCATGGCCTCAGAGATGTGTTACTATTTTGCCAAAGCCAGGCTTGAATTGGCGACTTTCTCAGCTTAGCCCACTGAGCCATATGCTGCCCTTGATCCAATCACAATTGAGTGATCGCACCTGCCCTAAAAGCTAGGCTAATTTCATTAGCTTAAGATGAATAATAACCATCTTCAGTATTCCAAATTGCTGGTGATTAATAAAACCATTTTTTCTTATTTACCCCCCCCCCCCAAAAAAAAAAATAAAAATAAAAAAATCGCGGTATGAACCAAACCGTGGCTGAACAATTGAGGTCTGAACTGAACCATGGAAATGGAGAATCGTTACATCCCTAATATCAACATGTCACTAATCATAATTAGTTGTATTAATTGAGGGCAGGGCAAGTGGTTTCAAAAAAAGATGGATGGATGGATGGAATTGGGCGTAGCACAGTGGCCTCATACTTCTATTTAATGTATTATATATGATATTAATTCATTGTTGTATAATGGAATGCATGACATTTCAGTTGGTCTTGCGTTTCTACATAGCATGAACCTTCCCGATTACATAAACACGGATGTGTTTCTTAGGTGCAATAATGTGATCTTTCCACCTGCATCACTGCATCACTGGCATCTATCATTTAGGCCTACTTCCGGTTGTAAACCTAAGCGATTTTTCTGCTTGAACCTCTATTGGAACTTGGTCAGTTTTCTGATCAATGTCTTGCTTCTTGCACTTGATATGTTTCAATAGTAAAGCATTTGTTGCCACAGAGAACAAGTACACTGCAAATGAGTGCCATCTCTGAGAGAATGTGCTGCTAGTAAAATGGAAACACTGGGAGGCTGCGTATGTGATTTGTAATGGAGGAAGCCAGTTTTGTATCTTAATGTGTAGAGCAGTGGTCTCCAACCGGCCAATCAGCAAGACATTCATCATCGATTGCCTCTCCATTTCCAATATAACTCAGGGGACCCAGCCCAGTTTGCAAAATACACCAAGGGGGAACCCATCATGATTCAGCAGCTCATCAGAGTATTTTCTTTGTAAAAGCAACCTTTCCTGAAAAAAAGCTTAGAAATCACTGGTGTAGCGGCTCAGAGCACTGTGAAATGCAGTAAAATGCAACCTTAATATGTGTCCTGTGTTTATTTTTCACAGATTTGAATTATGCTATTTGTAGATTTACCATCCACAGCCCTTTAGCTACCTCTTGCTTGCGCCCTCCATCAATACCCTTCCGTTGTCCCCGCTGGTAATTGTGGCCCTGCAAAATGGTTGGCACGTCTTTAAGAGTAGTAACAGCAGGCCCAGATATCCCGGCTGCCCTTAACCCTCCCCCATGTGGTGAAAGAAAGACAGCTGCATTTTTAGCGCAGAAATTCCCATGGCAACAGTCAGCTCAATCGGGTAGGGTGCCTACGACCTGCGCGAAACACTGAAAGGAAACCTGTGCATTTACTGTGCTTTAATTCCTTCGGGAAGCTCATGAATCCCCCAGATAGGCACATATTTATTCAGGCTCAAAACTAACATCCTAAATGAAGCTAGTAAACCAATAAATCATGCTTATTTTGTGAAGGAAATAAGTTTAAACATGAAAGAAGGACTGTATGTGATACAATTATTATCAAAAGTGATCAATTTCATTATATTGACAAGATGTATATTAAATTTGTTCAGCAAACGAGAATGTTTTCTTTAAACACACCGTAAAACCATTCAGATATGTTGTCCCCATAATGAAAGTCATACTGCAGTTATAAGAATAGTTACATTTCTAAAAATTAATATAAAATCTGATTTGTTTCTTTATTTCTTCATTATTGCTGTCTTTGTAGGTCATGGGACAAAATAAACATTAAAAACCAAACCATGAAACAAAAAGTCTGTGGGCACAGAAACAGTCGAAGCTATGCCAGACAGTGGGAAAGTCAGGGCTCTGTAACCAACCAGGACCTCAGAGCGTGCAGGCAGTAAAAGATGGGCTCTGGTGGATCTTCAGTGCACATGAAGCCTACATTGTCTCAGGGTGACTCACAGCCACCAGAACTGAGTTGCAGAAAATAGGGAAGAAAACCTCGAAGGGCTGGGCTTGGACTTTGAAAGGTCATCAACACACACAGCCTGTTGCTAATGTTCAGCTGCCAGGAGTTTGTTCAGGTTCAGACATGCCCCCCCCCCCCCCATCATGTTCACTGGTGTTGTCCTAGACAGGGACACCTGCTGGTTCAGAGATAATACAACAAAGAAAGTTAGTTACACATTCTCTTTATTATTCTGGTTGTTATTAAAAGCCATTTTTGAGAAAACATTAAAGAAATCATTGTAATACTGTATGAGAAAGGTTAAAAAACACCTTCAAACTTAGTTATTACTATTACCATTAACTAAGATATATTCAGTTTCATAAGTGTGCTGTAACAGCAATGTCCAATTTTACCTAGTCAATCCATTTGCATAGTGATTTTGCATGTTTTTCTGCTGTTTTCAAAAAGTACAGCTTTGGGGAGTTTATAAGTTTGCCATTACTGGATAAGTCGTTGGAAATGGATGGATGGATGAATGGATCTTGTTTCTTCAAACTTAACTTCTGTATTCACTGCTGCCCTAAGCTGCCTACTAGACTAGAGACAATAAAACAGGGAAAAATACATTAAGTACCTGAGAAAGAAGCAAAAGATGCTATGGATTTCATCACCTGCTCTGCCCTCACACAGCTGCTTTCAGCAGCAGAAATGCGTTGCATTAGTACTGCGAAAACACAGGAAAAATCACACCTTTAGACATCTCATGTCAACAGTTCATTCATCCATGCTTTTCTTATGGAAAAAGTAAGGCTATAATGTCAGGCCTGTTTTTCTAAGATGCAGCATTTTAACTAGCAAGAGTGACTCGCAGATGTGATGTGTGTAAGTTAGATTGCCAGTCTTTGTTTGAGAGCTTAAATGCTGTGAGGCCATTTCATCTTTTCACCAGCTGCAGTCCAGGTCTGTCTCAGTCCAGTGTAGTCCTTGAATTTGAAGACAACATGTATGTTTCCTGAATGCAATACTAGAGTTTAAGTAAGGTTCTAAATGAAAAATGTTTTTAAATGAATCTTACTGTGTTCATTCACTTACATTTATAAAATAATATTTCTGTACATTGCTTTTCCCACATGGTGGCACTCCATGGCTTAGCAAGTGGTGCTGTGGATTTACACCTTGAAGGCTGGGGGTTTGATGACCGCCCAGCTCTCTGTGTCTGCAGTCTGCATAATCTTCCTGTGCTCTTCTGTTTCCCTTGCAGTACAAAGACAAATGTTTCTGGCTCAACTTGACGCTACACTAGGTAAGTGGTTATGGGAAATGGGGGGGATGGCTGTCCTTGTCTTGTAGCAACCCTCCCTCGGAAATTTTATTAGGTGCCCCGTGGTTGATACTGGCTTGTGGCTGCCATATTAGTGACATTTTTCCAAAATTTCCTGTTTTCTCTATTGCGTTTCTCTGGGGCACCTTTCCATAGTAATGCTTTACCTATCAAGACATACATATATATTCCAACCGCTTAGCCTAGTCATGGTGACATCGGGGCCTGCAGCTGATCTCAGGCGGCACAGGGATCAGATACACCCTGGATGGGATGCCAGTTCACATACACACATACACACATATGCTATGGACATGTAGAGACACCAGCTATTCAAGCTGCATCAAAGTGGCAAAGCAGGAAAGCTTGCAAGCTCCATGCAATCAAACACATAGGCAGCATTTGAACCCACAACCCTAGAGGTGCAATACCACCATGCTACCTCAATTAATAATAACCCCAATTAATAACCAGTTTCGAAGGGCAGTGGTGTCTTCATGGTTAGGAAAGCGCGCGTGTTATTGAAAGATTGCTATTGAATGATTGCTATTGTTATTGAAAGTTTGAATCCCCAACCAGCAAAGCATCACTGAGGTACCCTGAGCAAGGTTCCGTCCCCAAGCGTTGCTCCCCAGGTGCTGAATTAGCTCTCCCCTGCTATGTCACGATGTTACATATGGTTAAATAGAGAGGACATATTTTGTTGTTGTACCCTGTGTCCTATGGTGTGTCAACAATGACAACTGATCACCAAATTCTAAAAAAAAAAATCTAATAACTAATTTTGTTTGGTAATATGTTTACAAGTTTGGCTGATTTCAATTCATATTATTTGTAGCATAAGGGTGGCATAGATTTTTGCATTAGGGTTTCTGCATATCTAGAAGTCTTGAAACTTGCATTACACCGCCACCTTGTTTTTTATTGGTAGCTAAAATGACGAATTGCTGCCACCTGCAGCTCAAGATGTAAATGACAGTGTGAATATGGCAGGGAAAAGGCGGGATGAAGGTTTGGTCAGGTTGCGAAAAAAGAATGAACGATTGAACTAATATTAAGCCGTTAAAAAACTACAAAAAACAAGGAATAATATATTGAAATAGTATATAGCGCAATATATAAATACTTATAATGCATTACAATTAACATTTCATTACCATGTATGTGATCATACATATGTTAAAATATTCCTCTTACATACCTTCATAAATTGTAATAGAAGTAAAGCGCAAACAAAAACTCATCAAATTTATGTCGTGATTCGTGTCGTAGTGACATCTAGTGGTGAAATTAAACATTGGCATGACCCGGAAAACTGACGGAACCTTTACGCTTGACCCAACAGAAGAAATCTCATTTCGGTGATTTTTAATCAGCCATCATTTAATTATTTTGTACAATTATTTGTTCACACAATCTGAAGTGCACCTTCAAATAAAATGATCACTGAAAAGGACCAAAAAGACACATGAAATTAATGTTTTAATTTGATGTAATTAATACAAAGCATACATATTTAAAATCAATCATGGAATGATTACAGTTTATCTTATTTAGAAACAGACACACATTTACTGAGGACAGTGTCGCTAATGCGTACAATAATAATAATCTGTTAATTTAAAGGCATATGGTTTGAAACACAAGTTTGTACGTATGTATAAAATTAAATTAGAATTCCGAGCAATGATACGTACAGCCAAGAAAAAAAATACAAGCATTAAATTCGCCATTGGCCTAATTATAACAAGATGAAAGTCTTTAAGAGACAACGGGAGTGGTTATGGGAAACGTATATGCCTGAAGATCAGTTCACTGCAGTATGGAAGTCAGAAGGTATAAGTGAAAATCTTATGATACAGAAAAGGCTGTATGACGGATTTGGTATTAAAATGAGAGCATAAAACCTGTGGGAAGTGGTGCTTTAATAGGAAATGAGCGGCCATGGGAGCAAGGTGTAGTAGTGAGGAAGAGAGGACTGCAGTATAATTATGTTTTAGTTAAAAGGAGGCAGAGCATTACAAAACTGCCAAAGAAAGAGATACACTAATCAGTTTAAGAAATGGGCGCAACCAGAGTCATGACACTAAGCATCATGCATCAGTCAATTCACATTTACACACGCTTCATTTGGCGTGAAGGGATACATGGCTTTTAATATTTATATTGAGCCAAACAGCTTCAAATCCTAAACTAAGATCTACTGTATCCTTAAACAAATTACTTAACCCAAATTGTTCCTATTAAAATTCTGCCTGAAGTCTAAATGGATTATTGGATTAATTACCACCAGTATTCTTTCAGTTGAACCGTTCTGTATTTCTGTTGTGCTTCTTAATGTATTGACTCTTCGGGGAGCAAACTGTGTTGTTTCAGGGTAAAATTACTCAGCTATCAAATAAGAAATAATGTAGCTTTTAAAACAGTACTTTAAGATAACAGAGGTCTCTGTGGTAAATCCGAGATTTCCATCACATGTTATGCTCGTAATTTTTTATCGTATTACAGAATAGTTTTGTGAAACAAATCACAGATAACAGTTAAAGGCAATTAGTATGGGGCAAAGCCCACTATAATTTCAATAAATGTACTCTCCAGAATTATTAACAAGAAGGACCGACTGCATAAAACTTGCTGTGTATTTACCATGGTGTCCGGTGCAGGCACAGGTTTTGTGGATGTATTTTTCTGTGTGGACATGATTGCCAGCCTTAAGTAATGGACAGAAGGTACCTTCACTTTGGAGTAAAAAATAAAAATGTCTTAAGCACAAGTTTGTTACATTTTACATGCATCGTGCATATTTGTTAATGTTGGGTGAGGAGCATCCACAGCACTAATGCAGCAACATAAATCATTACCTAAAAGAGCGACATAAAAAAGACATGGAAACACAGCACAGTAAGTCGGTTATAAAGGCTCTCCAAGCATGTGCCTTCGAGTCTGTGCACGCAGAAAACCTTAATTCAAATCAATAATGTGTGCATGACAGTCAAATATGTTTTACTGGTTTTGAGAGCCATTACCATATAGGCATTTATGGTTCAGCTGATAGCCTGTCCTCACTTTCAGATTTAAACCAGTTTACGGATCCCATTATGCTAAGCCCGAACACCACTGGTAGAGATGAATGATTACGAAACACAGTAATCTCCTATGGCACCATCATTGCAATTGCAATATTACAATTCGGCCTTCCCATTTTTTTTTAATTCAAGAAAAAAATGAGTGTCCCAGTAATCAGATATAAAGCAAGCTTTCGCAAAGTTAAGCTGCTTCTATTAGAATTTCATCTTCTTTTAAATGTAGGAAAAATGCACACAAGCTGCAGTCACAGGGAGACGCGCTCGTTCATATATCTACCATAGTTTTCCGCGTCAATTTTAACCTAAAATTGGCTTTAAGATGCCTTTAAGTGTTTAACGTACCATTTTTACAATGGCTCGAGACTTTAAATGTCAATGTGCAGCATACAAAATAATAATAATTACTATCATCCTTACAGCCCTTCTGCAGCTGAGAATCAGACCCACAAATGCATTCAGGCATCGTGAACACACCCTGATGTTTATATACATTACATAGTATTAGCCTTTTTAAAAAGTCTATTTTCTGTTGAAATCTTACTAAACCTGAAATTTTCTGACCTGGTCTAGCTTTCTGTCAGATGACTGAGTAAGCCCATGTGTGATGAGTTGATTAGTACATGCCGTGTAAATTACACATACATGCCGTCACGTGTAAATGCCTTAACCAGGTAAAAACCTGCCACATAGCCGACGGAGGCTCGGCTTTTACACGCTACTTTCTGAAACTTCTTGAATCTGTGACAGTTGGAAATAACAGCTTGGGCCTCTCCCATGTTCTGGAGACAGAGTGAGTGAGGCCATGTCCCTACAGATGACCTATGCAGGAGACACGAAGGGCAGGCCTGAGCTTCACAGCCCAGAGTGGACTTTTGCCTGCTGTCATTGTGTGCCGTGACACTAGAGCTGTAGGTCTGTTAGGGGGCTGTGCTGACCATCACCCATCTGCTGGGTCCTTTCACACAAGCCCAGAGGGTCGGGGGTCAAGATGCTCTGGTTATGTATGAATGAAAGTGAAGGGTAATAGAAGAAGAACTTTTCTTAATTAGTACCAGTTTTAATTAGTGCTTAACAGAACAGTTACTTCTCTTGTGCTAATGTCATCTCGCCGCTAACATCCTTTTAAGCTGATAAAATCCCCATTTACACTGTACCACGGCTCCAGATTGGCTGAACAGCTCCAGATGGCCACTGATTCAAGAGCAGGCTGCAACCTTTAAAGGTACGGGACTGGGTGTCAGCTTCTCTGGCCTTCACCAATGAGCAGCCTTGACAGCCCCCACCTAATCACTGGGAAGATCACCCCCCCAAAGTCAGAGTGAATCAGGCAAGGAGGAGGCTTTACACTCCATTCAAATGTTTCATCAAAACAGGAAATCTGAGAGCCAGGAACAATTTCAAAGAGTACGCCTGAGCATCGAGAAACTTTCCTTTTTCTCAAGTTTCTTGCAGGGTCTAAAACACTCACATGTAATCTTTTTGTTCAGATACAGAAAGCTGACAACGTCCTGCCTCTAAACAAGCTTTATCTGTTTCTCCAAGCAAAACACAGAAATAGCTGCAAATCTATTAGTGTTTGTTCATCCGCTTGTTCAATTCTGTTCCAATCTGCGGCCCGATTATAGGTATAATTGAAAATTAGTAGTGCAGCTTTTTCGGGAGAGTAATTTATCACGCTGCATTGTTCCTGCGTGACACCGCCGCCCCGGCTCTGAGGGGGAGCCGGCTGCTGGGGGTCGCTCCATGGGAAGCAGCCCCTCTGTGGCGGTGCATTTTCACTGCGCCACTGCTAATTGCGGCCTCCTCTCGGCTGAATTGCGGATCGCGTTAAAGAGCTTGTTTGCTCGGTGCGGCGGCCCAGCCAAGGCCGCTCTGGCTATTATCAAAGATACTCTTGATCTTTTCAAAAGCAAGAAATAGATTTTTTCCCCCTCTTTCTCTCGACAGGAAAAAAAAAGTAATTTGCAATGCGTCCATTAGTTCTTCATTAAACCAAGATTAAATTGCTCCAAAAATCACATCTGCGGTTGGATGATTAAAGGGTGGCATTTTAGAGGCCAAAACTAATTACTAGTCAAAATGAATGAGAGTGAAAAAACAGGCATGTTTTTACATTAGATAGCGTGGCTTGTAATTAGATTCAGGCTAATTCCACTATTTCTTCCCTTTAATGAGACCAGACTGTCCTCGTCTCTTTGTGGGCCGTGCTAACAGCTCCAAATGTATTATTTTGATAATACTGAGAGTTTATTTTAATGAATTTTTTTAGCTACCTGCCACAAGTGACTGTTCTGTCTAGTGCTGAATTATTATTCAAAGGCTGGGAAAATGGCTCTCGATGAATAAGGGAGCTGAAAGAATAGATCCTGCTGGGAAGCCGGAATGCCAGCCCAGTGTGCTGCATTCGTGCAGCCGGACTCTGCGGCACATTTAGGGGTAGAGTGAAAACTTAGGCAGGAAACGTGCCCAGAGTGAAATATGGAGCTTTCACATGAGGCAGAGAGGAGAGGACTGCTTCCCGGATATGGGTCCTACTCAGCCCGTCTCACTTTGTGCTTGTGCTGTGAGTGTGCACCCAACTCACTACAGTTGTTGTGGACAGAATGGCAGAAGGATGCAGAGATGATCCACGTTGTGGCTCAGACAAAACAAGAAACTTTAAGTAAAACAAAAACCAACATTCCCCCAAATGGCATGGCCATCGACACCTGCTGGCCAAATGGGGAACTGACATATAGAAGGTAGCAGGGCAGGGGCCGATCCTAGTAGCTTTCAATGTGAGTATGCACAATGCTTGCTATAGCACCATTCAGTGTGAGTGTGCATCCTACTCAATGCAGCTTGTTTCAGTGTGAGTGTACACCCTACTCTCTGCTACACCTTGCAGTGTGAGTTAGCACCCTACTCACTGAAGCACCTTTCACTGTGAGTGTGCACCCTACTTGCTATAGCACCTTTCAGAGTGAGTTAGCACCCTCCTCAATGCGGTTCGTTTCAGTGTAAGTGTGCACCACACTTGCTATGGCACCTTTCAGGGTGAGTGTGCACCCTGCTCAATGCAGCTCCTTTCAGTGATGCCGCTCCTTTCGGTGAGAGTGTGCACCCTACTCACTGTATCACCTTTCAGTGAGGGTATGCACCCTACTCGCTGCATTACCTTTCAGGGTGAGTTAGCACCCTCCTCAATGGAGTTCCTTTCAGAGTAACTGTGCACCCTACAAGGCTGAACTGCCTTTCAGGGTGCGTGTGCACCTACCCACAATAGCACCTTTCAGGGTGAGTGTACACCCTATTCATTGCTGCCCTCTTCAGTGTGAGTGTGCACCTTACTCGATGCAGCCCCTTTCACTGTGAGTGTGTATCCAACTCTCTGCTGCATCATTCAGTGTGAGTTAGCACCCTACCCATTGCAGCACCTTTCACTGTGAGTGTGCACCCTACTCTCTGCTGCACCTTTCAGCATTTCAGAGTAGGGGTGACAAACTGGACATGATAAAATTTTGCGAAAGATCATCCTAAAACTGAAGGAGTGCTGCAGAGTGATCGCAAAGATAGGGGTAGCTTCAGACATTTGATGCCGTTAGTGCAATAACTCAAAAAGAAGATCTTTTTAAAACTATACAGGCATGTTGTAAAGTTGAAGACCTGAACCTGATCAAATTTTGAGACAAATTGCACATAAATTGGAGCAGTGCCACATAGTGATACAAAAGATAAGGGCACTTAGACATTTGATCTTGTCAGGATGATAATTAAAACATTACTTGGCTGGTCTTTTCCAAACTTTGCAGGAACATTGTATGGATGAAGATTTGGACCCTTTCAAATTCTGAGACAAATTGCAGCACTATTCTTACTGTTATGTCACAGAGCTATATGAGAAGATTACAGGCTTATCCTAGTTAACAGGATCAGTCTATTTGTTATTATTATTGTATTTAATCTATTTGATCTTTGATGGATCTTGTTTCCACTTAACAAAAACAGCAGTCCAGTAGCTGACTGGCAAAATTTATTATGGGTAGCTTCCCAAAATTTCTTATGGAAGAATTATATTGTGTCACAGCTTTTTTTTGTGGGGGAGTGTGTAAGGTAGGCTTGTAACAATATTTTCTTCAGACTGTGATATTTTCATTCGGCAAAATATATTACCCAAAGTGCTCCAGAGTTACCAGAAAAATGACTTTACCATGTACTTGAACTCCAAGGTCAGCTCTCAACTGTGTAAAGGAACATGTATGTATAGTCATGCAATTACATCTCCTCGTAAACGTGGGGATTAGAGTTTGCACCCATTCTGTATATTGCACTATTGCCCTGTATTGAAAAATAAAATGCTGTGTCCCATTTTGAACCAATATGGGGTGCAAACTGTCACATTTTCAGACTGTGTGATTGTGAGTTTGACTGGGTATTTTGTGAGCATGTTAAAAAAAGGCATGGTTTTATTGCATTCCATTTAGCTTGGAGGTCAGAAAGCCATTTAGCAATACCAGTTCTAGCCATGTTCACTGTTAGTCATTGTCAGCAATACCTGTTGATAATAACGCATTATGTGGTACTTGGCACATACAAACACTGTAGTAACATGTACACAGATAATGGTTGGACAGTACTGTATGTACGACCAATTTAATGAGACACAAATAAGGCATGCAGCTGCTTGGCTATAGAAGCTCATTTCATGAAGCTCATAGTGCACAGTTTTTGTGCTGGGGTTAATGGCAGAGGAAGTTTGGAATTATGCAGTTACTGAATCAACAGAGAGCTGGCGTCTTTTACGCACTATGCGCCTCAGCACTCGATGACCCTGCTCTGTTACTTTATGAGGTTTGCCACTTCATGACTGAGTTTCTGTTGTTCCTAAATGCTTCCATTTTCTAATAATACCACTTACAGTTGACTGTAGAATATCTAGCAGGGAAGAAATTTCATGACCTTACTTATTGTAAAGGGGGCATCCTATGGCAGTACCATGCTTGAATTCACTGAGCTCTTCAGAACGGCCCATTCTTTCATAAAAGTTTGTAAACCTGACTATATGGCTTTTATACACCTGTGGCAATGGGTCTGAATGAAACATCTGAATTCAATGATTAAGACGTGTGTCTAATATTTTTGTCCAGATATGTCTTGTTTGTGTCTGTCCAACCAATGTGAACATGTTGCTTTGGTGTTTGTATGTGCAAAATACCACATAAAGCATTGATGTTGGAAGTGGTGGTCTAATGGTTAGGAAGATGTGCTCATGAGCAAAAGGTTGCTTGTATAAATCCCCAACCAGTAAAGTACCACCCCCACGTACTGCTCCCTGGGTGCTAAAAAATAGCTACCAGCTGTTATGTCACATGAATTAAATGCAGAGGACACATTTTTTTGTTGTGTATCATTTGTTGTATCATTTGTGGTGTATCAACAATGACAATTAATCATATTCACTTATCGACACTAGCTAACAATGAACCTGGCTAGAACTGGTATTGCTAAATGGCTATCCGACTTGTTTTGGAAGGCAGTTAGAACATAAGAACATAAGAAATTTACAAACGAGAGGGGGCCATTCGGCCCATCAAGCTCGTTTGTGGAGAACTTAACTAATAGCAAAGAGTTGTTAAAATCTTATCTAGCTCTGATTTAAAGGAACCCAGGGTTTTAGCTTCCGCTACACTAGCAGGAAGACTATTCCATACTCTAACTACACACTGTGTAAAGAAGTGCTTTCTCATATTTGTTTTAAAATGTTCTCCCATTATGGGAGCAGCCATCTGAATTTTGAGGTCGGATTACAGAGGTTCCTCTGACATTTTGAGTTGGAATTCTGACTTCAGGGGGTGTTCCAAATGAAATGTCTGACTAGGAGCTGGGAATTTTCAACTTCCAAGATCAAATGGAACACAGTGTTAATATTGCTCCATCAGCTCTCAGGTATCATTGCACTTACAGTGCCGAGCTTGGGGTTTCAAATGCCAGGAGGTACACATAAATTGCACCTCTTCCCTCTGTTGTAAGCCTGTTTGGATAAAAACATCAGTTAAATATCAGTGAGTTATATGTACATTGTGCACATGCCCTCCAGGGCTCCTTAAATACCATTGGGGTATCTGTTACAGTTCTTTCTGATGGGTCACATAAAATGTTGTTCATAGTGTAAATGAGGAATATATAAAACATAAATATTTAGATAATAAAAAATACAAATGACAATTTGATACATGGACATTAAAACATATACAAAGGAATACAGGTAACCAGCTAATTGGAGAAAGATTCCGCAAATTGTCATACAAGTGGAATGTGGAGTAAATGAATTCCACTTACATATCATAACAAGGCCTCAGAGCATTCAGTTAAAAACCCACTCAATAGCTTTCACATTTCCAGGTGATCCATTCAGTAATTCTAGAAATTGTACAACTTTGTGAGTGTAGTACAAGTAGGGATAAGATGGGCAGAGCAAGTGACGGGGCTGTCCGTGCAATGCAATCGTTTCTGACAGCACCAATTCTAGTTAGCAAATTTACCCTCAGTCCTGGTATATTTCTGACACATCTCTGTGCTGCTTATGCTTTTCTTCCAGCATACATCCATAGACACGTTGAGTAATATTACTACAAAGCGCGGGAAGATGTCTCTGTATTACTAATACATGAATTCCTTTCAGATCGCATGACCTAAATGTTTTTATAGAGCTGCCTCCTTTCATAGATATATCACAGCACATTACATTTAACACTAAGTCATAAGATGAAAAGATTAAAAAGACAGATATTAGCTAATTAAATACATCCAGATACCCTTCATATTCCATCAGTTCAACTGATCAAAGCATCATAGAGTTAATGCTCTTTTTCTAAAGGCACAGGGGAGTTCAGATTAATCCAATTTCTGCCTGCTGTTTGCTGAGGGGTCTCCCATCAGGGGCGTCGATCTGCACCCCTCCCCCCATAGGCACTCTGCTGCTTGCATCTCACCTCCTGTATCTTTCATCACTGTCACGTCTTGGGTTTTTTTTTTTTTTTTTTGGAATTTCTATTCTCTGCCGGAAAGGAGTGTTCGATTCACTTTGGCCTCCAGAGCAACAGACGTGCAGAGTCTATTAAGCTGAAGACAGACTCAACCCATTTTCTCTTCCCTGGACATAAAAGCACTGAAACTCTAAGACCAGCTTCTATAGACTCTATAATAAGTCTTTTCAGAATGTATCAGAATGTTTTGTTTATACATTCATGCATGCATAGACTCATAAATGCTCCCACATTCTGACGTATGTCAACATAGTGTGTCTACAAAATATTTTTCACTTTATTGTCCATTACTTGTAATGAAAATATGTCTTATGGACTTCAATACATGTTTCTGTCTTGCCACATGTGATGTATATTTGAATAAGTTATGTACTAAACACCAATAGAATGGTGATTGAATTACTTAGAATTCAACTGTAACCAATTCCCCATAATTTTAATGCACAGTACTTTTTGGGGAAACGACTGATTATTTCTATATGAAAAAATGTCGATTCTCTAGAATTTTCTATTCAGTGCATTTCCAACACCTGCTAGACCTCCTTCCCTTGCAAAAAAAAAGATACATATATATGCAGTCCTACTAATTTTTAAGGACAGAAAAAAGGTTATTTCTGCTGAACCTGAATTTTCAACTACAGCCCAATGTGGTTCCAGAAATTCAAACCTCATAACATTTCAGCTAAAGCTTATACTAAGCTTGTTAGTATTTCTGATGTCGTGGTTGATATGGTTTGCAGAATTACCATAAATCAGCAGAATTAACTATGATCTTCAGTAGTGCGGCTGAAACTGGATGACAGAAGTTTGCAATATGCTGCACTGAATATTATGATAACGCTCCATAATAAATGTTTATAATCTGCTTAGTGCTTCGGTTCAGATGTACTCTATATTAATATTTCCCTCCATTAAAGCAGGCGTTACAGTCATGACAGAGCAAAACGTCCGCATTTAACAAGCAGAATGAAAACACGCCTTCTGGAGCTCAGACATGCGTCTGTTGAGATACACATGTGCAGAAAAATGCAAATACAGACCATCCGCTCACACACAAACACATACACGCGCACAAACACACATACATGCGCACAAACACACATACACGCGCACAAACACACATACACGCACACAAACACTCAGTGGGTTGGGTGAAACATTCAGAAATGATGTTGTGCTTGCTGGCTGTAACCCCTTTGAGCAAAGACACATTTCTTTAGTCTGACACTCAGTAAGTAATCACATGCTTTAAATATGACTCTAGTTTTGTGTCTTGGCTCTTGTCCAGTGAAGTGAGAACAGTTGTAATCGGGATCCTGCAGGAAATGAACATCCCTGTGGTGAAGTTCTCCATGATGTCCTGTGTTCAAAGACACCAAAGGCCAGTATGTCTGACTCCTGAAGAACACCATCCCACGAACTGCAGTTAACTGATTGCTAGGAAACCAAATACAGTATGCTATGTCAAACAGCTTTCTCATCATGCTGTTGGAACAAGAGGAATCAGATGTAGCTGAGCTCTTTGGCTTGTTTGACTTTATTAGTAAAATTAGATATATTAAAAGTTTTTAGCCAGTAGAGAAAAGCATTAATGCTGTAATACTTGATCATACTAAGCAGGGAAATATCCAGCAATGAACTAGGAAATAAAATATACCGTATGTACTGTATGCCAGGTACATTTTAAAGTTCAGGGTATACATACATCCAGAGGTATAAGAAGTCGTTCCACTATACAAAAACACACACACTCACACACGCACGCACGTATACACACATACATACATATATATATATACATATATATATATATATATATTGATTTTATTCTTCTTATATATATATATTGATTTTATTTTATTTTATTTAAAATACTTTGTTTAAAATTACAGAGAATGAAGATAGTATTGCAATTGTTTGTCGAGGTATTATGTTCTGTTTGGTTAGTTAATATTCAGTTTCATTTCCTCAGTGATCTTGTGAGTACTGAGATAGCACCTCCAGATGGCTGGTGAACTTCGGTCAGTAAACTTTTGACTCACCCTGCCTGCTCTGGGTTGACAAATTGATGAATTAATTAAGTTCTGTCCTTTCTTTGAATTTGAGCCGTGAAATTTTTGAGCGATTACTTCAGGAAGTGGAAATAAAGTAAAATGACTAATGATATTACAGAATGCGACGTATCTAATCTAATCCATTGGAAAAGTCCTAATGTCACTTATGTCGCTCTTTAATGCAAACCAAATGAGTCTCTCCTGTTATAAGAAGCTTCCCAGAATTAGTTGCCGTTTTCAGAAAATTGCAAAAGAGCAGCACTTTTATCTAAGAATTTCACTTGTGCATAAGCAAAAAACTCATATATTATTTGGTTACATTCCATCAGTACTAGAAATAACATTGTGTAAATTCTATGCATGCTAATGATATATAGAAATCCACCTGCTTTCAGATAAAATGAGTTTAATTTTCCGTTGCCCACTGCCTGGTTGGCCTTTCATAAATTACTTATGCACAGCTATTATTAAAATTCGAGGGAAAGCAAATTAGAAAGTCTTCATATCTCTCTCCTGGATTTAGCCAAGGCGGGGCTCTAGTTGCCGCAGTCAGCGTTTTTCGCAAATTCTGCACTCTTAAATTTTTTTGCATCTCCGTGTATTTCTATAGCTCCGTTGTAAGCGCCGCCGCCGTGTGTTTACTAAATTAACCCCAATCTTTTCTAGTTTACAAGCTTAATGGAATTTGCATGCTTTTGATATATGGATATTCAGACTGTATTTGTCGCCCGATGCGCATTTGCCTTACCCTTACAGCTTGTACAGCCTGCGCTGCTGCTCCGCGGGAGAAATAGCACAGCTCCGGATCCGACTGCAGGCTCGAGACACCTCGCTCCGAATCGGAGCAGAGCGCAAAAACCTGAAGAAAACAGACTGTTCTATGAAAATCTGGGACACGAGGAGCATTTAAAAACGTTTAAGCTCTTAATTGTAACGACAACAATTTATGATATACAACTCATGCATGTGCATTTTTCTGAGTTTTGCATACCCTTTCCGTACAAGATCCGCAATAATTTGAAAATCACTCAAAGGCTAAAATCATTTAATCAGATTATTTTGCCCCTGAAGTTAGAAGTGTAATCCTTCTATATGATCTACCTCAATTGTCAAAATTCTGAGTATTATGTGTGAACGTTTTTCTGCTTCCTGCTGTTAATTTTCCAACCCAGATCTTGTCTATAACGTTATTGTTAATGTGACCAGTTCGAACTGGATGCAAACAGAAGTCAGGAGAGTCATCAGTGCAGCTAGAGCTTCAGTTGGCGGGTGAAGCCTACAAATGACAAAATTTGGGAAGTGAGTGATTATAAATGATTTTAAAAAGACACAAAACAAAAGTCTCAGAAGGTTTATAAAATGTGTTTGGATTGTGCTGGCTTAACTATAGCTTTAATCCCACACACATTCTTTCTGTGGGATGCAAATTAAATAATGTGTGTGAATTCATGGTGAGTGTGGGAATTGGCTCAGGGCTGTGGGGCTTGTGCTTTATCACATTTTCAAAGATTTGTTAAGGGCTGGGTTCAAGGCACAAGGAAATGTAGCTCCAAGGAAACTGAAGTTAATGTCAATGAAGTCAACTGTTACAAGGGGAAGCCTACTGCTTTCTATCATGCCAGCCTTAAATTTTCTAGCTTAGGCATGAGTTATTTAGAGCAGGCCCAAAGCCAGAAATGAATTTCAAGGGGTGTCCAGCATGTTTCAAGGGTGGTTCAAACTCGTTATTTTACTACCTGGCTTCATGGCTGGTTGGGAGAAAACAAATTTCAGGGGTGAATTCAAACCCATAATTTTACTTTGTGGCCACATCCCTGATTTAGAGTCTTATGTCACAAAAATGACTTGCTCATTGTACATAAAGCTTATTATTGTCATTTCTGATAAAGATAATTTGCTAGGAATTCCCCTTTCATCAGCAACTGCTGTGCATCCACTGTACAGTAACAGAGGTAAATTATTACAGTGATAAGAAGTAACAAAGATGGATGAAGTTCACTGGTCAGATTTCAATATTCAATGTCCTCCTTTTGAATGCCAGCACTCTGAAGAATATAAATGAGGCTGACTATACAGACTTTTCTTTTCACAATTCCTGAGCGCGATGTATTCCTTTTTTCACCCAAGGTTCGGAAGTTCCCTTCCCCTAAATTAGCCCAGAATTTCAAGGTCCCGGTACCATTTCACTTTACATTTGGTGCCATCGCTTCATGTGGTCATGCTCTGGGAATCCAGTATTACTTTTATTTTAAGCTGGAAGTCATGTCCTTCCTCGAGCTCACATTTTAAATTTCTCATCTCTTTATTCATGTCCGGCCCTTTGGTGCTTCCACCAAAGAATCGATTCATCACCATTCTTTTCAAGATGAGGGTCCGACTTTACATCAAAATGTGAAGGTGAATAAGCCCCCCCCCCCAACCCAACCCCGGAATCTGCAGCTTCATCAAATGCGGGTTGGTGTGCTGTCAATGGGCTCTAAGCTGTAGGCGATCTGACCATCAGTGTATATACATATATGCATAGTGATGTTCAGCACTGGCCAAGTTGGTGACATCAACCGGTGCCGATATGCATAACATCCAGTTCACCCGTTTCTTATTTAATGATTTTTCTGCCTTCTTCCTAATTAATCAGTTCAGTTGTACCGTATTTGTGTTTATTCTTGCCCTGTGTTTTCCCACCGTCCAGAAAGCAATATCCTACCTGCCCAGCCCTGAGCATCTCGGCCATTAGGAGGGCTGCTAGCTACTGTGGTGTGTTTGGCTATCAATTTAAATAAAACAGCATTTTCTGTTTCATACTTCGCCAGCTCAGCATCACTATATATAAATAACGGATAAACTGCAAATGTCAAATTTTAAAGCAATATTAATTTTAATGTCCATATTGTTTTGGAAACCAGCAGGAGGGTGAAGGTTTGTGAGTGCTGCATGAGGCCTCCGTGAAAAGGCTTCATGTCCTCATGCTGGTGATGAACCAGGGTTAAACTCACGCAGACTCCTGCTTCCATGCTTTTACTGGCATCTTACCTCCGTCCATCCACAGGAGATCCCTGGCGCCATTCCAGCACACTGTATCACAGCTTATTTCTCCTGTCCAGTGAGAGCCACACTGTAGGAGACACCGGCGTATAGCACGATGTTACGACCCATAACTTCATTGGCATTAAAACCTTGACACTTCTAATTTTTGTAATTTAGCAAAAATGTTTATACATATTTGTAACCATGTATGACCCCCATTTCTTAAAAAAATAGTAACTGTGAAATTGTTATAGTCATCTACTCTCTATAGAAAAATGTTCCATTTTTTTTCTATGTTCTAGTAATTAAATAACTATGCATTTCACTTCTGAATATAAAAACAACAGAAAACTTATCCCTCGGACAACTGCATTGGTATATCTGTGTAAACAGCATAGCACAGTTATAGTTTCACTTCAAAGAAAGTATTTAGTCGTTTTTTATCATTTAGTTCCACCTCATGTTCATAACATATCTAATAATTGAGCAGGAAATTTGTATACAAAGGTACTAACTACTAGCCTAATATTTTGTATACTTATGTATGAACTTTGCCAATTTAACAAATAATTGCCAACACACAGATGTTATACAATATTTGATCCAATTTCATGCAACTAGATTGCACTGACAATTTTAGTGGCAGCATCTTTGGTGCAGAATCTGTGTTATACTGCCCTCCACTGGATCATTTAGCACAAACCTCTAATCTTGTATTAAAAACCATATTCTGTGTAGTACCATGTATTCAGTAAAAATATTGTTCTCTTCAGTTGTCCCCTTACAATATAAAAATAAACACAAAGCAAGAACATTTTGATAAAGTGTATAACATAGTTATTGCTCCAGTTAACAAGCTGCTGTTGATAGAGCTAAAATATCCAACCATCCTTAGCTGGGGGGTACAGCTGGCATGTGCTCATGCTCTGCTCAAGAAATGGGGCAGCCGTCTGTAATCATTAAATCAGCTGACATCATGGAGAAAGGATCAAAAAATGGAGCAAATACCAAGATACGTGTACGGCAACATTATAGGGAGGAAAATACCACAAAAAACTGACCCATCACCTTAAACTGCAGTCAGCCGCCTGGAACACTTA
>JAODJW010000033.1:10056418-10079373 GCA_026777045.1 Hyperopisus bebe
GCAACATTATAGGGAGGAAAATACCACAAAAAACTGACCCATCACCTTAAACTGCAGTCAGCCGCCTGGAACACTTAGCCTCAGTCTGGGTTAATACCCAGGGCTATCCGATTTTCAACCTGCAACTGGATGGGTAACTGTACATGCTCAGAAACTGCACTATGATTGCATTTCTTAGACATAATTTTGACCGTCAGTCTTTATTTGATCACTGCCAGGTTGATTGTGCAGCAATTGGAAAATATTTGGGGAAAAAAGCACTGTACTGGAGGGACATCATTCACACAGGAAAGATGGAAAACTGTAGGGATATATCTGTAAAATGTGAATACAGTGTACTCCACCAAACCTATGAGTCAGAAAACAGCGTTTTCCATTATGAAGTGTTAATATTAAACTATGTTAGTCCTGAATGGGTACATAGGCATATTAAATAAATGTTTAGAGAAAAACTAGCACAAGTGTCTGAAAGAAGCAGATTAAGCTGTCAAACACAGGTCGGCATTTCCTGAAAGATGCTTTCGGCTGGAAGTGTGACGGACATAGCAGTGAATAGAGCTTCCTCTGCATCTCTCAGGCAGCCTTTGCCAGGCTGCCTTCAGCAGACGTCCACATTGCTTATTCAGTCAACTATATGAAAGAGGTCTGTAATCAGTACATTTGTAGGTCTGTTATTGTCAAGGTGGGGGGTCACATGATTATTCTCCAGTTTACTGTAAGAAAGGTATTTTGGTTTTTTTTTCATGCTGGTGAC
This sequence comes from Hyperopisus bebe, assembly GCA_026777045.1. Taxonomy (NCBI): domain Eukaryota; kingdom Metazoa; phylum Chordata; class Actinopteri; order Osteoglossiformes; family Mormyridae; genus Hyperopisus; species Hyperopisus bebe. Next base: position 10,057,173 of record JAODJW010000033.1, read on the forward strand.
TTCTATTTTATAATCCCCATGGATAATCAGCTGTAGAACACTTTGCAGCAACTTTTGCCAAGATAACATTTTCTAAAGTACTTTAAACGCAGCTTATGCCCAATGATAAAAAGAATGCTTAAAAAAAGTGACAGAATATTTACAGATTAAGTGAGGTCCAGAAGTCTTCAGCTCTCAGTACTAGCTGCTTTTATATTCTTCGTTGTACAGACGCTCCTCTACTTACGAACTTTCAACTTATGAATTTTCAGACATACGAATGAAGAGGACTGTAAGTCCAAATTATGTTCATTGGGCTCCTGTTTCCTGTCCGCAACATCCATTTTTTTTCTGAGCGCCAATTCTGCCTATTACGAGTTCTGGCCGCTAATCCTGCTGCGCAGCAGCATAGTGTGCATACTCCCAGCATCCTAGTTCTTTGTACTTGTGTATACCCTTAAAATGATGTTGAATAACGACTTACGAACATTTCAATTTACGAACGGCCGTTTGGAACGTATCTCATTAGTAGGTAGAATAGCGTCTGTATTCCTTTTCAAAAACAGACCATATAGGAACGTCACACTAAATAAATGCAACATTTTCTGTAACTCTAGCCCCTGATTAGAGCTTTAAAAATACGATAAAAGTTAAAAGAAACAAACTGATCAACAGAGCTTGAGAATTTTATTAAGAGCTATGCAAGGGTACATGGAAATATACTGTTCATATGCAAGTGATTAAACCACTTGTCAGCGGATGGCTGGAGAATAAGGTGGCGTTTGGCACATGGGGGGGGGGGGGGGGGGGGGGGGGGGGGGGGGGGGGGGGGGGGGGGGGGGGGGGGGGTCACACGATGCACTAGCTTGACAGTGCTGGATGAATCTGGCAGCATTTGTGATTTCACTAGAGATACAGCTTCCGCAGAGGGAGAAACAGCTTCTGCTTGAAATTGCATTAAGAGGTTTTCCCCAATATTTAATTACAGGCCAAGCAGGTTTCATAACGTTCAAAGGATTCTGCACAAGGAAGGAGGATAATACAAGACACTTGAGGTTTGCATTTTTGTTTTGACAATACCAGAGGTATTCCTTTTACACACCACTGACAAACTTAATTAGGGCAAATTTGAGAGCAGCGGCAGAGTACTGCAGCAGATATAAAGCAGAATGTAAACAAAAGATGGACTTCCTAAACGTAGAAGGGCTTAGAAAACCGTTCTCACTTTTTCATCTTGTTGCATTTTTCTTTCTCAAACTGAGCAATCTGGCTGAAAATATCCAGCAAGCTTGCAGGCAGATCCTTCTTCACATGCCCTTCTGCAGATCCCTTGCCATTTTGCGATCTGTCACCCACAGTCTTGCCTTGAGACTCAGACTTTCTCCTGTTCCTGCCATCTCTGTTGAGATCATCACACTTCACATCATCCCATCGTCTGATGCTGCAGCCTTGCGCAGGGTGACTATCAGCCCGGCTCTCGGGCCTGTGAACACGCTCGGGGCTGGCAGCCTTTCTGTTTCTGTTTCTCTCTGGGCTGTCGTGAACTTCTTGACGACCCCCATAGCTCTCCTCAAGGTTCCTCTGAGCTCTGGACACCTCTCTTCCCCCACAGCTCAGCTTCCTTTCTAAAGGCTTTAGCTCCCTGCTGGATGAACCCAAAGCCCACCCCTCTTTCTCTCTGCTACCTTCCTCCTTCTGTGGGGTGCCATCAAAGGGGTCATCTTCAAACCTACCTCTGCTGTCATCCAAAACCTCAGATGACGACGACACAGAAGCTTGCGACCTTCTGCTCTTGACATGAGACCTACTGTGGCCTGCCTGCCAATCCTGATCATCTAGCAACTTAACCATTTCCTGCTTTTGGTTCATGAAAGAGGCGGACGTATTGGCCGGAGCCGGGTACCATTCGTCCTTACTATCAACGCTCTGGTCGCAGGATGACACCCTTTGGGGGCGTTTCTTGTGGCTGTGCTGGGAGTGCCTGCGCTTGCGCTTCTTCTTCTTCTTGGACTTCCTGCGACTGGAAGATGAGTCACTGGATGTAGACAACGAGGTGGAAGATGAGGACGTTGAGGATGAGGATGATCTCCTCCTCCTTTTTTTCATTCTAGTGAAACAGATACCATATAGTTGATAAGTAGACCATATTTAAACCTACCAGAGTATATCTAGGCATTAAACCAAGCAAGACAGAGGAACAAAAACAAAATCCAAAATTTGGTTGACTTATGGGTACATAAGTCAGAAATAGATGCACAGCTACAAAAATGATCTTCTGAGTAATGGTAGGATACCACATCCCAAAACAGATGAGTTAGACTTCATAACAATAAGTTATGTTTAAGAAACATGTGAGGTTTGGAGTGGAACTGCTGAAAGGTGAAACATTCCCAATGGCCTGACCTCTCTCCATGCAGAGGTCATGAGTTTCTGTAAAGCAAGCTGACAGGGTAGAAAATGCTCACTTACTTTAGAGCAGGAATCTAATAGGTCAAACCCCCCATGGGACAAAAACCGCCATCTCCATTAGCAGGGACCCGATTAGCTATTTACCTTTTTTCTTCTTTTAAGATCTTACGCAATTTTTCTGCACTTGTCTCCACATTTTTTGACTTTTCCTGTTCTTTCGCAGCTTCCTCTTCTCTCACTTTCAGGGATTTCTTTAATGCAGGGCAATTGTGACGTTAAAATTGCAGCCAGTTTCAAATTGATCGGCAAGGCGATTAGCGTCATGCAAGGAATCGTCAGCGTCGGGTGGAAAGGTCGGTCGGTCACAGAAAACCGTCATTCACAGGACATTCATGGTTAGCGTAGTGATTTTACCCAATCATAAACCAAAAGTGAAAACACAACCAGTTGGAGAAGGAGAAATCATAGTTACCACGTGAAGACCAAGTTCAAAATACAAACCATTACAAGTCCCGTTGCAGTTTGTTTCCGGGCGTATTTTCAGGTAGGGAGACAGCAAATCACAGCAACCCAGTGCGGCCAAGAAGCAGGGTCCCAAATCACAGCGATGTGTACACAAGGAAAACGCTTTATCAGTATTACAGGGGTAGCAACTTCACACATGCTACATGTAACAAAAGTCCTGATGGTTAGAAATCATCAATAAAAACTAAATATTATATGATTTTTTTGAAATTGTAAGACGCAAAGTGTGAAGAAAAAATATAAAGTGCTAATGTATCAAGCACTTGTCCATTACAATGAAGAAAAATGAAGTAAGATCAAATAAACATTGTCATTCTTAAACAAAAACACTTAACCACTGATATTAAACTAAACCAAATTTTAACAACCACGGAGCCTACAATGGTCTGATAGAAAACACATATAAGTATGCAAGTACACTATCGCTGCATAAAGCAATACACAGAAATTTCTAGCAAAAGCACACATTTTATGTACATTTATACTGTTATGACAAGAAGTTACCAGGCATTTTAACTTTTATACTGCAGATGAAGTACAGTCATATAAAGATTAAAACACATGGTAAGTTCTTAACATAATATAGATGCACAGATGCACTGCTACCACAAGAAATTGCTGGCGTATTGCTTTATGGATCAACAGCGAACTTGTGTTGCTGTTATGTATATCCTTGACTATGGCCCACAGGTCAAAGGTCACACACGAGGTGACATGCACCCAAACCTGATCCCTGTTAATGGGGTAGAATGGCTCACCTGGATGTGCAACTGAAGTTTCTTCAGGGCTTCCTCTGCCTCCTTGAAGGTCCCATCCAATGCCAATGCCTTCCTGTAGAGGCCCTCTGCTGTCACGAGCTTCTCCTCCTCCTCCAGCCTGGCAGAATATGGGACAGACCACAGCATGCGGAGTTCACAGCAGAGGCAGCAGAGTTACAGTCTTCTCACAGCCAAGGAAAGGTCATCAATCACAATTTAGAAACTTTTTTATTGCTGCTGCTGTTTTGTTCAGCTCATGTAAGATACTATAATTTACATAAATTTTGAGATCATAAGTGATAAACTGAGAATGCAACCTGTTGGCTGATGTTCTTGTCCTGCGGGTAATTAAAGTTACGTATCATCTCCTTGTCATTTCCCGTAGACTGACGTTAGTCTACACTTTTTAGTATCTGTACCACACAACAGACTTAATCTATAGCGCCATGATGGGCTAGGCCTGTAGTATTCTTGTACAATTAATTTCTGAATTTCTTCAAATGACAGACTTGAATGCATTTTAAAAGGAGTTCCCCAGCCCTACTGAGCACTGATGGGTGATGGCACACTGCAGAAGATACTAAGAAGCTTTAAGACTCACTGGCCGCCTCGTTCGACCAGGGTCTGGCACAGATACTTCTTTGCATTTCGATGGGTTGGGCAGCTTTTCAGTGCCAGCTCAAAGTCATCCATTGCTTTCACCAAACTACCCTTTGTTGCATACCTGCAAATGGAGAAAATACCATGCTTATATCTTTGTGTTGCATCACACAATAGCTACCTAAAATAAAATGCGAGGGAAAAAAAAACTAACACAACAACCACCCAACATTGACTAAATAAATAGATGAGAGAAAAATGTATCCAGCAGGAGACAGATGAAAGTTACATCACATCTCCTTCACTGTGATGGACACATACAGGGCACCTCGCGCCACCAGAGCTTCCACATTGTCCGTGTCTATCTCCAAGGCCTTGTTGTATTCATTCATAGCTTCTACATGCCGGCCTGCCTTGAAGTGGTCGACCCCGATCTTCACACTAGAACATAAACATTTTACATCAATGGACGGTTCTTATTCAGTAAGAGAGGAGCACATTTTAGCTTTCAACTGGTCAGAGCTGCTTTTAACTTAAAATCTAGATTTCGATATTTCCGAAGGACCCACCCACCATTTTAATGCCCAAGATGCAGACTGCTTCTTCCGGATAGATGTCCCATAATCCTCCTCGGAGAAATGTTTGCTGAAAAGAGTGGAGTGTGGAAACCAGTTTCAGCCGGCAGGATTAGTCTACAGCTACAAATGATATGCAAAGACGGCCCTTACCATTGCAGGCCCCTCATTAATGAAGGGGGTTGGGTTTCACTAATTCCCAGTTTTCCCAAGAGGAACTCCACACTGGTAGGATTGGAGAAGCCCGGCGATTCCCCCAAAACCTTCTCATAGATCTCAGATGTACTGCTGGCCACCTTTAACCCACGACTGCAAGAAGTATAACATCAAATCTTATAGATGGTCTAATATTTACAATGACTCCACTTCTGACAAACCAGGAACGTTGACACGACTCCACAGAGGGGTTACTTTCATACCAGTAATGCAACGGCAGGTCCTCTCTGCTGATGACCCCCAGTTTCAGTTTTGCCAGGCTCTGAGAGAGAGAGGATGGCTGCAGAGACACGGTCAGCTTCCCGTGGTAGCGGTCGATGTCCTTCACCCCGGCTAAAACAAATAACATGCAAATGTCATTCATACCTCCAGTGCTTTTTTTTAAAACAGGCCTGTTCAACCCGCAGCACTGGTTTCAAACAGTCACCTCGAATCAGGTCTCCCACTTGGTAGTAGGAGAGCGGGTCATCGTGATTCCCGTTAGACGGCACATCTCGTATGGGGCACAGGGCCTGAGGTATTGAAAGGGAAAATAAAAGGATCACACTATATGGTGAGGACCCCCCAAGCAGTGTTCCCCCAAGACCCAACAACCTACCGTCAGCTCCAGATCCTCAATGTCCCTCTCCAGCCCTCCAGCCAGACATAACAAAGTGATGAAGAAACCGAAATCCCGTATGGCATTGATCCGGCCAATCACGGCATCACCACGCTCAACGTCTCTGTAGAATAAGTCCCTCCTCTCCTCAAAATCGATAGCCATGAACTGCTCCAGCGGGGGCATGATGGCATAGGGCTCTGTAACATGAACACAGAATTCAATGTTGTGCAAAATGGGATCCCAATAGCCAGTGGTCATATGATGATGAAAGCACTACCATCCGTCTCCTCCTGCCACTCCTGCTCAGGCGGTTCACATGACTTCCAGGAAGGTGCAAACAGGAGGTCTGCCTTCCTTGAGATAAACTGTTCAACTGCATTGCTACATGTCTTTTTTTCTTTCCTGTGAAAAAATGCAGGGAACATGTAAGAACTCCATCAACTGCGCTCGTTATCTGATATTCTGAAAATTAAGTCTTCTGAGCATTATTTGGGGCTTTTCCACTGCCACCAAGAACCAAGCCGAACTGCAAAGAGATAGTTTTCCACTGTAAATTATGCAAGCTGTACCCGACCTGTACCCAAACAGACATGGCCCTGCTTACTAGCAGGGCTAAAAGCATGACTAAATCAAGCTGGTTGGGTAAATACCATCTGATTGGCTGAAATGCTCAGCGACAAGAAAAAAACGAATTATTCATTACATGTAGTGTCACACATCATGATGTACCAATGCATTCTCGATTGCTTGGAACATGCAAATTACCAGCCTCCTACCTGAAAAAGTACAATAAAACAGTTGAATGAGAGGATCTGTAATGCAAATTTACGCAAGGTAATGGATTCTGCTAACATTTGATGTTAACATGGTGATTCTCACTGATGTACTAGTGGAAACGAACGCATAGTGACACTGTGTTCCATTTACCTCAAAGGTCGGAAGTCAGAGCTGGAAATGACGTCTCAAACAAGTGAACTACATTCCAGTACAATAAGTTGGAAAGCAATTTAGCAATACTAGTTCTTGCCAGGTTCCTGGCCAGACATTGTTAGCAAAACTAGTTAGCGCATTACCTGGTATTTTGTGCACACAAACACCAGAGGAACATGTCCACAGATAGTGGTTGGACAACAAATTTAATGAAACTGAAATAAGACTTGAGTGCTTATAAGCAGTATATAACTACAGCTTTCACTTCTGTTGCAGGGCACAGGCATCATGTATTCTGAGGGTGGGGTTGTAAAGGTTCCTCCAACTTGGAACTTGGAATGTCCAACTTCCAAGTTCAGAACCTTTACTGAGCCAACTCTTCTGCAGTAGAAAAATCAAAGTGAGCTGGAAGCATGTACGGCTTGGTTCCTATATGCCAGTGAAAAGCACCCATGGTGGTAATCTGTAGATAGAAAAGCTACGCCCCATATATGGGAAAATAGTTAATCTGCTCATACAGAGCAAAAAAAAAAAAAAACTGAGAAAACCAAACTGTGTATAAAAAAACCTGAACTACTCAACGAAAATCAACAAAAAGATCTATATACAGTACACCAAGGAAGAGCGGTGACTGGGTTTTGAAGCTGCAAACATTTTCATATCTGCTGCACAAAGAAGGAAGCAAGAAGATCTGTCTCTGATGCCTCCCATCCAGGCCAGCCTCTTTAGAGCCAGAATCACACAGCACCCAGACAGCTTCCTTCCCAGGTCTGTCTTTCTGAGTAACCCAACCTCCCTGTATCCTCATTTTCACTGCAAAACTGAAGCCAGACACTTGGTGCAGCTTGATAACGTATGTTCAGTATTACATATGAATTTGATTAAGTTAAAATGTTTCTATCTAGTACAAAGAACATCAGGATCAGCTTTATAACTAGAATTAATAAACTTAAAAACAAACATTTGGTCAATTTTTAAACTAATTGACATAACATAAAACAGCAAGCCAGGGATATGGGTCTGAAGTTTACACCGTTTTATTCATGGCATAAAAGGGGTATAAATACCTTGGGTTTGGGGCCTTGGACAAATCTGCCACAATTGATTTGAAATCGGGATTTTCATTTTGTTCACATTTCATAAGGGAAAAAAGGCTTTGACCATGATACGACAGCGACTGCCGCAGCAGATCCCGATCCATCGTCAGCCTTTAAAAGTTTGGTCAGTCTCATAACAGAGAAAGTGTCCTAAAATGAGAACACGCGCATGTCACATTTTTCTTAAAACAGACAATTCAGAGCGATTCCCATTTAAAACGTTTTAAATGACACAGTCATTTGTGCTATTGATTTTATACTGAAGCAACAATAACTTTTACCTGTTGCGAGCTACGGTGCAATGAAAATCTACCAGTCATCCAGTAGCTTGCAAGCGAAGTATTATTACATAGACGCGGGTTTTTAAATGAATAATTCCGAAACTAATAATAGAACACACCCTATGAAACTGCACGACGATCGCCTTCCTTTATTCGCTGGTGACTGATTAAAATTATTGCAATTACAATTGTTTAATAATGCTGGTACATAACTAGTAGCACAAGTGGGAAGAGCATTGCTTACAGAATTATCTACACAAAAATTGCTGCATACTTACTAGCACCATTTACGCTCTTCTCTACGGAGAGTTGTTGTTATTTTTGTGTATTTAATTTAATTTAATTTTTTTTTTTGCTTTCGAAATGGGACGACTGTTTGAAATCCGTCCGTTAACAAACGCCAGATTCCACGTTAGCTAGCAGCGCTCAGAAGAAGCAACGTCACTTCCGACACGCGTGTTACAGGTATTATAGTCGGACCAGAAACAAAATACAGTCCGCCGTTAGGGACATTATTCATGATTACAATATAGCCAAACTGAAATGCGCTCTTACCTGGTGCTGGTGTTTATGGCGGGATCCGTCGGGCAGTGCGCCATGTACATAAAGTAAATAATGGAGTATAGTAAGCGTTTGTTGTGCCGTTGTTGTGTGTATCGTAATGTCTCGTGTAGTGTTTAGTATTATTTGTTGTAAATAGTGGTGTGTCTGTGTTTGCTCATGCTGTGTGTTAGGAGTAGCCGGGGTGACTAGCACGTTGGGCAGTGAGTAAGATACAGGTGCAATAAAGCTACCTGTTTTAAAATTATAATTGTCCCCTCTTTCGTTAATTGTTTAGACAATATGATCTACCTGTCCGCTGTGCTAGTGTCAATAGTGGAATGCCTGAAGTGACCCCACTGGTGACACGGGAGAGTGTTCTTCTCACTCCTCTACTGCTTGGAAGCCTGTGCCAGAGCCACGAGCTGGAGACGACAGAGAGAGAGAGATGCTGCCCTTTACTTCGAAAAAGCCCCAGATTCCTGCAGCGTGCCCTAATGCCACCCTTGCCAGCCTGCCGGACCCACATCCTGCTACAGCATGCCCTGTAGCCGCTCCTGCCATCCCAATAGCATCGGTGATCAGAGAAGGCAGGAGTTCCTGGAGGCTCTGCCTGCTTGCTGGCCAGTGAAGGCTGTCAGTGCGCTTGATGCGAGGAGGCATGCTGCATGCCGAAGGCTCAGCTGCCACAGGAGCATCGTGAGCTCAAAGTGGTGGTGGAGCCAGCAGGACTGGGAGTGGCTGAATGAAGAACTGGCCAGCTGGGAGTGCAAGCGGGACCACCAGATGGGTCTGACTGAGGCAGCAGAGGCAGTGTTCCTCGGCCATGAGGCAGTGCAGCTCAGCTGTGAAAAGGCGTGTTGTGATTTGGAGGCACAGCTGGCCCAGGAGCACAGTGAACTGCCAGGGCAATGGGTGAGTGGGACCAGCAGCTGGCGAGGTCACTGGAGTTGCAGACCAGCAGAGGAAACAGCAAGGAGGCATGCTGCTGGTGGTCAGCAACAGGTCCCCACCAAGCCGCAGAAGAAGAAGGGACAGGGTGCGGGGAGATCTGCATCGCCAGAGCCTGCTGGCCGGCCAGTGCCCACTAACAGCCTGGCTCTGCTAGCAGTCCCCAACTGATTCATGCGTAAGCTGTCCCAAGAAAGCGAGCACTGGGGGCTGCCACTAGTCCATGGCAACTTGTTGGAGGGTGTGGCAGAGGACTGGGTGTGGTGCTTGCAGGGACAGTCGCACCGGCGAGATGGCTCCAAATAGGGAAGCCCAGTAAGTGCGCTGACCATGCTGGGAATTGCAAATACGTATGTTGTATTTCCTATCGGGCTGGGCAAAATCACCAAAAATGTTACCGCATTATAAATGTCAGTCATATCAGTCAATATAGATAATTATAACAATATTATTCTTTTCAATAATGATTGATAATTTCTTTACTTTGAGGCCCTGTATATGCTTAAAATCCCCTTAGAATTCTCCTTAAACAAATTCACCTTAAACTGAACATGATTAGGATGACAAATTAACTGCAAACTGAAATCTAATTTGAATAAATAAATTATTCAATATCCCTGGGGAACCCATACCACCTTAACAGTATAGGAAAATATGTCCATTGGCTAAAATGATCATACAGAACCAGTGAACTCAAAAACAGGTGTTTTGTAAAAATAACCCTTTTCCAGTCCATGTTATGAAACGTGCCATATGCGACCCGCTGGACTGTTCATGCTGTTCCAACTTGTTAATTTCACCTATGAAATAAGGACAGAAAAGAAGGAAAAATCTAATCTTGGCAACATTCTCATTTTCAAAATGCATTTATTGAGTTTTCCTTTTCATCATTCACCATGTGCTGGCAATAAAACACATGCTTCAAACATGCCAACCCATCAAGAAACGGTGGGTTGTAAGGTCTGGTGCACTACCTGTATTTCCTTTGTTTTTGTCTGAGGCTGATGTTGAGCACATTGGATATGATCATCACAGTTGCCAGAAAAGTTTCAAAACATCCAAAACCTAGTTGTACATGGTCTATAACATCTAAACATTATAATTGATGATGCAAAATTTCTGCCACTTACCTGTTCACAGCTTGACAGGTGAATTTTTGCAGCATGTACAGCAACAACCTCAAAACGCGTTATTGTGGAAAAAAAATCTGGTTAATTCATTCAGTAATCACTAAATGTCACTGTTACTGGGTCATATATGGTACAAACACCATGTTCCTGTGGTGTTTGTTCTTAACTTTGATGAGTGGTTTGAATGTAAGGCAGAAATAAAAGGAAGGGTCATATATAACCCCGTGGGTTCCCCAGGGATACTTTTTTGTCATAGAGCGTGACACTAGTAATATGCAGACAGTATGGTTTATCGCTGGGTTTTCTTTCTGACTGCCTCACTGCTTGTTACAGGAGACAGGTTTATCAGAGTTTATCAGAGTTGTCACCTGCCTGGTGTTGAAAAATAAAATGCTATGTTCTTTTTTGAACCTATACAGGACCCGACTGAAAGTTGCAACAGTAACCTTAACCCATTCATTTTCTTAACTGCGTGCAAGTGCTGTACCTGGTTTCCCTCTGTTGGTCAAGATGGATGTGTTGCCACAGATAAGTAGCAGTTTTCCTGTCTCCAGGGAGGCCTGTGATTGACTGGACTTAAAAGCACCTTGATGTTGACTACGTTTTTCACTCATCTCTCACCTGCTTCAGCTCCTCAGCCCTCTTGTGTTCTCAGTCATGAGCAAACTCTTACCACAGGTTGTTAGTCTTAACTTTGTCTTCATGTGTCCATAACTGAGGGCATGCCACAAACATCCAAGCATCTTTTTTACCCATTCTCATGCACTGAATCTCACCCCAAGCACATTTAATGTCATTTAACAGCCAAGTATCATCTTTGTCAGTGTTAATCATAAATTTAGTCCAAATAGCACTGACTGTTTTTGATAAGCTAAAGCAGGCATTCAAGTCCTTGTTTAAACTATCAGACAGGTTTCATACCACCTTTAACAGTAATATTAGTCATGGTTATGAAAACATACAACTGCATAGGAATTAATTTTCAAACTTTACTGATCGCTAGTCATATGAAATACACAAAATAACAAACAAAATTATAGTGTCACTAATACTAATTGTCCTTATCTTCCAACCATTACCCATTACCCAGACAAATTTCACTGATTATTTCAATGATTTGTAGTCATTATCACATGAAACAGAGCAAACATCCGTAAGGACTGTTCCAATACCCGCCCTGACTGCAAGTCTCCAAGGAACAGATTCAGATGTGCATAATGCTTTGATTCCTCTGTAAGCAGCAGGATGAGGGTCACTAGACCATAGATGGTGTGTCACCTGGTCACAGATTCGGCTAACAAACGCCTCCTTATATGCCCTCAGAACCCTTACAGCTGTCCTTCTCAGTTCCCGGTACAGACTGGAGTTGCCACCAAGTCATGCACTGTGACTCCTCTCGATAATATCCAGGGTGCCCTGCGAGATGAAACACCTCCTTCTGGGAACACTGGCAACACCAACACAACCCTCGACAACCTTCAGGGTCTTATCATGGAAGGTCTCCCACATCACTTTAGAGTCAGCAGTCGCACCCAAGTCTGCAAGTTCCTTCCACAAATTGTGTGCAAATGATCAGAAACGGCTTGATCTTGGAGTCTGGCTAGGTACAGCCGCCTTTCTCCTAGTAGGTGGCAGCCTACTGGATCTTGGCTGAATCTTCAGAGCAGCAACAAGTCTGTGGTCAGAATTCACAAACTGAGCACTTCTTCAGACCCTGCAGTTCTGCAGGAGCCTCCAGAATCTGCCCACGAGGATGTGATCGAACTCCTTTTCCACAGCACTAGTATTGGAGAACCAAGTCCAACGATGCGACTCAGGGTGTTGGAACCTGACCTTTCGCAAACTCAAGGAACATGGAGCCACTTTCATCCCGGTCTCCAGACTCATGGGGACCAACACAATCCTCATAGCCAGCCCTGTCAGTGCCAGTGGTCGCATTGAAGTCACCCATGACCAGAGGAGTATCACCTCGTGGGAACCCTTCAACCACCAAGTGAAGCTGCAAGTTAACTGTCTCCCTCAACAAGACATCACACACCACGGTCGGAGCATACTCTGAGACAACAGACAAGACACCCAAGGAGTACCTTAACCTGAGTCTCATAATATGCTCATTAAAAGGAGTGACATATTAGACACCATCAGGGTGTCTAAGATCTGCTACAACAACAGCTACTCCCCGAGTATGGCAGCCATCAGACCAACCAGACCAAAAGTAGGTATGCCCACCTACAGAAATCTGGCCACTCCCCGGCCTGCGTACCTCAGAGAGTGCTGCCACCAAAACGCAGAGTTTATGAAGCTCCCCTGACAGCAGAGGAAGATGGTCATCTTGCTGGAGAGACAAGACATTCCACATGCCTACTCAGATGAGCCACCTCAAACTGGGACCCAAATGCCGCCATTCAACAGGCGACACCTCAGCACCAAACCAGCCCCAATCCCCAACAGGCCTGACCCTATTAGCTCTCTGACAGTTTCGACTCATCCGGTGATGAGACTCCTATAGGCTTTCCTCCATCCCCTTCATGGTGTGTGCAGCCTTCCTGCAGGTGGCTGCAGCAGAGCTACTCTCGCGGAGAGCAGAAGGGTATCGTTCCTGTTTAAAATGAGCAGTTGTAAGTTGTTTTACAGTGACTAGAGGGCCAATCCCGCCACCAACCCCCAAATATTGTTTCTCTGCAAGTTGGAGGACTGCTTCCAGGTATTTGATAGGATGCTGTAGAGAAAATGACCTCACCCTCAACACGGAAATCAAAACAAAGAACTGATGCTGAATGTCAAGAAGTGCAGAAGAACAGAGTGCATTTTATACACATGGAGAGGAGGTGGTGAGGTCTACTTTTAAGTTCCTTGGGGTGCACATTTGAGAGGAACTTACTTGGTCACTGAACTCCTCCCAGAGAAAAACGCCCAGCCACATCCAACTACCTCAGCAGATTCTGGTTCATTTCTGCCGCCAAACCATAAAAAGCACCTTCCATTACTGCCTAATGATGTGGTATAACAGCTGCACTGTCACCACCAGGAAGGTGTGGCGACGGGTGGAACTCTGCTGGAGCCCGAACCAACTCCACAAGAGGGAAAAGGACATCTGAGATGCTTCTTACGCCTGACACCCCCATCAGTCGAATGCTGCAGACTCGTACAGACACCAACCTCGTGGCTCAAAAACAGCTTCTTCCCAAGAACTATCGCTTTAGACTGTTGTTTTACCCATGTCAGTTTGTTTATACACTAGTCACTATCTGTCTGTACATTGTCATCTTATTTTGCATCTTGTTCAGGTCTTCCAGCATATCATATCCACGTTTTACTTGGTTTTAAATTTGATTTTTTAATTTTATGAATATTTGCTATGGATCCTGGCCGTGTGTAATTTATTGTTGTTTATTGTTTATTTATTTATTGCTACTGTAATTCTCATTTGGCATGTGTCTTTATTGTTGTTTACAGATGCTGCTATTAGGAGTGAACCACACAGTTTTTCATTGTGCAATCGTGCAATAAGGAATTATGATTCTGATTCTACTGAGATCATACCAGGACAACCCTCAACAGCATGATCACATGGACTCACCATGGGTTTGTTAAATATCTTTATCTATAAACAAAAATGGGTAGATGGAAATATTAATATTTTCATTCATCCAATATCAATGAATATTTCCATCCATCCATTTATCGATCATCAAACCATGCTATCTATTGAGGATCTTAGTGGTTTTGGGTATTTAAATTGAGATTGAAAGGGACTAGAATTCACAGCCAGTTTAATATAAACACAAAGTTCCCTCAGAGCACAATGGAGATGGGTGCGGCAGCCTCAGGTTACCAGGAAAGACTTTCACAGAGCTGGTGTGTCATGATAGAGAAGGAACAGCCTCAAAGGGAAACCTACTTCCTACTGACCTTGAATTCAAAAGGGGTCACTTTCCTCATTGTTTTAATGATCCAAATAACAATGAAGTTATTAACTACCTGCTTGACTGTTTCATGAAGGAAACTTCATGTTTTCTTCATTCAGGTAAATTTCCTAGGTAATAACGTTATTACTGTTTTGTTGGACAGGTGTGTATCGGACATGTGCTTCCGGCATGGTTACTTGAAAGTGTGGCTGTCAAAGGCAGATCCCGGTGCTAAGGCCATGGCACACTACACTGCAGCACCTCGCAGTGGCTGTCAAAGGCAGAGCCCATTGTCTGGGACCATGGCACACTACACTACAGCACCTCGCAGTGGCTGTCAAAGGCAGAGCCCATTGTCTGGGACCATGGCACACTACACTACAGCACCTCGCAGTGGCTGTCAAAGGCAGAGCCCATTGACTGGGACCATGGCACACTACACTACAGCACCTTGCAGTGGCTGTCAAAGGCAGAGCCGTTATCTGGGACCATGGCACACTACACTGCATTGCCTCACAGTGGCTGTCAACGGCAAAGCTTGGTCTCTGGGACCATGGCACACTACACTGCAACACCTCGCAGTGGCTGTCAAAGGCAGAGCCCAGTGTCTGGGACCATGGCACACTATACTCTGTAGCACCTCGCAGTGGCTGTGAATGGCAGTATGATGCCTGGCTATAACAGCTGCAGTCAGTCTAAGCCTCTGATCTGCCATTAACTAAAGACATCACATAAATTCTGGTTTTAACGTGAATAGTTATTAATGTTTTAGGGGTTAGTATAGTAGACATTTTCTTTCATATTTGGTAGTATTCTCCTAACCGCTTATCCTGGTCAGGATAGTGGTGACAATGATTCTTCATATTTGAAATATAGTCTATTATACAAACATTAAGAAAACATTATATTGGAACCCATCGACACCCTGTTGCCTTGAGTCTAAAGGTTAAAGTTAGCCTTCAGGGATATCATGGGTCAGTTATAAGGTTAGCATCCTTTACATTTACCTAACTGAAACTGGCAGTTTTGGGTATATGTAGTTGTATTCTGTGTTAAAATATGTAAAATAATGGGCTTCACTTTTCATATTTGCTGCTAGTCTTGTGGCAGACTCTGACAACGATTTCCATTAATATGGTTGCAAAAACGCTGTCTGTTTATTTGCTGCATATTAGACATTAACCTCAGGGTAAACAGGATCTTTTTTTTGCTCACCTCGCGAGCCCGACTATCAATCAAAGTGCGTCGACCAATCAACAGTCGACTCCAGCGCCCCGATCTCTATTCGCCACGCCCATAATCTATTTTACTTTGGTGTTCGGGCTTTACTACCGATCTGCTGTAGTTTCTAAATAACTGTTAACTTCTTTGGGCTGTTAAATACACCGCTTTCTTTGGAGTCTAGAATACAGATGTATCCGATACGTCCGATGCAGTAAATCTACCGTTTCACGGTGTGCGGTTGTCTTTACACAAATAGGCGAAATCTTCTGGATATCTGTGAGCAAGAAATTGGAGATGGCCGGTAAGTCACAGGGAGACGACGAGTTTCAGCAAATCCTAAGTGAGATCGGGGGTAAAGAGAGGATACACCTTGTAAGCGAGTCCTGGAATCCCCAAGACGGAAACCCATCGCAGCTCGTTGAGGAATTCGTGAAGGATATATTTGATTCTCCCTGCTTTGAGTACCGGGATGACGCAACTGACAACTTTAATCACATGGCGAGTAATATAAGTAACGGATCAGTGTCTGCTGATGATAAAAGCCAAGAAAATCAAACATCCTTCGAAATGACTGCAATCAGCAACAATGTATCCAGGGCGAAAACCTTGCATTCTTCCCAAGGGGGCGAGTTAATCCAGCCTCGGAGGCCACAGGGTTTAGAGGTGAATGCAAAACTGGATGGAGAGGACACCGAAAAAGCTACGGCAGTGAAACGGGGTATTTTTAACAAGAGCACCGATCCCCGCGGGGTTCATCGGGCCATCGATTCGCCAATAATAATATTTATTTTTAGGCAGGAATTTATCAATTGTATAGAAAACAGGATCTGCTTGAAGGAAATCCTTAAAGATGTGAAAGTCCGACTGAAAAAAGCCGGTGTCGTTCCTGCATTGCTAGGATTGGTGTACTTAAGAGGCCAAAGCAGAGAAACGTGTACATCCGTAGAGGTTTTGGATCAACTTATGCGGTCAGTGTTCAAAAGCCACTCCTCTGAAATGATCTGGGTCGGACCTTTCGTGCCAAAGACGGCAGATGGGATGCATACAATTAAAGAAAATGTCTGCAGGACACTACAATCATCTCTTCATAGAGGTTAAGTACCTCAAGTAAAACTTAAGTTCATTTCATGTTTTCTTACTGTATTGATAGCCTACTATAATAGTCTTTTATGTGCATGTAGCCTGTTTTCTTTAATTGGTTATAAATAAAATACTTAATCTATTTTGTTAATTGAAACCTACAGGTGAAACGTAGAGGTATGTGTCAGAGCACCGATTGCTTCCAAAATTTAATTGTTACACCTATTGTGATTTTAGGTAATGCTGTGAACAGAGGGAGCGGCTTATCAGAAATGTTACAGTGCTTCCCATGGGTTCACAGAGGAGCTCAGAGAAACACAGCCACCTGCACCTCCATTAACGGGAAGCAAGGTGAAAACCATACATGTGTCATCTAACCAGTTACCTTGGAGGGGCTGGTCTGCAGCCAGTGTCAGGCAGCACAGGGCATAATACTGGGGTCCATCCAGGATCGGATACCAGCTCATGACAGGGCATATATACACCATCACTAAATATGGACAATCCATAGACACCAGATAGCCTAACTTTGGACTGTGGGTGAAAACCAATATGACATGGGTCCACTCTAAGATGTTGCTTGGGTCAACACAAGGCAACATGGGTTAACTGGCAGCCCAGCACTAGATAAATATTAGGCAGGGTTATTTTGACCCAGCCTCTTGGGTTATGCAATTTAATCATGATTCTGGGTTAGTTTGTGCAGGGTGTGTGTGTGTTTGTGTGTGTGTATAAACACACACACACACACACACACACACACACACACACAGACAGTAAGTTATCTCTTACTTAGCTCATGGTTAACTGGCTAGGTAACGTTTAACCAACGTTAGCTAGTTAGCATTAGATGAAAGACAGTGTAATGTTATTGTTCCAAGAAAAGGAGTTAAAATTACTTTAATTTTATTAATAATAGATACTTATTATTAATCCCTGTGGGGAAATTCTTCTTTACGCCTCCCTGAACTTGCTCTTAGTAGAGCAAGCTGTCTGCAAAGGGCAGCCACCTGTTGGGGCACCCAGGGAGCTGGGGGTTAAGGGCCTTGCTCAAGGACCCACAGATGTGCTGAGGCTGGGATTGAACCAGCAATCTTGTGATTACAGGCACACGGCTTAGCCCACTGAGCCACACGCTGCCCCTAAATGATGAAACCCGGCTGTCCTCCAGCGACAAACGAGTAATATTATTCAAATATTACAGTATTGTTTTATTATAGATATTATTACACGGTGGAATAAAAGCAAAAATTTCTCTATACCACATCAGGTGTTTGAGGTTATTTGACTGTTTATTTCCAAATGGTTCCAACAAATATATTTGATCGTTATGTGACAGAATATGGGTACAGGTGTCCAAATACTAGGTCTTAAACATCCCCCCGCAGCTGGGTCCGGCCAGCAGCCGAAATGCTGGGTCAGGACTGGGTATTTGGACTGAAAACAACCCAGCAGTAATACCCAACAGGCGTAATCCAGCATTTGGGGTCAAAACTCAGCCCAGGACTTTTTGGTGTAGGTGTAGGTGACAGTGGTACCTGCTCAGCCAACGTGTCACCCAAATTGTGAAACATTTGGTTTGATTACAGGGAAATAATCTTTTAACTCTTATTTAAAATTTCTAGGTGGACCAGAGTGTGTGGAAGAGTGTGTACCCCTGACGAAGACCTCCACCACCAACGTGCAAGAGGCAGGCTGTAACATGAGCGGATAGCGGAGCCAAACTGTCCATTTCTCATGTCCTATAACCCCAGGCTGCACAGCTTGCATGAGTTTATGTTGAATAAGAATTATACTATAATGAATTTATTAAGAAAATCTTTTACAATAATGTACAACTTTAACAGCAATATGACCACAGAAAATCTTTTGTCAACTTAACACACTTCAGTTAAAGGCACCATTTTAAAGTAACACTGATGCTATCATTGGACCCTGTTCATAGTGCATTACAGATTTGTATAAGCCAGGTTTTTAATGTGTGAAGAATTTATGAATTGAGGCAACTAATTTGATTGCTGCTCTGCTTAGTTTTATATATATATATATATGCAATTATATTTTTATTAAAAACCAACAGCCAAGGTTGCAGGAGCATCTCATTCATCATTGTATGTACCTTCTTTATTAAAGGTGAATGCTTGTTTTCCACGTGTCTCAGTGGCACTAGATTTGTATGTTGTTTTTCTCAAAAATGGAAGAAATATCTGCTACTTTTTAGTGTTTTGAATGATATAGATGATTTGCACAATAAACTGCTTTTTCTGTTATTTAATGCATCCCATAAGTGGGATGTTTAAAGGTAATTGTCTTGGTTGTCTAAATCAGTAACATTAAATATGGGTATTAAATCAAATTAAATTAGTTCATGTGTTCATTTAGTTTAAAACTCGATACAGTTCTCCATACCGATCTTCATTCTTATTGTATTTCTTGTCGGTCACTATATAGCCCTGTCTTTTATATATCATTACTAAATATTTAAAAGTCAATTGATAAATATACGCATATCTAACTGAGATGTAGCATTTATTTTGTATAGAACATATGGAATTGTGTAACAGTAATTTTATGTTAAAATAGGCTGTTTTATTACAACCAAGAATTATGATTAATATTTTTCTAATTGTATTAAATTCATATTTATACCTAAATTTGTGTTTCAGTGTATTTGTTTAACCAGCACGTGCTTTTTTAAATAATAAATTTTAAATTAATTTGAAACTTTGTCTTATTTTTTGAAAGATGAGATTTCTCGAGAATCTCATTCTAATCAAATTGAGCGATTCGGTCCAACCACGTGACCTTAACCAGGATAAGCTGATGATAGATTAATGGACGGAGGATCCATCCATCCACCAGACGCTTATTCCAAGTACTCCCGTGGTCTTTCCAGTCCTATTGATGCATAGTCATTTTTTTTGTTCCATTCCTCCAACTACAAGACCCAGATTTCGGTTGAGGTTCGAAAATCTCCTGTTTAAAATTTCTCATTAGCATATGAGAGTTTGATTCACAACGGCAAAAATTATATTTATCTCTAGGTCTTCTATTTGTATGTAGTTGCTATAGTACCATTTACATTTTTCAGTTTTTTAAAACTGGGAAGTTTTAAATCAACAGTCAGGCAACACATTGGACGCCATGCACAAGCAACGGGTCCATGCCTAGGGCTTCTTTTGAAAGAAAAAAAACAGCGGAGGTAGTGTCGCTCACTGACACGGGGTGATAATTTATGCTTTTTGAGCTTTCTCTTTCCAGTAGAGAAGACGTTTCCTTTGTCTCAGTACAGAGGTGGCATAAGAATCAAATATGATAACTTCAGCGGGTAAGTGGCTGAACAATAAATAGATGTACGTATATTTTTTCGAGCAGGCTTGTGTTAGTGGCGGACGAGGAAGTGCCGGTTGATTTAGCTGAGTCAGAGCTAGCCGGTTAGCATTGCCGTTAATTCCCGACGTATATCCCTCAGTGAACGAACACAACAGTCGAGTTCTATTTTAGGAAACATATTACGCTTTCAATATAAACGTAATTTTAACTTAATGATAACCAGCAAGTAATACGACCGCTAAGAGACTTGGCTACCGGCACAAAGAGTCAAGCCGTCAAGTGGTGTCCACACCGGGGGTAACTTTTGGCAGCTGCTCTGAAATTGTTTATAAGGGTAGTTTCATACAGTGTCATTATAAGCAGTATAATCGGAATACTCTACAGATACAGGAAAAACATGAGGTTTCTGTCTGTTCCCTGAAGCTGACTGTTATGAATGGTATTAGGCCTAACGTGTGTGTTTACTGTCGGTCCCGCACATACAGCCCCGAAAACAGCTTTGCCGTGCTCATCTTCCGTCTTTCATGCATTTATTTTCGCAGCGGGAATAATTTCTCTTTTGGACGAAGACGAGCCCCAACTGAAGGTAAAGGCTTGAATGATATAGTTTTAGTTAATGTATCCTGAGACGAATAATGACTTACCCGATGGCTTTTCTCTTGCATTAGGAGTTTGCTTTGCACAAGTTGAACTCTATTGTCAATGACTTTTGGGCTGAGATATCGGAATCCGTTGATAAAATGTAAGTAATCATTTGCAAATATTTAATAAAACACAAATTTTGATGTGGAAGTATAACGAGAAATTTTGAAAAGGTTTTTCTGTGAGTTGGGTCATACCGTTTTGATCTTGTGGGTAGGAAAGGTTTGTAGCTGTCGGTTACTATATTAATTTTTTGTCAGGTGCAAAAATGTCAGGAGAAAACAATGATATGTTATGGCCCATACATGGAACTGTGAGTCAGGAGTGTCAAAGGCATCATAATTAGCAGTTTTCTGGTGTGAACTTGGAAAAACAGGATATAATGTGTCCATGTCAAGTTTTGGAAATTTCTTGGTACCTTTGTTGAATATCATATTTTCCTCCTCTCTCCTCCTGGCTTTAGTGAAGTTTTGTATGAAGATGAGACATTTCGTAGCAGAGAGTTTGCTGCTCTGGTGGCTTCCAAAGTTTTCTACCATCTTGGGGCTTTCGAGGAGTCCCTGAACTACGCTCTCGGCGCTGGAGACCTGTTCAATGTCACTGATGATTCAGAATATGTGGAGACAATTATTGGTGAGTGTGCAAATGTCAGGAATGATAGATGTGCAAAAATAGAAACGATAAAGTGCAGATTAAATGTATTTTGCATGTGATTTAATTTATTCTTGAAATGTTTAAATGAGTTTCCTGAACTTAAGCACTAGAATAGATTGTCGGTTCTTTCTAAATATATAATAGTTAGATCTTCCTGTGGGAATGATATGCTTTCCTGTGACATGCCTTCAGCCAAATGCATTGACCATTACACAAAGCTGCGCGTGGAGAACGCAGAGCTACCGGATGGTGAGGAGAAGAAGAACATTGACCCGCGGCTTGAGGGCATCGTAAACAAAATGTTCCTCCGTTGCCTGGGAGACCATAAGTACAAGCAGGCTATCGGTATTGCCCTGGAGACACGCCGCTTGGACATCTTTGAGAAGACCATTCTGGAGTCTGTAAGTATATCCTAAGGAATTTCCGACAAGGATCAACTTCTTAGCTGCATGGCCAAGTGATTACCTTTGTAATTATGTTCAACTTATAATCATATTGGCACAGTGGAGGTGTACTGTCAGACTGTTGCTGAGGGCACAACTATGTTTTAGTAGCAAGTGTAGTCATCTGTGTTTAATGTTTTTGCAGGGCAGAATTTGTAAGCAGTGTTTGCACTTTGACCAGATTTATAGTTTTTAGGTGCCTGCAATTCAATTGATTATATTAAATGTTTTTTGGTTTTTTACCAGATGGTGAATCCGTTGGGGGGGGGGAAACACATTTAATATTTGACAACCACACTTTTAAAATCAGGTTCAACATTTATTT
>JAODJW010000033.1:10079473-10107980 GCA_026777045.1 Hyperopisus bebe
GTATAAATACATTAATAATAATAATAAAATGATTATATCGTGTGTGCATGTGCATTGAAGTCCCAGACAGAAGGCAGACCACTGAAGGCAGGCCATCTGTACTGTATGCCTGGCAAGAGTCAATAGCAGGTTGAGAGCAGCTACTGATAACTCTGTATCACTCTTGTTAAGTTCTGAGTATGATTATATTATTCATCTGTACCAGATAGCTGGGTTGTAAGTAATGATTTTTATTTGATGTTGCTTTGCTTGTGTCTCCAGCTCTGTTACGTGTTTGTTCTTGGGGAGGTAGCTGTACATCATTTCATGGAGGCCTTGACATCCGCTTCACCCTGACCTGATATAGTGCCATTTTCCCCCTCGAGCAGAATGATGTCAGCGGCCTCCTGGCCTACAGCCTGAAGGTGTGCATGTCGCTGATGCAGAACAAGCAGTTTCGCAACGAAGTTCTCAGGGTGCTGGTCAAGCTTTACATGAATCTGGAGAAGCCGGACTTCATCAATGTCTGTCAGGTAGCTGGCCTTGGGAGCTCAGGGGTTTCTGGGGGGGATGGGGGTGCTGATGTTTTGACCATACGGAACAAAGGTCTGCTGCTGTACTCTGACAGCTGTAGAAGAGAGGATGGAGATCCTGTGGAGGCCAGTAGAGATGATGATGTAGGGTTAGATTATAAATAGCTGGTGTTCATCTTGGATTTCTTTATGTCAGTTTTGTAGTTCTATCTTCCATCTTATGGACAAGGCTGTGTGTGGTACTGTGCCTGACCCTCTCTTCCCATCCTGTGCAGTGCCTGATATTTCTGGATGACCCCCAAGCTGTCAGTGACATCCTGGAGAAGCTGGTTAAGGAGGACAACCTGCTGATGGCCTATCAGATATGCTTCGACCTGTACGAGAGTGCCAGCCAGCAGTTTCTGTCCTCCGTCATCCAGAACCTGCGCACTGTGGGGACCCCCATCCCCTCAGTGCCGGGCTCCACCAACACGGGCACCGTGGGTAGCCATGACAAAGATGGGTGAGTACACAGATGGTGGTGGTGTGTGGTGGCGTAGACCTACACAGAGGATGTGCACAGAGTGGCCTGTTAGATTGTGAGATCACTGCTGCTTATCACGCTTTGCATTACATTTACTTATGTTACAGATGCTTTCGTACAAAGCATCACAGAGGTGAGGCAAATAGCATTTTACAAACATACTACAGTCAAGGAGCCAACTAAGCAAAAAAGCAGTTATGTAGAGCTTTCAATGAATCACCAAATACAAGTGATTGTGGTATCAGAGCAAGAGCTGAACAACACCTTTGCAAGAAGCAAGAAGACTATTTAATCCAAAGCCAAGATTTGGTTTTGAAAAATGAATTAGGACTGCAACAACGAATCGATTTAATCGATTAAAATCGATTATTAAAATAGTTGCCGACTAATTTAACGATCGATTAGTTGGGTCTACGTTATTATACACACAAGTTCAGTGGCAACCTCCTAATTTGGGAGCAGTAAGTTAACCAAAGCCGCGGTGGCAGTAAAGCACCATTAAGCAGGATGCCGACCGCCATAAAAGAAAAAGGCGACGAGAACCAATGGCGTTCCTTGAGTAGCTTACGTGATCAACTGAAAAAAACGTTTAAAAAATGGTGGAGGCGGACACAGCAGAGTCTTGTTTTAATTCTGCCAGAATTTGACGATAATTAGCTGAAATTAGGTAGGAGAGACACTGATGCATTATGTGATGTTGTGGAGTTTTTGGATTATTTTATGCAATTCAGATTACTTAACGCAAATCCTTCATTCAGTGGTGTAGTGGAGGGTAAATGCACATAAACGCCATTTACACACCTTTTAAATTTACAAAACAGCGTTTACTCGCCTTTTTTTAGATCACTAATGTTAAGGATATAGATAGTTACCCACCGTTTTTACTGCTGTGTATATAGTTTACCCACCTTAAATTTGTTTTTACCGCTTCACCACTGCTTCATTTCTTCACGATAGAAATTTGTAGTAATATCAAATGTTGTAGTAACACCAGTTTTTGAAGGTCTCGATCTTGTCTTTGAATCAGCCGTGTTTGTACTCGTTCTTGTCATGGACTCGGGATTTTATTTCGAGACCATAACTCTGAGAATATTCTTATTAATGAGCCGTTTACTGTCGGATTGGATAACTAATAACTTTAAGTGCAACCAATAGCGTTACTGCCGGCCGAGTTACCCGCCCCGTCCCTTCACACACGCACGTGTGTTTAAATGAACGCAGGGGAAGTCGTGGTTGTCAGCACAATCAGCTATATTATGTGGCTAGAAATGTGGCTACATATACCACAACGTGGTTACCCTACCATTCTATTAGGGGGGTGCCCCAAGTTAATTTTATTTAATTTTATTTTTTATATAGTACCAGATCACAACAAGTCATTTAAGGCTACCTTTCCTATAGAACAGGTTTATATCTTGTCCTTTTATTAAACAAACTAAATAGCCTTATGTTATTCATCTTATTTACAGTTCATCACTGTAGTATGCTGAAACAACTGGACACGTTTTAAAACAATATTTGCTGCCTGCCGTTCACGGGTTTTTTGTCACCAATCGTCTTATTTGTGTCGCTCAGTCACTAAAGTCTACAGCGTTTCACGAGAGTGCAAGCCGGCGCATTTTTAGCGTAAAATGCGGGAAAGGCTTTTTCTCTGCAATAAATGTTTACTTTATTTGTCCGTAATAAATGCAGACACACTCGCTTGCATGCTCTCTCCCCCTGTCACATATGTGTATCAACATTAAATAACATCAGACAATTATTTAATAATATTTTTAGTAGCAGCAGCGGTTGTCTGTGTTTTTACTCGCATTTTACTTTTACTGTGTTGTCTGCACTCAAACTGGAGTACTGAATACATTATCTAAAGCACCGTGCTGGTTGCACTTCATAAAACAAGATTTTGTGCATTTCATTACATTGATTCAGCTGCTACAAAATTTTATTTTTTTGTATACTCTTAATGTAGCATACATTTGTTTATGTGAGTTGCTGGAAACAACCTTTGTACAAAGACAGACTGGGTTATTAAAAATTGCTAGGAATCAAATTGGTTTTTGCCCCCCCCCCCACCCGATTAATCGATTAAGTAATCGACAGTTTAATCGATTATCAAAATAATCGTTAATTGCAGCCCTAAAATGAATGTTTGTATTTTTTTTTACTTAGTGATACTATGGAAACTGAAGAGAAAGTGGGGAGCTCTCCTGCTGGGAAGGCATCTGATTCAGTAAGTGCAGGAGTTTTTGATGTATTTGAACTCCTGGTTTTATTGAAAAAAATGGGCATGAAACTGCATGTAATTTAATTTTGTTCTGTATCTAAATATCGAGACAGAGTCCTTTACTTACGGGCATGGCCTGTAATGTTTGATTGTAGTGTTTGCTTGCATCGTTCCCCAGTGTAACCACAGCCCTTATTCCTTCTTTCCATGCTGCAGAAGGATGAACCTAAAGACCAAAATTCCAAGATGATCAAAATACTCAGCGGGGAAATGGCCATAGAGCTGCATCTACAGTTTCTCATCCGAAACAACAACACAGATCTCATGATCCTCAAGAACACAAAGGTGGGAGTCAGGCAGCTTAAGGTGCCTGTGAATATTCAGATTGCTCTGTATCGATGTAGACGGCAAGTCACTGTCCTGAGTGCTGGCTCTGTCTTGTACCGTTATAGGATGCCGTGCGGAATTCGGTATGTCACACAGCGACGGTCATCGCCAACTCCTTCATGCACAGCGGCACCACCAGCGACCAGTTTCTCAGGTACGATGGCGACCTTGCCATTTCTGCAGCTTTGAGGTTTGTTGCTGAAACATTTCAGTATCTAGGTCAGGAGGCTGTGTGTTCTTTCAATATTGTTAATGATTCTTTTCTTCTTTTGGGAGTATTATAAAAGGCTCCTTTCTCTCCCTTTTGAACAGAGAGAATTTAGAGTGGCTAGCCAGAGCTACTAATTGGGCCAAATTCACTGCCACTGCCAGCCTGGGCGTCATTCATAAGGCAAGGCCAACCCCTTTAAAAGAGCACCTCACAGCTGATTGGTCGACTTTGAAAGCTCATGATCTCTGTGTCTCTGCGGACAGGGGCATGAAAAGGAGGCGCTGCAGCTGATGGCCACATACCTCCCCAAAGACACCTCCCCTGGCTCGGCCTACCAGGAAGGGGGTGGTCTCTATGCCCTGGGGCTCATTCATGCCAACCATGGGGGGGACATCATTGACTACCTTCTCAGCCAGCTTAAGAGCACCAGCAACGATGTGAGTCCACGCCTTGAGTAAACTGATCAACTCCTGAACGCAAACTAGGCTTTGGTGATCACTTCATCCCTCTGCCAACAGATTGTCCGTCACGGTGGAGCCCTCGGCCTGGGCTTAGCTGCCCTGGGCACTGCCCGACAGGATGTGTATGACCTCCTGAAGGCCAATCTCTACCAGGACGATGCGGTGACAGGTGCGAAGCTCAGCCTGCATGTTTTTCTTTTATTGCTGTGTCATATGTTGTGCTTCCTAGCAAAATATCCCATCATGCCTCATTTAATCTGTTCTGCAGCTGCATGCTTCTGCTTGAGTAGTTTTAAGATTAAGCACCTTTTCAAAGCTCTTTAGCTGTATAAAAGCAAAACAGAAGGCATTAATTTAACCTCTTATCACATGGACCTGAGCGTGGTGGGTGATGCTGATGCAGGTATGGTGACCATGTTGGGCTTGTTCCTTTCAGGTGAGGCGGCTGGGCTCGCCCTGGGCCTGGTCATGCTGGGCTCTAAGTCAGCCCAGGCCATCGAGGACATGGTCGGCTACGCCCAGGAGACGCAACATGAAAAGATCCTGCGCGGGCTGGCGGTGGGCATTGCACTGGTCATGTATGGTCGCATGGAGGAGGCCGACACTCTCATCGAGAGCCTCTGCAGGGACAAGGTGTGGCTGCCAGTGCTGCTGTGATGATGATGATGATGATGATGATGGATTGTACCACCATATATTTATATAACAGTACACTGTCTGCCACTGTGCCACACTTCTGCAGTGCTGTGTTGCACCTCATTAATGATGATGATGATAATAGGTGCTTTCACACTAAAGTTCCGGAACCTGGTCTTGGGCTGTCACGACCAGGGACTTTTGTAGCTCCTGGCCGCTTTTGTGTGTTGCTTTCATGCCACACAACAGGAACCGGGACCTTCTTGCGAAATAAGCATGGGAGATGCAAAAAGCTTCAATTTCACACACAATTTCATATGAAACTACACCGTCACGGCAAAACAATGGGAGGATAAGTTGTTTAACAGCTTGTTTGTTAGTTATTGTGGGGGATTGATCGCGATCAAAACGGGACATAACCTTTTATTTATACTGTACTGAATTTTCCCTTCTCAGTTGCTTGGCAATATGGTGGAAGGAAGACCGCATGTAGAGGGTGAGGGTCCAAATATATAGAGAAAGCATCGGCTGTGTTGAATCACTTAACATTGAAAGTGACTAAAATGCAGTCATGTATCAGTGTCGCAAAACTTAAATATCACCAGATTATGCCTGCAGCACAAATGAAACTTAAAACGCAATATCCAATAATGCAAGGTGAATTATAGATATGTGCTGTTTAACCTCTTGGAACAGCCTAGTCTGTCTTTGTCACCACATTGACTTTTCTAAATTTACTTTCTACAGTTCTGTATGCCAAAATAATCGCTGCTAACAACAAAAGTTAGCCCTGTTGCATCATCTAACATGTACACAACTATATCTATTATTTGTGATTATATTTTATATTGCAGTTGATTACTCAATGAATCATCAAATTAATTGGTAGATTGCTTGATTATTGATATCAATGTGACAGCCCTGTATGTAACATTATCCCATTAATAAGTGCTGGGAAGTTTCACTGCTGGCACCAGGAATATTAGACAAAAGTATATTTCTTATTAAGCAAGTTTTCTGATGCAAGAATATGGAGACGCATCAATTAATACTTTTCTTGCTTGCATCAAATGTAACTGAGGTGCAAAAATAATTCCATCTGCTTTTTTGCTCTGCTGCATTTTCCCTGCACTTCCGTGCAACCTCTACATTGGCACTGGTGCTTGTGGCCAACCAATCCTCAAGCTATCTCTGTAAGTGCCTACCCAGTAGTTTGTGTTCGAACAAAAATACCTACTCTCGCGTAGGTACTAAAAAAGGGTTACAAAACTGCTTCTGAGAAACTACAGTCGGGCTGAATTCCTGCGGTGTGGACATGACGAAAGTCCCTTGTTCTGGATAAAGGTTTTAGTTCCAAAGAAAAGATCCTGTGTGAAAGCACCTAATAATAATGCCATCATATATCAGTACACTACTTGTCATCGTGCTGGTCATCTGCAGCGGTATACTGTGTAATCTGTAGTACTAGTACTAGACTGTGCTGCACACACAGAAATTGCTTTGCTTGTCTCACTTTAAGCTTTTCCCACTTGTAAACTTGTTTGCGAGTATTTAGAATGTTAAGCCAATGTCATTGTTTGTTTATAATGATGAGTGTTGTCGTAGTCATCTTCCAGTGCATAGGCAGACACTCAGCAGGGTATGTGCTTCCCCCTTTTCAGGATCCGATCCTCCGGCGCTCTGGGATGTACACGGTGGCCATGGCGTACTGCGGCTCTGGCAACAACAAAGCCATCAGACGGCTGCTGCACGTAGCTGTGAGTCTAAAATCCCCGCACCCCTGTCACACCAGGCACTGCTCCACACACTGGCCATCCGGAGGGCAGCAGCCAAGAAGAGAGTCCTCAGGGGCTTTTCTGCTCCTGTCCACAGCTCTGGGAAAGGGGAATTGTTAGAATGATAAGGCATTAAAAACTGGCATATTTAAAATTTTCTCGGACAATTCTGATGTCATCTGCAACACTGATGAAATCAGCTGCATGTATATTTCCGGAAGGAATGTTTGTTTTACCTTACAAATGAATTTCCTTAAAGTTGAGTCATGCTGCCGTCTGTTAGGCAGTTTAACGAGCAAGAAGTTGAATGACATTGAAGTCTAAGTCAATCAGAATAATTCACGTGTGTGGGCTGGATATCTGAGAATCACAGTCATTTAATTAGAGATGGAAGAAACCTCTGGAGCATTTGTAAATATTGTAATTCTTTTCTGTAATTGAAATGCATAAAGTCAGTTCTGAAACTGATAATGCCTAAACTTTACTGAAACGGAACATTTTTCATATCTGTAATTTACTGTGCCGTGTGCAGTGGAGGTGAAAATTTAGCAAAGTAAAATCTGAAGTTTTTAGAAATTTTTTGTCCATTGGCTGAAAACTTTTTAGGTCTTACTGCATGAATGCCATTGTATTACTACTTCGGTATTCATGCTGCAGACAGCTTACCTGGATTTGAAATAAGCTGATAAGCTTTTAATCAGCCTTAAACCACAGCAGAATGGAAAAGCACATTCTTATTAAAAGACGCCTGAGCTGTCCATGGGCTGGTATTAGGGGCCCCTTGTGTTTTGATTGCCTATTTTATAAAGAGAAATGCTGGTGCTAAATGTACCTCATGAGTCTTTATTCCTCCTTCCACCAATAGATGGCAGTGCTTGCATATCTGACTGAAGGTCTGTTACATTGCTTTGTGTGCTGGTTTTGTTGGTCACTCAATACGTTTACATGGACAGTTAAGTCAAGCTACAGTTATAGCTTGATTGTGCCATTTAATCAGACTACTGTCCTTCCCCCAGTATACATGCATGGGAGGGAAATCGATTTATTGACGGAAGTATAAAAAAAAAGAATAATGGATGCCTGGACAAATAAAATGACACCAGCTTTAATCGTGGTCTGGTTGGTAGAACAGATACAAGATCAGGATAGAATAACATGAAATACAGTATTTTGTATTATATACTGTAACAGCACAGTATTGGATTTTTTTCAGATATTGCAATGTGATTTTGTTTTAATAAATATTGGGGCATTTATGATGCAAAAAAGGAGCTCAACATAAATTTCTCACTTACCTGTCTAGGAGTAATTTAAACAGCAAGAATGTAAATGATAATGATTGTCTTTGGGAACATTCATGCAAAAGCAGTGGAGATAAACTTTAAGCTGATTTTGAAATGTATATTAGATAATCTTGAAAAGAAATAATTATTAAAATTAAATAAGTTAAATAAAAGTTTTAGCAAGACTTAAACTCCCTGTGCTATAATATCTGTAGGTAAGAATTAGGCTATTGTTAATCTAGCTGACTAGTGATGTAAGAATTGGATGCGCATAACATGTGATGTTGGTATTAATATCATGAATCGTTCAGTCCTACTACATGTTTAAAAATCAGTTTAAAATTTACCTTTGCTGCTTTTGCATGAGTGCTACATGTTTCAGTACAAAATACCCCATTTGGCGCCGGTACCAGTTTCTTGAAGTACCAAAAATATGGTACCTGGTGCAGTGCAAAGGTGAACTTGAGTTGAGTGGTCAATTGGACACCTTCACAGTGCTGTACATTTCGTACATCCTCTGCCATCCTCCATGTTTCTTCTGTATATTGGCTTCTTCTGTTACTTCCAGGTCAAAGTCTGGTGGGGGGGGGGGCAACTATGAAGCATGAGCAGCACAGAGAGCCTTGGACAGTTTGAGTCCTTTTGAATGTATACATTCAGGAGTAAATCAGCTGCCAAGCGCATTATCTGGATGTCTTACTCAGAGAGAGAGAAATGTGATTACATGTACTCTTAAAAGTCCAGTTTTAGTCAGACTAACACAATAATTTGATTTTCTTAATTTACATGTAAACTTACTGACTGTGACGAACTGGCCAGCCAAAAGACAAATTGTGCCTTTAATCAAAGACTTGAGAAATCTTGTAATGGCTCCAGGCTTTACTGCTGTACTTCTAGCTTTATTTAGAAGGAAGTGTAATATTTTCAGACATTCCTGTTATTTATAATTTGCAAATCTTTATGAAAGAATTACATTGCAGAGTAGCTTTGATCAGGCGCTCAAATATGTTTCTGCCAGGTGTGTGCCTTTGGGCTAACTGTGTGCTTTTTGGGTAGGTGAGCGACGTCAATGATGATGTCAGACGGGCCGCAGTGGAGTCCATCGGGTTTATCTTGTTCAGGTATGGTCCATTTCACCTACTGTCATACCACTTTCCACCACTGGGTTGCTGCTTCTGCATTTTGATTTCTCTGCTGTG
Source organism: Hyperopisus bebe (assembly GCA_026777045.1). NCBI lineage: Eukaryota > Metazoa > Chordata > Actinopteri > Osteoglossiformes > Mormyridae > Hyperopisus > Hyperopisus bebe. The sequence goes on from JAODJW010000033.1 coordinate 10,088,685, forward strand.
GCACGCTTTGGTAATTGTTCCAAGTATGTGTACACAAAGCGAAAATTCCATTCATGGTTTAGAAATACTTTCCAAATTTGTGTGGAAAGTGTCATATAGATCCAATCATTCATTTTATCTCCTGTTTTTAACATTCCAAATCAGCTTCAGACATTACTTCCTCACCCCACAAATGCTTCTTCTGAAAGTGGGTTTTTCCCCTCTGGGTTGTGGCCCATGTAAAAACCAAGACATTAGTACCTCCTGGTGTTTTCATTTGGTTTGTGGTAATTATGCTTGGTACTTCCAGTGTTTTCAAACTGGCTGGTCTCGCAGATTGCCTCGCGGACACCTCATGGGTCGACATTAAGTCTGTTAGTTGGGCTTGGCACGCTAGTCTCATTTTCAGCTTTCTCTTCTGTGCTTAATACTGGGAGAGAGTGTCATTCAAACACTGGGAGATTATGAACCTTTATAGTAATATTGTGCCTGGACATAGGGGGTGGCACAGAGGCTGTGTACCCCCCAGTGTAATAGGGTGGCAGTGTTTGTATTTCTGTATCTTCTCAAATGGTCCTTGGGGCTCTCCATCTTGTCCACATTCTTGGTCCCTCCCAGCTTCCTTTCTCTGGGCATCCCCAAAGACCAGGTTGTGAAACACTGCTCTAAATGACTGGTGTCCTGTCCCGCGTATCCCCGTCCTGTTTGGTCCAGGCTTGCTTTGCTTGCTTTAGTGTTGCTCCGCATACACATTTGTGGAAGGTGGATGGATATGGGCAGAGGGCCTTGCCCGTCGTTTTCCGACACTGGCTCTGCAGTAACTGTGTATTGTAAGACAGGGTCACTGTCACGTTCTGCCTCAGTAGACCACACAGGATTATTGATAAGGGATCAGTGTACACACAGCCTGTGTTCCGGCAGGACATTGTATCCACTTTCCATGGAATGGTGAGTGTGTGGCGGGAAAGTTTATCATGGAAATATGCTCTGCTTCTGCTTTGCCTCTTCATCTCATGTTCCCCTTTGCTGTTTATATCATACCATCCTTCATCTTTCCGTCTAAATTCCCACACTGGACTGCAGAAAGGTATTAAACATCATCCCGGGCCAAACTGAAGAACAGTGGACCTATTTTAAGCCCAAAAAAGGCTATGCGATATTGTTGTGATCAATCGGCTGTAAGACAAACCCATTGTAAATCTTAGTGGTGTTTAGAAAGTCTTAACAGTAACCCGTCAGATGAAGCTGGGCTGGGATGTCACAGAGACAGGCAGTTTTTGGGTTGGGCTGCTTGATTGTTTTTAAGACAATCTCAATTCATACACCTAAGCAATCTTTCTTAACACGGATTCTGCCACGTTTCCATTAGCAAGGAGACCCTTTGCATCAAACCATGCACTCCCCTTTTTCCCCTAAGCTGCAACAAATGACAGGACTGCATTGCACCATAGACTAGTAATGGGGGCAGAAAAACAGGTGTTATAATAAAAAGCAGGCGAGGTTTAAGTTTGTTAGCATTTCCTGCATTTGCAGTTGTTTGTTAAAAACCAGCACTGTGCCCTTGCAAAGTTGATGTGACAGTCCCATTTCAGTAACGGTCATATTGTTAGTGGTGCAACGATGTGGTAATTTTGACTGATGGCGATAACCGATATATTTTTGTCTAATATCATCGATTGTAATAATCAGCTACCCTCTGAGTGACTTGCCAGGTGTGAGAGGAGTGGGGTTACCAGCGGTGAAACTTGCTCCACACATTAGTGAAATGATCTCCTTTTTATTCTGTGGAAAATATATGATCAATGTAATGATTTAATAATGAATTGTAAACATGTCACGGGCAGGTGCTTTGAGACCTCAAGTATGAATGAGCCGATTAAATCCTCCTCCTCCACTATGAAAAATGTCTGATCATCCAATGCAGACATCTGTTATTTCAGTACAGTCATGCATCGCAATAGGACGTTTTGGTCGATGATGGATTGTATATATGACGGTGGTCCCATAAAATTGTACTGTAACGGCTGAAAAATTCCTATTGCCTAGTGATGTCATAGTGCAGCACTGTTTTTGCTGATGCTAGTGCAAACAAATCTATTGCACTGCCATTCATATAAAATTATAGCTTGTACAATTGTGAACAGTGCATAATACTTGATAACTGCTACTGATTTATGTATTTACTGTACTTTTTGTTATTTTTAGACGGTACTCTTTCTACTTATAAAAAAGTTTACTGTAGTCCGTGATATTTGCACAATGATAAAATTGCTTAATGACGCATTTCTCACAACATATCCCCATCGTTACGCAACACATGTATGGAATCAGATTTGTGCCAATATTATCAAGCAAAACTTTTTTACATCAAGCAAAAACAAGGCACCAAGAAGAGAAAAAACTAACTGAAGCAAAAGAAATCTAATTTACATTTCTAATTTAGCACAAGAAAATGTATAGTGCAGCACAAATAACATCAACATTTTCACTTTGTTAATCTTGTTGTTGGATCCAGTAAAAATTAGTTAGTGGGTAGTGAATGTCCAGTCCCGCTGTTAAAGATGTCCATGGCACTGACCTGTCAGTCAAAAACTTATTAGCCAATGGGGACGGGTCCCTGAAAAAACAAAGGAAAACATTATCAAAAGACCAATCGTGTTTGCAAGTTATAAATTTTACTTTTGAGATTACGTGTTTATTGCTTCAGTTAGTTTTTTTCTTCTCGGAGCCTTGTTTTTGCTTGATGTCAAAAAAGTTTTGCTTCTTAATATTGGCACAAATCTGATTCCATACACATAGCTGTAGTTGTCTTTAGCTCTGGTGCTGCTAATTGCTAAATATTGGGTATGTCCTAACTGAAAACAGTGTTCAGAAGTAATTGCTAATTGTACCGTATGGTTATTGTGGTGGTCAGGGACTCGGCCCAATTGTACTTCCTGAGAGAGATTTCCTATTCTTCTTTTTAGTTCTTTATCCAGGGTAGGTACTTTTTGTTTGACCAGGAACTAATGGAAGTGAGGCTTATGCTGATTGGTTGACCACAAGTGCAGGGAAAAGAGAGAGATATTGGGGCAAAAATGGAACAGTTTTTTCAGTTATGCACTCTTACTTTCCTGTCGGAATGTCTCATATTTCTTTGTCGTTCATCTGTAATACAGGGTACCTAATGGGGCAGATTTGACCAGCACCAATATTCTGTCACTGCTATTGATGAACCTTCTACCCTCTGAGCTGTTTGCCAAGTAGGGGGAGGTTGATGTTGATGCATTGAGACATTATATGAAAGGTGAATGAACCAATGAAATCCTGCATTCTGCACTATGCAATGGTTAACTCTTGTTTCATTCTTGTTTTCAAGTAACCTAGCAAAGGTAGTTCCAATGTTGCCTAATTCAGTGTGGAAGTGCTGAATGGTCTTCCTGGGAATTCTGTACTGTAAGCAGTCCTGCCGTTCTGTGGCCTGACGAAACCACTGGTCATGGTCCAGAAAGTACAAATCCAGACCAGAGTTTTGTTTCACCCAACCAGTTGAGCGCACTGTGATTGTGAATCTTTATACTCATTCATGGGCCTGAATTCTCCTTCTCTACACATGGGTGCCTTTGTTGGCCAGCATTCCCAGCTGGGGTAATTTGTGTCAGCCACATCACGTATTCTTTGGATGTTCATTATGACAAAAATCTTTGCCTGGGGAAAGCCTATTGCCTATTTAACTAGTCGCAGTAAACCAGAGCGCCACATCTCAAGCTGATAGAATTGATAGATGGCTGAAATGCACAGAATTTCTGAAATGGATTATAAACGGGCAGTAATTATTTGGATCGTGTTCTAGATGAAGGCTCTTCCCTCCTCCATACTTTGGGATGTAATCCATGAACTGTACGTAGCTGTCGGTCTCCCGAAGGGCACCCTCTTCAGTTAGCTAACCACTGGAGAACATCTCGCATGAGTAGTAATGTGTGACATCAGTGTTCTGGCCTTGAAAACGTGGACTCCGTAAACATGTCTGGAAGTTTGTTTGGATTTCTTAATTTGAAACTGACTTAACCCATAAACTCCCCTTGGAGGCCACTTTTTATGATAAGGTACAGTGACCACTGCTGAATAAAGTGCAAACCCAAGACGATGTTTATGTTGACAAGTGAAATTGTTATACACTTTGTTTATTTTTTTTCCTAAAAACAAGTGCTTTTTATTTTCTTGGACCATCTTATGTGCTGCATATTTTACCATGTACATTATTTGTAAAAGCATGTTTGCACTTGTCTCTGAAATCTGATTCCATAGATTTGATACTTGTGACCCAGCAAGGCTGTTACAGATTGGCGGAGGCCCCCCATTAGCGTCGGGATTACTACTGTGGTGTCTGAACCCATCGCCCAGAGCACTGAGGAAGGCAGGAAGGTTACTGTGTTTATGGGCGTTACCCAGTGTTGTTCATGACAGCCCTTTTCCAGGTAATGTCAGAGGGTCTGTAGGACGGCATATTGACTCGGCACACCAGAAAATTAATTGTGGCGATATAAATCTACATCCAGAGCTTATAGGGCTGCTGTCAAAGGGCCCTGGCTAGGCACCGTGCCCTCTATGGTGGGAATAGCGCAAATTTTATTTGCTTCTCGAGATGAAACTTAGCAACATTTCATTTCTTGGTGAATCTGTTCCATCATCTGCTTGCCATTCCCTAGTCCTGAAAGGCTCAGTTTGTATCCTGTTATTGTCTTCTGAAAGCTACAGGTAGCTGACCTGTTCTTCTGCTTTGCTGCCGATCTCTTTGAGGGGCAGAGTGTCCAGCAGAATGCTGGGAGGGGGGGCTATGGGTGCCGGTCGCCGCCGGAGGGGGCTCTGGTATGTTGTGGGGTTTATACCATTCTTCATGAACAGCTTGGAGTTCTCAGCCACGGAAGAGTGGAAGGAGATCTTGCCGTGGCACTGGCGGGCCACCCTGGGGGGGCGTGCACTGCCATAGTCACATGTAATGTAGCGGCTAAAAGCCTGTCGGAAGGTTTTGTTGAACAGGGTGTAGACCAGGGGGTTTATGCCTGAGGAAACGTAGCCCACCCACACAAAGATCTCCATCAACCTGCCCACAACATTTTTGTCACAGCTGTGGCAAAGGACGGAGGTGACGTTGGTGATGAAGAAGGGGCACCACATGACCACGAAGAGCAGAAAGACGATCCCCAGGACCTTAGAGGCCCTCTGCTCATTGCTGAGGTTCTGCATGGATTTCTTGCCCATGGTGGACATCCTTCGGATAGGCACCTCGTCCCTGGTGTCCTGGCCAACGTGGCTGGGCATCTGCTTGCTCCCAGGGTTGTCCAACCCAGCTGCCCTCCCTGACCATGGTTCCTTAGGTAGCTCCTTCTGGAGGACGGAGGAGATAGTGTGTCTGGTGAGGCAGTGGGACACCCTGGCCTTTAGACGACAGGCTTTCTTTCTCAGCACGAGGATGGTGAGCAGGTAGATGACCATCATGATGGTGAGCGGTATGAAGAACGCTGCCAGTGAGCCAAACACGATGAAGTCATGGAAGCTGTCAGGCTTGAGCATGCACGCGTGGCTGTCGCTGAACGTGATGTTATTTGGAAGAGAGGAGTTCCTCAGCCCGATGATGGGAATGGGAATCGCTATACCTGCAAGAGAGCATTTTCCCATCATTTTTCTTGTAATTTGTGCAGTACACACAGTGACAGAAAACAACTAGTTTATCTATCGCACTAGTAGTTATTTTGGGGGGTCTGTGTTCACCTACAATTCACAGGCTTCAGAGCTTGTGTACCTTAATTCCTCTTGTGAGCTTTAGAAGTGTAATACAAGCAGTGATGAAGGAAATGACTGGTGGTACCATCAGCAAACCATTTGGGGCTCTCTGTCTACCTACGATCTTTTTATTCAATGTGGCATACGCCACAGAAAGCAGGGTCAGACAGTCCTAGGAGCAATTGAGGTAAAGGGCCTTGCCTAGGTGCACAAAGCTTTAAATCACACTGCCGCCCCTGAGATTTGACCTGGTGACCTTCCAGTCACAGACACACTGTGCTGAGCCACTGAGCCGCAAACCACCCCCATGTCATGTCTTCTGTTTGCTTACAGCTTCAGATGCAGTTGGGCTCTTGGAACAATGTCGTAAGGCAGTTTTCCCCCTGGAAAATAACTGCCTAAAACTGTCAAACACTGTAAACAGGCCATTAATACCTGACCCATATTAAATATAACCTCAACAATGCAGTGAACTTCTACTGCATTACTGGCATTGAACTCATCTGAATATAATTACTTTCTACTTATCTGGTGATGTGTGGTGAAGTGCTTGGTCAGGAGACATTGTGCTCAGACAGCTAGTAAAAGCTTGTATATTCTTCTGTTCACAGGCTGTATTAATCAGACTATATTTTGGGTCTGTTTTTGAAGTCTGTGTGAGACAAAGCGATTTTCCATTGTACCAGGTAACGCATTTTTGTCCAGTGGTAGTACTTGTGTGTGTTTTCCATTCGTGTGAAAAACTGGTACTAGCAGAGAATGACATCACAAAGCATTTTATAATAAATTCAAAAATGCCTATTATAGTATATTATAGTATTTTATAGATCGGGGTGATTTGTGATATTAAAATTGACCTATGATGTTCTCATGCAGTTCAGACATGGTGGAGGTTAAGTTTTGCTAAAACATTCTTAGTCTGTTATAAGAAACACAACTTGGCAAGCGATGCAGTTTTAATGATGGTTTCAAGATTATCTAGTGCATGTAAAAAAAAAAAAAAAAAAAAATCAGTTTAATGTCGCCGCTTTCATATGAGCTTTGCATGCGCTCTGAGCCATTTGCAACACCACCAATTTGACTGACATTATAGATAAGTTCTATTTGGTTATAGTTTATTTTGGCTAAATTAACTCATTTTTTGCTTTAAAATATCACAAAGGAATTACACCACAAAATCATATTTTAAATTTTTCCGATATTGTGCAGCCCTATAGTGGCTTCTTTTTTTTTCTTATCATGCCATTGAATTCTTGTCATCTCGTTGAATCTGTTCTATTCTTCCAGTCAGATGACAGTGAAAACTTGGGTCTCTTCATTTGTCCATACATCCATTATCGTTACTTTTTTTTTTTTTTTTTTTAAATCGTGATTTTTTTGCAACTACACGTTTTCAAGATGGCGGTTGTATTGCATTTGAAGATGGGTTGTTTGCATAACCAATTGACAAACATATTTAACATAAAGCTACAAACTTTCCCTGGGTGGGGGTGCCTTAGCCACTGCCAGCATGCTTTGTAGAAATACGCTGCCCTCATTTTAATCCTGCACCAAAGCCTGTGATAAGCTTTCACACTGCTTTGAAATCTTTAATTCTCAATCAAATTAAAATCCCAGAGAGACTAATGGAATAATTTTGCTGCAGTTAACGTTTTGCATTTTAAGAGGTGGGTCGTTGATCATTTTATCTGTAGCATTGCTACAAGCTGTGTTGTATATATGAGGACAGGTCATGTATAGAGGAATCCAGGTGAAAATGGATGTTGTTTTGAGGAGGTTCTAAAAACAGGCTTCAGGAATATTGGTTGGTTGTTTCTCAGTTAGGGGCAGGTCTTGAATAGAGACATTGCAGTCTTACAGTTTGCTTGGTTTATAAAACATACTCACCAATGGATATGAGCCACACCACAGCGATTTTCATCATCGCTTTGGCCCTGGACTTGAACTGGCTGTGCTGGATGGGCCTCTTAATGGCGACATAGCGGTCCAGAGAGATGGCACACAGGTGCATGATGGAAGCAGTGGAGAACAGCACGTCCAGGAAGAGCCAGATAGGGCAGAGGAACTCTGGGAGGGGCCAGCCAGAGTCTATGGCGAGGCGGGGTGGGGAGGGGACAGGGGAAGAGAGGCACTCATCATGTGTTCAAAAATGACCAGCACTCGTGCTGTACAGAGTAACACAGGCACCTGATACAGAAATGACCTAATGAAGTAATCACTGTAATGCTGGGGAAATAAGCAGAGGTTAGGTCAATTATATTTCTGAGAGATTCCTTTGATTTAGCGACTATGAACTAGTGTGACATTGCTATTTAGGTCTATGCTTGTCCCAACTCAGCAGAGCAAAGGCTGCCTGAACAGTCAGTTTGGTTGAAGTCTGTTCAGCGCTGGTTGTCCTTCTGGTCCATACTTAATTTTTCTGTATTCTTCAAGATCCTCTGATCTGTATGTCCCGATCCTCCCCTTCAGTTAGCCAGGGCAAGCAAGTGCTCACTCCACTGAGTCTTTTCTGCTGGCCTGAAGTGTTTAATTGTGCTGGTGAGGAGAGCTGAGTGACGGGAATGCTTTGTGGATGGGAAGAGTGAGGAATGGGAATATCAGATGGTCCCTCAAATCCAGAAGTGTGCAGTGAGGGCCAGGTCACAATGAAGGCGTGAGTCATCATAGATAGAAGCGGGAAACATCCATATTATTACAGATTTTATTGTTGATGTGAAATGCAAACGGAAGGTTAGTAAAGCCTTGATGGGATTTCTGCACCTCCTGTTGAATAACCAGACTGTTCAGTAATAGACAGAGTGATTATTGCATTTGATTTTTGACAGCAGTGTGACCGTGCATATTAGGTCCATTTGGCAGTGTTGGTGTTTGAAATGGAACCTTTTGTATGTGTGCTCTGTAACATCATTTGGGAAGATTTAGTTAGCCATATTAAGATATTTCTTTTCACATTTGTAAATAGCTTTCAAATTTAATGCTTACAGGAGTTGGTAGTTCTCTCTCCGTATATCCTGTATTTATGATACCAACAGAAGCTTTTGTTACTCGGATCTTTGAATGGTCTTTTAACCTGTGGTTGTATCATTATCAGGCCATTTGCATGATGGTGATTGGTGATGTTCTGTCATCAGCATTGCTGTCTGTGTCCTGCGCAGATTGAGGTCAGTAGTGTTTGTAGTGTTTTAGCCTCAGAAAGATGCTCAAAGCTGAATGGCATATGGCTGTCAGTCCTCCCTGGAGTTGCACCCCGTGCCACCTGTTGCTGCCGCTTTTCATTGCAGGTTGGCATGTGCAGTCTGAGCTGCTGCGGAAGGTCGCATTGCCCTCCCAGCAGCGTACCTCTCCCCGCTGTCTGATGTCTCAAGAGCTTGACAAAATGCCAAATGCCTATTTGTCCAGGAGATCGTCAGTCTATACTCACTGCTAAAGATCAAACTGGGCATCATACCAAGTGTTACTAATTCCACTCTGTAAGTTACTAGCTGTTCTAATTTTATATCATTAATATTAACCTGACAATGTAAAATAGTTTATTTATGCTGCTGGGAATGATGGATGATGGAGTTATTTCTTACTGGGCAAAGTGTACCAGCAAAGTGGGGGTTTTAAGGGAAACAATGGGACAGTTGTTTAAGGAGTTATTACAACAAAAGTGGGCTGTTATTTTTCCACAGGAATGTTAATGTGGTGTCTGCTGTGTAGCGAGTGACATGGAGGAAGCGTTTTGGATATGTGAATGAGTCCATGCTGACAGACGGGACTTTCTGCCACGAAGCCAGTTGGTGCTGGTTTAAGCTAATTCATAGTCTCTTCACTAGCAAACTTTTCTCAAAGCTTCATGTTACTTCAGCCGTAAATGACAGATCAGTCATGGCTCCTACACTCACATGAAGGTGGTCATGTATTTTATTTTGCTAAATGCTTCCTTCTCTTAAGTTAGCAGGCTATGGTAGGGCTATGACATAAAATCCATAATGCGGGGAATATAAAGAGACTTCGCCAGCAGAACACGTCGGGGCGGGAGTGTACTGGTCTTCGGCTGTGCTCTCAGCTTGGGCGCCGTGAGTATTCTGATATTCTGCTGTGCTCTTGGCTTAAGAATCTTGAGCGTATTGGCCTTTGGCTTGGCTCTCAGGGGTTTGAAGACTGTCCCCTGGTCCCTGTGTGTAGAGCCTGCATGTCCTCCTTCATGCTTCCTCCCACAGTTCAGTTATCTACTTCTGGTAATTGGTCTCTCTAGGCTTGTGTGTATGTGTCCTGCATTAGAATGGACTATCTTTCTATGTATTTGAGTATTTACCTGCCCGTGTATTTTATTTCCAATGGATATACTCCTACATGAGTTGTAGGAAAGTTAATAAAGTTTGCTTGTAAAAGCTCAGCGACCCCGTTGGTGTGTTTGGTTGTGTGATTATGATGTTTAACTTCCTGAATCCATCCTTTCCAGTATACCCAGTAGGTTTGCCCTGTGGGCCTTCTAAGTGGAAATAGTTAGCAAATAGTTAGCAAACGTGTGCAGTTTTTGGCCAGTTTGTATGACCTATAGTGTAAGCTCTTAAGGGAAGGCGCACACTGTACCTGCCTCAGGCCATCTGGTCTGTACACATTGCGGCGTTTGATTTCGAAGGTCTGATATAATCAGCCTTTTTGTTCATGGATGGGCTGCATGAATGGACCACTGCCACATCTCGTCCAATCCAAATAAGCGGGAGTAACGGCTCGTTTGGGTATTGGTGATAGACCGGAGGTCGAGCTGAATTTTTTTTTTTTCTTTTGTATTTGAGACTGGGGAGTCTCATCCAGACACTGAGCAGGATGGCTTGCTATACTGAAAGAGAGTGACCCTCTGTATGTACATGGAGTGTCCGGCTGATATTTACCTGCCCGTGTAAGAGGAGCCTGAGTCACACAATGGTATGCATGCTGGCCTTTCTCAGGCTCACGCACCCAGACGCATTGCTCTGCAACTTTTTTCCAGTTCATTTTTTTTTTTTGTGTGTTTGGCAGAAATTTACAAGTGTTCGTTTGAACTTTGAGTTCACAGTCTTGTCTCCAGCATACCACAGCTGGGATCTTTGATCAGCTACTTCCCTTGTTCCTACTTGGGAGTGAGGTCTGCTTTTTATTGTGGGGCTTGGGTATTGAAGGCAATCATGCTCTGTTTATTCCATTTGGAGACCCCCTCTCTCCCCCTTTGTATACATCTTCTGCTAGTGACTCCATGATACCCACAATCCTCTGATGCAGGGGAGGCGGTATGCGAAGCATGCAGCTATGCTTATTTATGCAGATGATTGCATGCATACAGATAATTATCTTGTTAGCATGGCGTCCAGCTGAGAAGATCGATTGTCTGCAGGTGTAATATAACTTTCCATCTGAATAAAATTAACCACTTGGAAATCAGCACAACTTGCCCCGGAAATGGAATTAAAAAGGCAAAGTAAGTGTATGGCTGGAAAAAAACAATTTTTGTCAATTAATTAATCATGTGATCAAGCATTCAACTAATTGATTAGTTGGGCCAAAACACAGGGTTTAAAGAAAACTGCAAATGCTTTATTTAAAAAAACAAGGGGTATTTTTAAGTCACCGTTGTCATACAACCTTTACACCATGTAGAGAATCTTTGTGTCAAAGTGGCATAGAAACCAAGATCTGCCAGTGTTTCCCCTACCATTATATTAGGGGGGCGCCGCACCTCCTGCCCCCCCCCTTGAAGGTCAAGTTAATTTTATTTAATTTTATTTTCTATATAGCGCCAGATCACAACAGAAGTCATTTAAGGTTACCTTTCCTATAGAACAGGTCTACACATTGTCCTTTTATTAAACAAACTAAATAGCTTTATGTTATTTATCTTATTTATACAACAGCTTGTCATTTTTGTGTCTACACGGTAGACAAACTGCAAAAATGCAAACAATTTTTTTTTTATTACCAATTATTATTGATGTAATCCAGTAGCTGCTGCAGCCTTAAGTGTCTTGACCTTGTGGCGTGACCACGGGTGCATACTTACTGAAGAGCACGGTGACCAGGGCGATGGGCATCACCAGCAGTCCCACCAGCAGGTCGGCCACCGCCAGTGACATTAGGAAGTAGTTAGTGGCGTTCTGCAGCTTCTTCTCCAAGGAGACTGCCAGAATGACCAGAATGTTGCCCCCGATGGTGGGGAGGATGACGACAATGATGAGCAGCGAGGCCCAGTGCAACTCGCCACCTTCCCCTGCTGCAGAGCCGTTAATGAGGCCCGAGGCGTCGGGTGCCAGCGAGGGCATCTAGTGGTGGGATCTGTCACTGTGGCCAGCTGGTGTGTGAGTAGGGGCTCTGCTCTGGCTTCCTCAGGGGACACGGCCAGCATGATCACCGGGGCCCACAGGTTGGGGGATGGGGGGGGCACTTGTGATGGTCCTGCTTATGGGAAGTGCATTTCCTGGATGTGGGTTGAAATACTCTAGCCAGGTGTCGCTCTTGACTGAAAGTGCCTGTAATCCGTCAACACGTTGTACTTCCACAGGTAAACAAATAAAGTCCCTTGGCTTGCTTCATAGGTGGTCGCGTGTTCCCCCGCTGCTCAGGCTTGTGCGCTCGCCTTGACCTGGAGACAGGACACCGCATCCATCATGCTTGCCGCACATTTACTCTGATGTGTCTGACTCACGGAAGAAGTGAAACATGAAAACCTCTTGTAAATGACACCTGAATGAGCTGCCTTGTTAACTTTCATTTGCTCTGTGGGAGTTTTGAACTAAATTCTTTATTTTTAGTCTACTAGTAGATTCTCTTCATTTACTTTTAGTGTAGTCTGCAAGCATATTGTGTTGTCTCTGTGCTCTGTTATTGGGGCTGGGTTGTTCCTTATAGATGAAGCATGGGGAAGTGATGTAGTGCTTTTATTGCATTGTTGATACTGATAGTATTCATTTACACTGCTTTTATTGCAGTAACTATGCAGCTTCACATTTCAAATGCATTAGATGTAATGCGAATGTAACAGTTTTCCAGGATGCTCATTCAGTGCTTTGATTTAGTGCAGATACTCCTGTAACTGCCCTTGCTGAAAAGGTTTTACTGGTGTTTACTGTGAAATTCTAGCTACCAATATGCAGTGCAGTTAGCTTATGGGAATCAGTAAAATGTAGCGGATGTAAACATTTTATATAATTGGCTTGCTCTCGATGACATTTTCTTACCTCCATTTAGAGCTTAAATGTGGTGTCAGGATGTAATTGAAAGTCTTTCTTACCTGGGATGTCCTCTGGCTCACAGTTCAGGGTCAGGCTTCATCTTCAGGATATATCAGATCTGGAGTTCAAACCATTCTCACAGACTGCATCCCTCTGTGCCCAGTGAAAGATGAGCACTCCGTGATCCTGTTTGTCCCAGATTCCTATATTCTCACCAGATTTCTTAATTCTGTCTGATCCACAATCCCTGTATTCTCACCGGATTTCTTGATTCTCTTTGATCCACATTCCCTGTACTCACTGGATTTTTTGGTCCTGTAGCAGATTCTCTGTATTCTCATTGGATGTCTTGATTCTGTCTGATCCACATCCCGTTTATTCTCCCTTGATTTGTAACTCTGGCTGTCCTGATTTCTGTCACTGGATATCTTGATTCTCTTTGAGCCACGTTCCCTGTATCTCTTGCTAGGCTTTTCTTTGGCTCAGATGATCCTCAGATGATTCTCTGTCATCGCAGCTCATAACTTCTGAGTTTCTTCCCCTGTGTCCTTTTCCCTCTCTCTATCTCCTTCCCTCCCTCTCTCCCTCTCCCTCTCTCTCCCTCTCTCTCCCTCTCTCTCCCTCTCTCTCTCTCTCTCTCTCTCTCATTTTGGATCTAGTTGACTTGGGTCCCCCCACCCCTTGTTCCTCCCCTCCTTGGAGTTTGCTTGAATGCCCATGCGAGGGGACAGCAGATAAGTGCCTTTCAGCTGGATGTGTGCCTAAGGTTCTGGGAGGTCATTTCCTTCTGACATGGCTGATCTGCTCTTTTATATTTGTCTCGCTGCTGCACTCGTGTCCAGTCATGTTAGGATGCTGCTATACTCATTTTCCAGTTCTCTGATGTTGTTTTAGAAGTAAATAATTGTAAATATAAAATATAGTACCCCCAAAAACAGGTGAATTTACTATTTATTCTGCCAAAAATGTTTTGTATTGTTCCTTAGCTTTGTTATTATTCGTCAAGTTACCCTTATTTAGTCATCCACTTCTATAAATAGGCCAGGGCATAAAAAGTGACATTCATTTTGTTGCTTTGGAAGTCAGGTTTGTACATTTCCCAGTGAACAATGCTGTCATCTAGGTTGCTCACTTAAAGAACCCTGTTTCATTAGCGTAATTTAAACAGTGATCTTGTGCGATGCACTGAGTAATTACAGAATAGATTTTCCTTTTTATAGACCTTTGTAAATCCAAAGCATTCTCTTCACGTTACATTCTCTGAAGTTCGGGATTTACCTGTCATAATTTCTGAGTCGGGTTGCTCTTCAGCTGTGTGGGGCGTTACGTTTAGCACAGACAGTGGAAACATGATGCACTGGAAACAATTACAATTTAAAAAAATTGTGTTTATACTGAAACGTAAACAAAATTCCTTGTGGGATGCTGGTGTTCGTGACTGAGGTCACAGGGTCGAGATAGGCAACCCCTTTAGATGTCTTTTACCCCGGATTCAGCTGGGCTGTATTCACACTTTCTTGCCTTTGATACTGTGAACAGGGATATACCTTTTTATTTCTTTCCACTCATGGTTTAATCATCACTCCCCAGTGTTTGGCCTTGCGGCGTGGTGAGGTGGCGCTCGGTTTTATTTCCACGGCAGGGAGAACATGGTTTGCTTTTACCTTGGCATTTTGCACTGGGTATTTCTGGACATCACCTGTTCCAGACTGTGCTGATTATGTATGGAGGTAGTTCCGCTTTGTTGGTCGTGTCGCATAGCCCTGGCATCGGCCGTGTCACTTTGAAGAATGACCAGTCACACTGATGCTTAGCAGCCCCTTGTGTTGCCTCACTTTTTTTTGTACTTACCTTCACATTTACTGCTGGAGAAAAGCAATAACTAGATACCGAGAGTGAAATGGTGTTTAATTATGGTGTGCGTCACCAGTGGAGCAGCGATGATGGATGGTGCTGGAATCCCTGGCTGAGAAGCCCTGGATCTCGGTGGGTGTTTCTTCTTTCATGCCAGTCTGCTGACCGCAGTCAGAGCCTGACGGCTCACTGTAGGGAGGATGCTGGAGTTGGCAAGGTGACTCCAGGGCTCCAGCCAGACATCCATGTCCAGGAGCCTATGCTGAATGGAATCGGACTGGAGAATCCTCCCCTTGAGGATTTAAAAATTATTCAGGACTTTGTTAACGTGCCACATGTCCGGGTTGACGCTTGAGGTCATTCTTGACTCTCTTTGCCTCCTACTCCATTTTCCAGCTCTTCAGTCTAGCGTAAAAGTATCTTGACCAGAGCTGCCATATTTCGCAGCGAGCCAGAGAGCTGGTTGGCCTCCATGACACATTCTGGTAGGATTGTTTTTCACACTGGAGCATGGGAGAAATCAGTAGAAACAAAAGACCAGTGTTTCTGGTATTTGTGCTTTAGACTAGACCAACTGCATCGTGTTTGTTCAGAGAATTTGATCCCAGGACATGTTGGATGCAAAGAAGTTGGAATGGGCCATAAGTGCAGTTGAAAACTTTGTTACGGGTATCACTCATTGCTGAAATCAGAAGTCCCGATTGCCTGTGTTAGCAGTGAGTGCTTTAATCATGCCATTTCATTCCTGTACTGTAATGCATTATCTACATGTTCTGCTCATAGCAATTAATTACCTTAAATTAGCATGCCAGTGTAATGTCCCTCCCTTAGGTGTGAGCAGTTATCACATTTACCATGGTCCAGGCTGGTCAGGCTGCGAACTCTGCTAGAACCTGGACAGAGCCCAAGCAGAACAGTAGGCGTGCACTGGAGTGTAACTGCATGAGAGTTAATTGTGCCTTTTGAGGAGTCTGGGCTCTGCTTTACTGTAGCCATTAATCCTGGCCCCAGCGAAAGACCAATGAAGCCGGTATATTCGCTTCAGCTGGCCTGCACGGCCGTCACCGCTGGTGCTTCGTTAGGCAGTCTTGGTGGGTACTCTATGTTTATAATGGACCATTCCCTGAATTTCTGAGCTTATTGCCGCAGATCATGTTTCCTTATCCCGTTGTTCTCTTTGTTTGGCTTCAGTGTTGGAGCAGAGTGCATGGCCGCATTTGTAGATGAGTCTGGGAGTCTTGAAATTATCACACTTGCAATGCTTTCTGAAGGCTGCAGTGTCCTGCCTCATAAAAAACATGAAAATTTCCAGGCTTTAAAGTGTTTTTTTGTTTTGTTTTGTTTTGCTGCCACTCAGTATGATATCAATTTAGTCTCACGTTAACGATGCCCATGTGATTCATTTAGCATGAACATGGTCATCTTAAAAGGGCCGCCATCTCACTGTGTGTCACCATTTACCGGCAGCTTCGCTCTAATGACAAACACACTCCTACAAAAAAATACCATGTTGCATAGCGAAATATCTGCATTTGGCCTGTTTGTGACTTTTAGCCACTTAGTCCCAAGTGTAACTTATCTAATCACCCTTCAAAATCACTGTTCTTCACTATAGGTTACTATTCATTTGTAAACAACATCTAAGAACAACAGGCTTTTGGCCGACATTTGAGTGACTAAATAACTAAATCCCAGTTAAACTTCTGAAAGATACTCAAGCCAGAAGCTTTTCACTTCCTGATAAACCCCAACTGAGTCAGCAGGGGGTGACACTATGCCAAACTCTGAGGACATGTGTACGTGTAATACCCTACCCATGCCTCCATTGGGTAAACATGGTTACATGACAGACCTCACAAAGGATCACTATTTATGTGTGCTGAATGCTTTCAGCTGAGTGCCGGCACTGTGTTTAAAGCCGTACTTCCAGGATTTACAGGCTCATATTTATCTGTGTTTTTGCCTCGGTGCATTTGAGCAGCCTGTGTTTGTAATGGAGAAGTAGGAGAGAGGCCTTAATTGGGTGTTAAATTGCTGACGAGCTCAGCAAACTATGCGATATTGTCTAAGGAGAAATAAATGACAAAGCAGTGCTTAGCAGCACAGTACCACCTTCCCCATTGACTGCTGCTTCAATACGTCAGACCTTTGAAGGCCCAGGCTCTATCATGACAATTTAAAAAGGTGCGTGAAGACACAGGCCAGTAGCGATGACCAGTCACTGTAGCCCTGGTTTGGCTGCTTTCTGTATGAGCTGAAACCCTCTGACTGTGTATGTGCCAGCGTATCAGATGAATTCTACCTTTTATCCCCAGGATCACTGAGCAAACATCTGTGCCTCTGCAACATGCATGAGCAAAGTCCCTATAATATCTGATTGGTTCATTAGCCACAGGCCACTAATTGTACGTCACCTGGTACTACTTTGATTGCGCAAAGCATTAGCCTTCATTCACGTTTGCGTATCCACACTTGATGAGAAACATCTTTGTGACTGATTTACAATTGGGTGTCCCCAGGATAATGTCAGACCATAGCGAGAGGAGTGCTAATTCTGGCATAGTGGTGCTTAAATCTTGCTCCCATTTGGTTCTCTGTGGCCTGATTAGACCTTTAACTACCCTGCTTCACGTTATCAATTTGTCCTGATCTGCTGTTGTCATACCCTGATTTGGTCAGGTCAATTTAATATTTATATTTGCTGATCCAGTCTTTTAATACATATTTAAGTATACATACACACATAGTAGGCATCAGTGCATTCTTTGAGTAAGCCTCGCAATTTCTTGGTATTCTTCCTTCTAGTGTTTCTGCAAGTGCCTAGTTAGATTTGTTGTATTAACACTCTGTCTCCACCTCCTCTCAAAAGGATAGCTCTTGGCCCAATTTGAGTTTTCAATTTAAGGAATTTCCACATGGTTGACATCTCAATAGTTTGTAGTTTCAAGCCACGTGCCTCAGGCTCACTGCAGTGTAGGACGTTGCCTTACGATTTGCATAACTGACATAAATTGGGAGGATGGGGGAAATCCAATAGATAGGCTTTGAATCAGGCTGTGGTAGCCGATGCCAATGGAAAAAAAAGAAATGCCTGCATTGACCCCGTTTTCTATTTTTGATATTGGCTTGGAAAGTTACTGCTTCACATGTGACTTCTCATCTTTTATTAAAATATAACAATCAAAGAACTAAATAAAACTAAGTGGTGGCTTTTCAGCCGAGTGGTACAAGGAAGGAGCTTTGCCCCCTTCTTTTCCTTGAACTTTACCAGATTGCTTTCTATCTCAGGGTGTGCCTGATATCTGGCTGTTTAGACCCCCACCCTTATCCCTTAGTGACTCCTCCTTACGCAGCCTTTCCTGCAGCCCCCGGCCATCCTGAGTACAGGCAGTCTTGGCTTTCAGGTTTATTAAGTTTGGGCCATCAGGGGTTCATGAAAGGGATTAGAGCTGAGTTTGGGCTTTCAGGGGCTTAATAAAAGACTTCACACTGAATTTGGTCCACTGGGGGCTTGGTAAAGGACTGTGAGCCGAATTTGGTTATTTCAGGGGCTTAAGAAAGAGTTTGGACCATCGGGGGCTCACGAAAAGGCTCCGAGCTGAGTTTGGACCATCGGGGGCTCACGAAAAGGCTCTGAGCTGAGTTTGGGCCGTCGGGGGCTCACGAAAAGGCTCCGAGCTGAGTTTGGGCCGTCGGGGGCTCACGAAAAGGCTCTGAGTTGAGTTTGGGCCGTCGGGGGCTTACGAAAAGGCTCTGAGCTGAGTTTGGGCCGTCGGGGGCTCTTTTGTTGCATCGAAAGAGACATGGCATGGACTTGACAGCTGGCACAGACAGGAAGCTCAGCATCCTCACGGCTGGCCTGGCGCTGCCTGGTATCCAAGAGAGATGGGTTCCATCGACTGGCTCATTACTGCAATGATGGAAACGCGCACTGGTGCAGTGGTGTCGGCATGCTTGCTTAGCTGCCTGCATTAAAGCAGTTAGCAGGACCTGGTTGTTTGTGTGAAAATCGTTTTTTAAAGTGTCTTTTTTTTTCTCTCTCCTCTGATGTCTCACATTGTATTTTTCCTCAGATATTGTTCCATTTATCACTTATTCTAGGGCTGCCATCAGTTTATGTATTTTCCCTCCCCTTAGAGCTGGAAATTCTAATAGTCAAAAGCACAGTGCTGTTCAAAATGCAGGAAAAATGCTGTGAAGCTGCTTAATACCGCATGGTAGTGTTTCACTCTGCTCCATGCATATTAAATAGCTAGTGTAGCTGCAGTATTCTTTTTCTTTATTTCCCGTGTCTGTCTGCTTGTGTGTTCGGGTTCATCACGTTTAGAGGTGGGGAGTACAGGGGCAGCGAACCACAGTGTTATTACCGAGTCTTGAAGGGATGATTATTTTCATTGGAGACAGTGCCGTTTGTGAAGTGCTTTGTGTTACACCTCTATACTCTGGACACGCTTTATGCCTCATTATCGTCTGAGAGTAGGGAATCCCCCACCCCCCCCCCCCTCCAATT
>JAODJW010000033.1:10111510-10122090 GCA_026777045.1 Hyperopisus bebe
TTTACTTGAGTACATATTTTGCAGGATATTTGTACTTTTACTTAAGTACTAAGCTTCAGTACTTCCTCCACCATTGCCAAATGATAATTATTAATTGTTGCATTTTAATTCTCCTGGTACTGTGAGCTTAAGTTGTTTCTGTACACCATTCTGAACCTTTTTTTATCTGGCCATCTAGCCACTCGTCATAGAACTGTTTTTGTAAATGAACTGAAGGAAATCTTAAAATAGCACAAGTTGAAGCCCTGCTGCTTTTTAAGGGGTTGTTTGAATCCGCAAATGCTATCAGTGCCCTTGGCTAAGGACGAAATGAGCAAAGTGACCTTGCAGTTGCAATGTGACAGTGGGTGTGAGTTTGTCAGATTCAGTAATTAGTGTGTTAAAGATTGGCTATTGTCTGCAATAGTCTTGATGTTTTGATGTCCTTTTACTTTGGCTCAGTGCTTTTGTGATTTAAGGTCGGGAGGGGAAAGGCGGATTTCCTTTCAGTGGATACTCCTTAGAAACCTTTTGCAATAGAGATCAAAACATGACACTGGATAAGCAGAGGGGCACCGTGATAGCTAAGACCTCTCCTTGTACAGGATTGGCTGGTCAGACCTGGCCCCTCCCCCATTCCGATTTTGTCCCTGGAAGTCCAAGCCCTCTCTGTGCCACCATCACAGTGCCTCCTCACCCCTGTCTCAGGGCGGCTTCTGCCTGCCATTATCTCTCATCGCCAACCGTGCATTTTGACCTTATCATTACTGTAAATCCATCCTCCTCCCTTTTGTCTCTATAATAACTGATTAAAGAGCTTATTTTCCCCGTCCATAACCAATCTGGTTTTGCTATTGCATTGTTCGGGTAAGTCATTTCCCCCTTCGGTTTTGTTTATATTAAGCAAGTGAATTGAGGAATGATACTTTTCTGGAGGCTTGGAAAGAGATATAGTCAGCTGTTGTTTTGTTTTTTTTCTGGGGGTGGAGGTGAAGGGGTTTGATGACCTGGCTCCTCCCACGTTTCCCTGTGTCCTCATCCTGTCCCACCCTCTTCTGTCCAGGCGGCCGCAACGTCACCATCTCCCTGCAGTCCCGCACTGGCCACACCCACATGCCCTCGGTGGTGGGCCTGCTGGTCTTCACCCAGTTCTGGTTCTGGTTCCCCCTCTCACACTTCTTGTCCTTGGCATTCACCCCCACTGCTATCATTGGGCTCAACAAAGACCTGAAGGTATGGCTGAGTTTGGGTCTCAGTGGTCCTGTTGTCTGTTTTACTCTAAATATAATTCAATAGAGAAACAAAAAGTGGCTGGAAAGGGCTGCGCTGGATTTAGAACATAAGACAAAGTCGGAGCATCATTTTCAAATGAAATGCCGAAAAATAATAGTTTTATCCCTAATATTTTGTTTTGATAATTATTGGTAGCCAAAATCGTAATTGAAATTTTAAAATTTGATTAGTTGCCCCACAGTAAGTACAGTTATGTGCGATACCCTCTTGTTAAAGAGTTGCTGAGCTCCAAGCAGTTGCTGAATATTGGCGGAACCCGTTTGGGTTGTTGGGAGGCATTCTGGGACTTGGGTGTCCATTCTCCAGGAGGTTTCTCAGCCTAGGAACATTGAAAAAGCCGCTGCTGGTCTCGCCGTTTGGTCTTTCCAGGGACCAGGAACGGCTCCAAATGTTTAGGTTATGATTTTTGACAAGTTCCAGAGTAGCTCATTACAGGCGAGATCACTTACATTATAGCCGGCAGCAAAATAATAAATTCAGTTATGCAGAACCTGGGAATCCTTTGTGGCATTATACACACACACACACGTGAGATGTGCATGGAAAATTAAATTATGGAAATAATATTTTGAACAAACTCATGACGACTGTGTAGACTGACAGATCTTGGTTCTCCTGTGCAGATGCCGAAGGTGCAGTATAGATCTAACTGTAAGCCTTCCACCTTCGCATACCCCCCGGCGCTGGAGGTGCCGAAGGAGAAGGAGAAAGAGAAGGTGATTCTCTCAGCCTGCCACATCACAAACTTTTTGCTTTGAAGCCCAGCTTGCAGTAAGAAGTCATTTCCCCACAGTGCTGTCTCTCACTCCCTCGTGTTTCTGGCAGGTCTCCACAGCTGTCCTCTCCATCACAGCCAAGGCCAAGAAGAAGGAGAAAGAGAAGAGGGAGAAAGAGGAGGAGAAGATGGAAGTGGTGGGTAAAATGAGAATCTCAGGCAGTTGAGCAAACCCGTATGAAGGTTTGACTCAATCTAGGACACATTTATCCTTCATTACGTTCCTTTAGAGAAAGATTCTTGTACATTTGAGAAATAAACAGTGATGTGACAGTTTGAGGGTAGGCCTGAGAGGGCCCTCTGCCACTCCTATTAGTTTGTTAACCAAGCTGAATGCGATGGGTGGGGTGGGGGATTCTCATATAGGTTTTCTCCCTCTAGAAATCCCGACTACAGTACTTGGGACGATATATCGATATAATAATTTATGCCAGTACTTCAGTTATTGTGGTGTTTGTTGACAGCACCCCTTTGTTCAGAAGACTGCAGACATTGAAAGTCTGGGAATATGTTAAGGAACAATACTGTAGTTGTGCATTCACATGGAAATTTCAACTAATACCGATAATCATTTAGGTGCAGCTCTGTGTGACAGTCAAGTTTTTGACATGCCAGAATCATCCTTGTTTGTCCAGAAACATGCAAAAAGCCCATAAAATATGGCTGTTCAGACTTTTTTGTTCTAGAATTTGTGCCATGACAGTATTGTGGAGGTGACATGTTTAGTTAAAATAGAATAGAATAGCCATTTTATTGTCATTCAGAACATGCACCAGTTAGGGCACATCAGAAGGAAATTGTGTTGTGGTGACTCACCTTCGGCCTAGCAGAGTGCCTTAATACTAGAAAAAACTTAAAAATGTAGAGTTTGAATAGCGAATAAATAGGAAATGGAATATACGTGGAACTAACATAAAAATATATTAACCGCAGTATAGCAGCAAAAATCAGTTTAGCGCTTTCAACCGAGCAAAAACTGGCAGCCAACTTGAGCCCAAAAGCAGGCAAGGGTGCAGTGTCTAGGTGCAGTGTCTAGGTGCAGTGTCTAGGTGCAGTGTCTAGGTGCAGTGTCTAGGTGCAGTGTCTAGGTGCAGCTCCCGTCTCTTTATGGATCTTATTGTGGGGAATATTTGGAACACGTTTTGAGCATTTAGTGGCCCAATTTCTGAAATCAGCTGATAGGCCACCTCCAACATGATTCTCTGTTGCTCGATAATTCCAGGAACCTACGGCGGAGGGTGAGAAGAAGGATGAGGAGAAGGAGAAAGAGAAGGAGAAGAAGAAGGAGCCAGAGGCCAACTTCCAGCTGCTGGAGAACCCAGCCAGGGTGATGCCAGCCCAGCTGAAAGTGCTGAGCATGCCGGAGACGTGCCGCTACCAGCCCTTCAAACCGGTGCGGTGGTGCCCCTGCTTCTCATGTCCACTTACTGCTTCTCTTCTGTGTGTTTCTGGCCCAGCCATCGCTTCAAAGTAACCTTAGATGAAGTCACTGTATTGTCCTATTTGCTGAAAAAAATATTGAATGTTTTTGTCCCATAAACTGATGCCCTTTTTGGTAAATAAGCTTCCGCTGTAAAAGAACATGATATCCAGTCAGTACCCCACTCCCATGGTGTAATTTCATTCCTCTGGTAGTCAGAATTTTATGGAAGCGTGGCCCGAGATGGCATGTTGTCCTCTTGTAGGCCTCTGTACATCATCTGTCACTGGTGTCTGTTTCTTAACAGATGTTGGCTCTCTATCTCCAGCACCAGTAGCTCCAGTGTGTGTTTTCTCACTCTCTTTCTGCATGCCAAGTATCCAAGCTGGTCAGTTAAATTGTACCAGTCCATACTGTACCTGGTGCTGACTACAGCTCTCTTATACTAAAGCAAAGGTAGCTGGCGTGTAGTGACCCTCTGTTATTGTGGAAGAGCCCTGGTTGTGCAGGCTTCATGAACAAGCTCCAGTGGAAGGCTGATTGTAGTGCCATGTGGCCGAGAGGCTAGATCAATAGAAGGGAGCTGCTTTCACCAGAGGCTGAGTAACAGCCCAAGTGATGGGGGGTTAGGGGATGGGGGGGCTTGCTGCATCAGCCTCCTGAATACCCAAAGTGTTGCTGGGCCTGAACCAGTGAATCACAGACTAGACAACCTGCCTCATTGCTTTAAAGACATTTTTGCACCAGTCTGCAAAGTGACAGATCTTAATGGATATAACTATCATTATGATTCAGAATCATCATAATACCAGAAATCCTTATTGTTAGCTTGACTGTTCTCTCCATTACCTCATAGAAAAATTGCAATTGTTTTAGTGTTATCTTACTCCCCCTGCCCCCTCCCCCAAAATAAAAATAAAAGAAACTGAAATTTCTTCCAGTCAGTGGAGCGTAGCTCATTGGCTCAGTCAGCTTGTTAAAACACCTGGAATGATCTATGTGGGGCGTTTGGGAATCTAGCTGGCTAACTCTGCTAACCTGGTGTGGAGTCGGAGCCACTGGCATTTGAGAAACTGGTTGGTTATCCTGTCTCTGGCAGCTCCATACTGGAGGTATCATCATCATGAAGGACACCAGCGAGGAGGAGGAAGAACTCGTCGAGCCAGTCTCTGCGCATGGCCCTAAGATTGAGGAGGAAGAACAGGAACCAGAGGCCCCAGAGCCGTTTGAGTACATTGATGAGTAACTCATTTGACCAGGTGCGTTATTAAGGAAGCCATCTCTTATTTGTCCTTGGCCAGTGGTATCTGGTAAACCCCTTAAAGACTTTACTAAAAGATTTCTTTATGGTAGGTTCCTACATGACTTCTGGAAATTCTGTGATATGATGCATGACAAGATGACTGGATGTATCGATCTGTGTACTTGCATGCATATTTGCATGTTGTCCTTGATGAATCAAGCATTTTCAGTATTATAGTACGACTTTTCTTTGAAGCTTTAATTTGGCAGGTCCCAATAACACTGAGTTTCATGAAGAAAATTTAAATTTGTCGATTGGAAATA
Source organism: Hyperopisus bebe (assembly GCA_026777045.1). Classification (NCBI taxonomy): domain Eukaryota; kingdom Metazoa; phylum Chordata; class Actinopteri; order Osteoglossiformes; family Mormyridae; genus Hyperopisus; species Hyperopisus bebe. Next base: position 10,116,544 of record JAODJW010000033.1, read on the forward strand.
GCCACAGGACACCACAGACATGCTTATTTTGCTGGCAGTTTTGTTTCCTGCGCTGGTTTGTAAATGGTAAGCCCATTCTGAAAGGATTTATTCAGGAGTGAAAATGCACTGTATTGTTGTCTGAGGTCAAGAGTTGAGTGTTTACATGAGTAGAACAAAGTTCATAGTAAAGACTGACTGAGCTTTTTTGTGCTACAACAGACTTGGACAGTGACCGACAAAGAGCTTGGCTCTTAGGATAACAAAAGCATGGTAGTTTCATTTTTCATGACTGGGGTTTTGAGTCCTGAAACATGAGCAAGGCCTTTATTTGCGGAAGCAAAAAGTTGGCTCAGCAGGTGTGAACTCATCAGAAACTTAATTTTGACAACATATTTTGATTTAGTCTTTTGATGAAAATGCAGTTTAATTTTAGTCATATTTCAGTTGTCTTTAGTTTTAGTCTAATTTTAGTCAACAAATTACAGGATATTTAGATGATTTAATGTACAGTACATGCAGTCAATGAAACTAACAGGTTTAGTCATAGTCTAATGCATCATTTTACCATTTCTTCGAAGATTTCGCTTAATTTTCTAAGCGTGTGTACACACACACACACACACACACACACACACACACACACACAGAGACTGGCCTACCTCTGTCCGCTATAGATTCCTGAAGGAAACATCTGTACAGCTGTTATATTGGCATGGCATTAGGTAGTCTTTCACATATTTAATTGTTGTAAAGCTTGTAATATGAAGATGTAAGGTGAGGTATGGAACATGCACTGATTACAGTGCATTGCTGCACCTGCCACGGCAAACCACCTCAGGGATGAGAACCTGAGTGCAGCCATGTGGTGGTTGATACCTCAGCACCACACTAGTTCAAATGGACCAATGTGAGGTTTTTTCTGGTGGCTGGAGTGCCAGTCCTGCACCAACCCAAAGTTATTCCCTGTAAGTTGGAGGACCTCCTTATAGAGCTGGATGTAGATTAACATCATACCCAGGATGAAGCATTGGCAGGTTAATGGCCTTGCTCAAGGACCCAACGGAGTAGGATCACTCCAGGCATTCATGGGATTTGAACTAGCATCCTTCCAGTTTTGGGCACAGATCACTCCATCCTATGTAATATGAAACATTGCACTAATTCTAAAATATATCAACTTCATCATTAAATAAAATTTAATCATAAACAAAATACTTGCATATGACACATCTTCATTCATATTTTAAGAAAAAACACCAGTGCATAGTACTTGAATACAGAAGCCTCAGCTGTCCACTCTCAAAAACGTGAGCAAGTATCAGACTGGTGAAAACCAACTGGTTTATGTTTATTTCTACACCTGGTTCAGTTCATGACTGTGAGCATTTCAAACACATTAAAAGAAACAATTGTTTCTATCTATTAATTTTATTGCGTTTTAAGTTTGTGTGGTTTTTCTGCATTACTACTGCTCCACATGGTTTGCACTGAGTCTTCATTTCTTTTGCATCAAATGTGAAGTTTATAGACTTACTTAAAGCCTGCTGTAGCACAGACAAGGTTTGGGAGGTACCTATTATTTCATATCATCATATGTTTATTTAACATCATATCTTAACACACCAAACTGCATGGTTTACGCGCTTGAAGCCAGCATTATCCAATCATGTGCAACTACAGTCAGCAGTAACTAAAGATACTACTTTTTATTGGATCCGTTCCAAATTACTCTTCCTGACATTTTGGTCTTGTTTTTAATTGGTGACAAAGATGTCAGTACATTTTGTCATGGTTTGTGGCATTATGTAATATCTTTTTATTGTCAATCTTCATTGATGAATCAATTTTTTTGTCAGTTTTCATCAGTGGAATTAGCCCTAATCAAAAATAGGGCTGAGTGATTTATAGCTAAAAAAATTATGAAGATAAAATGTTTGATTTCAGTTTATCAATTGATCATTTTTAATAAACCTAAGATCTATAAGACGTAAAAAGCAGTACAAAAACCTTTGAAATTCAGTAAACAAAATAAGATAAAATATGCCAGATCAAATTCAGCTTTGAGGTAAAACAAAGGTAATAAAATGATTTGTATTCCCGCTCTTGGTCAGGATGGTTTTCCTATACAGTTTGCACATTGCTGTTCTGATTTATTTCAGTCAGACTAAAAAAAAACTGCCATACTAACAAGCTGACTTGTCTTTTTTTTAAAAAAAAAATTAACAATTGTACAATTTTCTCACTATTTGCACTCATTTTGTCAGTCCATGCAGTTTCTGTGGTAAGATGTCGAATGATGGTACAAGCAAACAGTACACCTGTTAAATGATTGGCTGCTTGCGCGTATCTCGTAACATGCTCCATTTTCAAGGGACATAATAGGCTGCTTATGAGCCAGGGAGGAAGCATGCTTGAGGTTTGTTCATCCAAACAACTTGGCATATTTATGTGCTTTTCTAGTAGTTTGCATACAATTTATTTATACGGAACTATCAAAATTCAAACAATTTTTTATTGCTATTGATGAATTGTCTATCATGATACATATCTCTATCATTTTATCACACAGACCTAGTCTGAAATTTGTATTTCTTTTCTTGGAAGAGGGAAGGGACATACATAATGGCCTATCACATAATACTCATTCTGCACACTAAATGACACAAGCAAAGAATAAGGACCTGCATACCAAGCTAATCAATTTAAGTCATAAATGCTTAAAAAATTACATGCATATGGAAGAATTCTATAAAGAATGGGAACCTGGGCTGTGGCACTCCAGGTTTCAGCTCCGATGGCTTTTCATTTTCACAGATTTTATTAAATCCCGGCCACTTTTCATTGAAAATGTCACTTTCTGTTTTGTTTATCCCATGGTGTTAGTCTACTTAAAAACCTTAATTTGGCGCATAACTCTTGTTGAAATACTGTGGTTCTGATTTGTCTTCCTTTTTTTTGTTTTTCTCCACAGGCAGACGCCATGAACATTAGCAAAGGAGTCTGGGAGTCTGAAGTGCATGTCTTTCTCCTCTTTCACATGTACCTTTCCTGGCAGTGGGTTCTGCAGGGAATGTTTTACACTCTTGTTAAATTGTATAGTTTCTGTGAGTACAATAAAAATGTATATTACAGAAGTGGGGGTTCCTACTTATTATTTTGTGGGCTGTATGTGGATTATTTTTTACCTCTGCCCACCACACTCTGTTCACCACATACACCCCCTAAGGTCTCATTTCTGCCCATATAAATCACTAACTTCAGTGCAAATCCGTGGTGCTTTCACTTCAAAATAAATTGAGGCACTGTACTTTGTGGCTCAAGAGGCAGTTTATAACTTGATGAAACCCATATTTATTTTGTTATTGCTTGCAGTAAGCATTGCATTAATGTCATGGATGGAATTTAATACTGCCTACACAGAACCTCTAACATGCTTGTATTTCCTTAGTGATGCAAGTTAAAATTTTTAAAAATGTAATTTTACCGCTCTGTGGGATGTGCCCTTAACATTGTGGTGGGGGGGTCGATACTTTGATCTGTATAGTTATGTTATATGGAGTTTGAGCTTATTGTGGAATGTCTCCTATAGAGCAGGTCTGAGAGGCCAGACAGACTAATGATTGAACTGAGACCTTCATGAAAGGAACAAACAAAAATCATCACTCAGCCAAAATGAGTTATTGCAACCTTGGCAATGGCCAGTTGCCTTGGAAATGTAGAAAGTTACCTCTCGGGTCAGCAAAGTGCCTGAGGTAATGCTGGAAATGGAAAGGTATTGGTTAGTTATACTTACCTACTTGTTATACTTAGCTCTGGAACAAAGCCCCCAGACAGATTGGGGATACTCACTGAGGACTGTGAATTACCTAATGGGTAAGAAGATTCCCTCTATGCTACTGTAGAGTTGCAGAGAGGAATAGGGTTTGTGTGCTAATTCAACACAATACGCCAGGAAGCCTTGGTTGAGCAATCCGGATCGCCTGGCTGAAGGTTCCATGCAAGGTGAGCTCATCTAATGTCTCTGAAATAACATGCACGGCACAAGAAGCTGGGGACACTGTACCTGAATGCATCATTCGTAAGGAGAATTTGCCCATGGGGATTAATAAAAGTGTCAATTATTATTAAGTGTAGATGGTAAGGACCAGCATCCTGTGTGTATAATTGTAGCTGTTGCCCCCCTGAAAAGGACGTCTTGTCTCCACTCCTGCTTAAGATTTTTACAAAGACAAAATTACAAGGTACAGCTGTGGCCGGAAAGGTGTTCACTATGCAAGGCTGGAGGTGGCTGTCCTGGTGTTTGTGGGTCTTGATCTTTTGCCTGAGTCTACCAGGAGCTCCAATATGTACTTGAACAGTTCGGTGCCAAAGATCCAAACACTTTCAGATGGAAAAGCTTTTGCCGGAGTGGTTAGTGGCATCCTTATGAGATGTCCCTGGCCCTCTCCCAAGAGAGCTGTTTTGGGCAAGTCCTACTGGGTAGAGTCAGACCCACGACACCCTGAAGGAATCTCCCACATTGAGTAGGCCTAGGGATCTCCCAAAATGGCCTAGTGTCTACTGCCACTGAGATACCAGGTGAGGCAGGACTAGATGGATGGAGGGACATTTGCATTTTGCACAGCAGTGAAATCTTTTCTGGTAGGAGTTTCAGGGCAATGAAGTGACTAATTTAATACTGTGAGGCACAAAATATGCTTGTAAAATTTGATGTTTTCATTTTACATTTAGTTTTTTAACGATTTGACAAATGTAAGGGTAGAAAACTGAGAACATGAATATGCTTTTACTGCTCTCTAAAATGAAGTCAGCTTCATTTTAATGTTACACATGCAAATGTCTTCAATTTTAAGCTGAAGGATATGTATGGCTCTTTAGTACCTGTATTTCCTGTAAAGAGGAGGTTATTCAGAACATCAGATACCATGATTTGGTTAATCATTATTGATTTAGTGATGCTTCTAACATGTTATTGTTCATTGAGGTATTAGTGATGGGCAGGGTTACACTAACTGCTAATTAGTGGAGCTAAGTTTTGCATTAGTGGACTAACATTTCTGCAAACTATGAAAACTATCAGCGAACCAGTTAGCTTCTGTTAAATTTAGTTCAGCTAACTGTAAATCCACTAACATTTTTTCACAGTTAATGTGTAGTTTAATGGTCAAAAAACATTTTTAAGCCCTAAAATAGTAGTAAAAAATATTCCTGTCTGTTGTGAGCATGACTGCAAAGGTCTATCTGGCACTCTATTGGCTGAATTCATGTAAACATAAGATAAGATTGGTTGATGCAGCAGCAGAGCAGTTCAGTTCTCTTATGTTTTTAAAAGTCTTAAAAGCTGATTTATACTACAGTGTTGATGGCGTTAAGTACAACATAGCTGTGGACTGTACTCTGAAGCGTATGGTGTAGCTTGACGTGTACCTCCCCAGAAATACAACTACATGTTGCAGTGATGCAGAACGCAAGAACTATGATTGTGTAGGATTACAAATTTATAAAATGTTAAATCTAGCTTCCAACGTAATAGTATACAAACTGAACAAGTTATGTACATTGGGT
>JAODJW010000033.1:10143077-10155387 GCA_026777045.1 Hyperopisus bebe
TCTGATATTCAGATCGAGTTCTAGGTCAAACTGGTTTGTTCAACTTTCAAGAAATTCGAGTTCTAGTGAGTTCGAGAGCCGAGGTACCACTGTATTTATGTTACTTCCTGGTGAGAGGCTAATGCTACCCTTAAGCAAGACACTTAACTTCAACTGCATCAGCATAAATTCCCCTGGATGAGCAGAGAAGTTCATGACAGTGCGCATTGCAGTGTGGACCCGGCCACTCACCCGGTATGGCCCAGAATGGTGGCATGGTGCAGGGGCCCTCTGCTGTAGGCGTCTGGCTGGTTCACATTGGCTGCGTTCTGGAGCAGGAACTCACAGGTGACCATGGAGCCCTGGTGAAGTGAGAGAGGAATCATGGTACATACACGTAATGGGTGAGCACATAGACAAACACGCCCAGCACACCATGACGCAGGGTTTATGAACAGACTGACACAGCTAAAGGCCACTTCAGAGCATCTCAGTGGATCTTACCATTTATGATCCAGCAACTGTACTCAGCACTGTGTAAGCCCGTTATCCAGACAGATCAGCTCAGCTGCTAAACTCTGGCTTAGCCAGAGCCCGGAACATTCTTTCCAGGCAGGCAGAAGGTTAAACAGTAGCTGGGATGCGAGTCAATTGGTGGCCAAACTGTCAAAATATGCTTTATGTCCTCTCATAGCTTTCAAGACCGTGGAAATAACAAGGCACATGAGCGCAGCGCTCTCACAGAAATCAAATTCAGCCGTGCTGATGCATGATGGGAATCTGTTTGTGCTGTGAGAGTTACTAACAGGGCCTGAACATAACTGTAACAGATCTATAAAGCTTCTTAAGGCTTGTATAAAATGTACTCCTAATCGCAGGAACAGGTGCTCCAATTTCTATTGCTGCTGCAACGATGTTATGCCCTGCATGCGGACACACGCACACGTACTCACACACACACACACACACACACTCACCCCTTGCACCGCCATGATTAATGGCGTCTTCTTGTCCTCCTCTGCGTTGACCCAGTTGACCTCGGCGCCATGCGCTATAGCCTCAGTCATGTCCGGCAGGCTGCAGGCGTAGGCGGCCCAGTAAAGCTGCAGGCCTGGGGAGCATGCCTTGGGTTCCTGGGGGACAGCAGGCCCACTCCCGGGCTCCACTGGGCATGCAGGCTCTGGCAGACACACGGGGAGTAGCAGAATGGCTGCGTTTCAGTATCCGAGGGAAAGACAACCTACCACAGACCAGGAGGTCTGCTCCACTCTGCACCAACTGCCCCTTCATCAAGGTGCACTAGGTGAATGTTCACTCGAGAGACATTTCTAAACTGGACCACACATAAATTTCATCTCTCCAGTTAAAGATTACTAGATCAGTTTTCTATACCTTAACTATACACTTAATGTATATGGATCTTACCATGACTGTACCATAACTTGAGTATTTATGTTCTGACTTATTGTAAGATATTTTTTTTGTTCACCAAAGCAATATGATTAAATGACAATGACTAAGTTGCAAAGGACAGGCATTATTACATAGACCATAAGACTAGTGCTGGGAGTCATTCAGTGTACAATACAAATTGCTATACAAATAAAAATAAAATGTATTTATTATCAAATGTATATAAAATGTCTAGCACCCCTGTTAAAATTGCAGCTGTTTTGTTTTGTAAAAACTGAAACCAACATAAATCATGTCAGATGTTTTTCCACATTTAATGTGATATTGCAACTAACAAAATTCAAGTGAAAACAACATTTTGGTTGTTTCTGTGAGCACACCCCTTAATTGATACTTTATTGAAATACCTTTTAGTTCTAATACAGCAATCAGTCTTTTGGGTAAGAGAGTCTATCAGCTTGGCACATCTTGATTTGACACTTTTCTTCCAATCATCTTTGCAAAAAAGCTCCAGACCCCTCAAATTGCAAGGGCATCTCCTGCACATCCCACAGGATTTTAGTAAGATTTAGGTCTAGGCTCTGACTCCAAAGCACTGATATTCTTCTTCTGAAGGCATTACTTTGTTTACCCAAATGTGTGCTTTTGGTCATTATCTTGTTGGAAGGGGAAATTCATCATCAGCTTTCAGGTAGATGCCTGTTGGTTTTCTTCCAAAAGAGATTAAACATGGAAGAGGTATTTGGAGTTAACCATGATTCCCTGAATTGTGACCAGAGCCCCATTCCATCCTGAAGCTGCCGCACAGCATGATGCTGCCACCAGCATGTTTCACCGTGGGCCTGGTGTTTGGGGGATGCTTGAGAGATGGTTGTCACATGCAGGAAATGACCAGTACCTGCCAGATATTGCTGCAGCTCCTTCTATGTCATTCTAGGCCTCTTAGCAGCCTCCCCTGATAAGATTTCATATTGCAATTCCATCAATTTCAGAGGGACATCTTATCCTTGATGATGTCACTGTGGTGCCCAATTTTCTCCACTTGTTCATGATGCTCTTCACGGTGTTCCATGGTATTGGTACATGGTAATGCCTTGATAATACTTTTGTAACCCTCTCCGATACTGTTCCACAGAGATCCCATAAATGCTCGCGCAAGCTCTTTACGCACCATGGCTTCAGCAGTTGGATGCGGCCAAATGGATGGTACAGGAACAGCTGATGCTTATTTGGGGTTAATCAGGATCAGATCATTGGTGACGTGTATGATAATTACTTTCGATTATGAGCTTGAATGTGATTGGTTAATTCTGGACAGAGCCACCTGCCCCATTATAAATGAAAGTGCACACTTACACAACTGGGTTATTTTGTGTTTTATCCCCCCCCCCAAAAAAAAAGTGTTTTTCACTGGAATTCTGCAGGCAGCAGTATTATATTGAAGGTTGGAAAAATATGTGACATGATTTATCTTCATTTAATTTTTTACATCATAAAAGCCTGCAGGTTTAACAGGGGCTATAGACTTTTTAGTTCCATTGCAAACTGAATATTGACAAATCAGAAGCTCTTTACGCCACAAGCAGTGTGGTTCATGATGCCCGATTATGTTTAAAAAACAGGGCACTGAGAAGGACAGAACTGGCACCTGCATCAGGCAGACTTGTGGTGGACGCAGTGCAGGCCCACATCCCCCTGTTCCTCTCCGTTCTGTTCTGGGTGCCGCAGTCTGCACTCTTAACTGTGACACAGGAGAGAGGATGGCTCCATCAGATGGCTGTACAGGCTGAGGGCTGCATGAGAGCGATACCCTGGCTTCCCAGCCCGGGAAACCGGGAAATCTCCACACAAGGGGGACAGGACATGTCACACACCCTCTGTGCACTCAAAACCTTACATTTCAGAAATGCCCCCTTTCCTTGTGGCTACCCAGCTGTTCACGTGACATGGACGGCCATTTTACTGGCACGCCAAGCTAACAGAGTTTTGGTCACAGGAGGATGAGAGATAAGCAATGAAAGCAAGAAGCAGGAAGACGCAGTACCCTCACGGCTGTTTGATACGAGCCACACTAGGGTCCTGAATGGACAGAGTGGGGGGGGAGGGTCACATCCCTCCAGTACTTACTACTGCGCAGCTTGGAGGATGTGTCAAAGTAGGAGAAGAGAGAGTCTAGCTCATCAGGACAGAAGAGAGCCTTTTTGCTGGGTTCTTCGCTGTTGGCTGCAGCTACGCAGGGGTCGCAGGTCAGAGGGCACGGAGCGAAAGCAGGGTTAGTAAAGACGCAAGAAGCGGGCTAAAATGGGGGGGGGGTTTGCAACAGGCACACGGAGAAAAGACAGCACTGGTGTAGGTTACAGTCTCAGAAGGCTGCTAATCGAGGACGGCACAGAGAGAGGCTTTCTGAGAGGGACACACGGAGAAGGGCCTTAATTAGTGACAATTAAAGGGGTTCACCTGAAAGGTGGGAAGCCTGACGCAGGATTGGCGTGGGAGGGGGTGGCCGGGGGGGCAGGTGCTCCAAGCTGCTGCCCAGACTCTTCTCCCGCCTGCTCAGAGCCATGATCTTGGACCTCTGCTCTGCGATCGATGGTTTCAGGACAAACCTCTTGTCCACGTACTTTGCTCGGATGTAGGCCTCGACCTCTGGCCTTAGAGTGACGGCGAAAAGGGAGGAGTGACGCGTGAGAGGGAGACAGAAAGGCGGCGGTGCTCACTGCCTGCAGCCCCCCCGAGGTTACCTGGAGTCGCCGCTCTTGGGCTTGCGGGCCCCCAGCTCTTCCCGCCGGGCCTCGTATATGTTATTGATGACATCGTTCCCCAGCTCACACATCAGCTGCAATGGATATACACCTTTAGGGGGCGCAATACCATAGGAGACTCAATAGCACAGTGGCATTTTCCTAGAACTGCTCATCCACGACAGGGCTGAAGTCAAGACACCCTTTCCTAAGTGCAAGTCAAGTCATGATGTCATGATTCATGAGGGGTCGAGTATGAGTTTCAGTCATCATATGCAAAACTAAATGTACAGACACACAGACATATCTAATATACATAATGAGTTTACTGCTTCAATTGAAATGCTTTGTACAATAAATTTGGATTTTAGCATTGATTTAGTTTTCATCAGAAACATAATAAGCAAAGAACTATTTGTACTAATACTACATGAGAGCTGGTATTCAATACTGTGCCAGCACAACAAAAAGTCTGGAACTTTCAGGGGACCTGGGAAGCATGATTGTGAAGTCTGCCACAATCAGCATAAGCATTAATAGTGGGAATTGGCAGAGACCTTCCGATTTGGTATTATATCTGTACTTCTTGCTGGTTCGACCAATAACGCGGGAAGTATGGTGGTGAGGGTACTTCAGCATCCCCCTGATTGTTTGTGGTAATGCAGTGTCAGAATACTGTAGAGCATTGTGCCCATGTGCTGAGGGTACTTCAACATTGCCTCTCTTTGAGGTAATGCAGTGTTAGAATACTGTACAGTGTGCCCATGTGCTGAGGGTGCTTCAGCACTCCCCTGTTTGAGGTAATGCAGTGTCAGAATACAGTACAGTGTGTCCACGCCTATGGTTTTTGTGAAAACACAGATTTATGTTAACTGTCCAACCAACTTTATGATTATTTCTCCATGTTTTGGCAATTTGGATATCACATTTTCCAGATCCACCCCTAATCTCCATTAATTTCTATGGGCATAACCCTAATCCTAACAATGACAACCTTATCTTCAACCCAGCCCTAACCCTAACCATAAGTAACCATACAAAATACAAGACTTTTGACATTTTTAGTTTTTTTTGATTGCAGTTACAGATTTAAAACTGTTTTGGTCCCCACAATGCAATACAGTATATACAGAATCCACACACACAGACACATACATACATGCACATCAGTCCCCTTAACCCACATGGCTGTCTGTCTTCGGTGACCAGAAACCTTCACGACATGTGTGGGTACTCTCACGTGCCCACTGGTTCCCACATCAGGTGACTATGACATCTGCATGCCCCACATGCTGGGCAACTGCATGATATGACCACCTGGCCTCATGCAAACCCACAATACGACCCCTATCAAATTCTGTCATGTGCTGGTAAAGCTGTCTACGGAGTCTACGAGGCATCCTCTGTGTCTGGTGACTAGACCAGCAAATCGAATCATTTACATATCCACATATATCTGCACATATGTGTGAGTGTGTATATATGTCTATACAGTAAGAAAGACCAATAACAGTGTTAACAATCACAATAACTGACAGAGAACCTGTAATAAACAGGTTTGTTTTGTTAATGGGTGCTGCCATTATGCGGCATGGGCTGAAGTACATTACAGAGGACGACTGCTTTGCTGGGGATGATGTCCAGCTGGGCAGCAGCACGAGTGTGGAGTGCGGCCAAAACTGCCCCTGCCGGGAACCCATCTGTCACCCCTACGCTGCCAGGGTCCCACGTGTCACCCCTATGCTGCCAGGGTCCCGTGTGTCACCCCAACATTACCAGGGTCCCACGTGTCACCCCAACATTACCAGGGGCCCATATGTCACCCCAACATTACCAGGGTCCCACGTGTCACCCCAACATTACCAGGGTCCCACGTGTCACCCCAACATTATCAGGGTCCCACGCGTCACCCCAACATTATCAGGGTCCCACGCGTCACCCCAACATTACCAGGGTCCCATGTGTCACCCCAACATTACCACGGTCCCATGTGTCACCCCAACATTACCAGGGGCCCATGTGTCACCCCAACATTACCAGGGTCCCACGTGTCACCCCAACATTACCAGGGTCCAACGTGTCACCCCTATATTACCAGGGTCCCATGTGTCACCCCTATATTACCAGGGGCCCATGTGTCACCCCTATATTACCAGGGGCCCATGTGTCACCCCTACTCTCCCACCTGCTCACCTTCAGCAGCTCGGGCTCCCACATGTCCAGCGTCAGGGACCTCACCTTGGAGAAATGGACACCCAGGCTCCTGGCAGACATGGGGTGGGGGGGGGGGAGAAGGGAGGTGGTGGGTGGAGTGTCAGACAGCTTAAGGTGAAGGGGACGGTGGCAGCAGACCATCGGTCAAGTGACACTAAACTACAGTGTAGCCGTCCCTGGATAGCATCTGCAGCACACCTAACATTCATCATTACTGGAAAAGGAAATTCAACATTTACCAATACTGCAAAATGTGAATTAGCTATTAGGTGATGAGCAACGCTTTAGCCAATCATGATTCTGTGATTACAGCACCTCAGCTGTTTTTATTTTTTTATTCTTTACTGAGCACCAGCCAATGATCCATCAGCTTAATGGCAGAATGGCACCCTCTGCATTGCAAAGCTGCATTTACATTTTTGAAACAATTTTCCTCATCACAAAAAAATGAAAATAACATAATTGTTGATTTGTGATATTCTGACTGTGCTACACATGAGGATATAGGGTACTTTTTTTTGTGGACTGCATAAAATGTGTTAAATGTGATCTACCCCCCCATGGACACGGGACAGTCCTAAGGTGCTTCCCTCCCAAACAGTTGTGAGTTGCCCCCTTGCCCCCACCGGACAGTCCTCAGCTGACCCACCCCGCCGGACAGTCCTGAGTTGCCCCTCCCTGCCCCAAGCCCAGCGTACCGGTGGATGCCGGAGCACTGGATGCACAGTGTGATGCCCAGGTTGATGCTGGCCCAGCGCGGCTCAGCTGTGCCACAGTCGCAGCAATGGCTGTTGCCGGCAATGGCGAGGACCTTCTGCAGGGCGCCATCCCCCTTCAGGCTCCTCTCCCGGGGCTCACCGCTCGAGTCCAGGCTGCCCGTTGATGCTGAAGACCTGCTGTCCAGCTTCTGTGCAGATAAAGCACCTCGGAGGTCAGGTGAGCGGGCAGGTCATAAGGGTAATGGGGTTAAATATGGGTGCGGTGCCCCTGCCTCCTCACGCACATCCACGTCGTCCCCCTTCTCCCGGTATGCTGTGGCGATGCTGTTCTGCACGGCTTTGATCCAGGCCTGCCGAAGCTTCTCTGAATCTGCCTGCATCATGCAGCTCCTGGGAGAAGGGGAGCACCAGCAGAGCTCGCATCAGGATAGCTAACCATCGCCTTCAATAACACTCCACCTTTATCTTATTCCGCACAATTCTAAACACCTCATATTTTAATTGAAGTGCTTTTAATTAGGTACTACTGAACAATTAAATGTTTAAAATACAGTATTGTGCAAAAGTTTTAGGCAGTGAAAGGTAATGTTTAAAGCTATCTGGGTAATAAGTGTATATTTACTGCAAACACGTTTACATGTATGTAACAGTTTTATTTCCTTGTAGGGTTTGCAAACTGCCCCAAACGCTGTTGATGTAGATAATTTCAGGTTTATAATGGAATAATATAGATTTGCAGTTAGATTTCTTGCATGTGTGTGAGAGTCAGAAAGCATGAGAGTTGGCAATCCTGCTAAGACTTTTTGCACAGTGATATAAATAATTTAAAACAAACTGTAATGGTCATCAATGTATAACAAATAATATCTTGACTAATTACTTGCAACTAGCAAATTATTTCTGTTAGTCCAACCTGAGGTATCTATGACACCAACAACTGCTCACATTTCACTCAAACCGCGGACCCATGTATAGATCAGGATAGAGACAGGACTAAGACTGGCAACTGCTCACATTTCACACAAATCCTGGTCCCATATATAGATCAGGACAGAAAGATAACTGCGACTGGCCACTGCTCACATTTCATTCAAACCCCGGTCCCAAGTACAGATGAGGACTGAGACGGGACTGAGACTGGCCACTTCCCTGGTCCCGCGTATTGCGGATGCCACTCACTTGGTCGGGGACACCACCTCGAAACAGAAGCGCCTCTCAATGTCTTCGCAGTACTTGACAGTACATAGCCGCAGGTCCTCTACCACCACGGTGGGGTTATCCTGTGGAAGAGACCCAAACCTTCATAAGTGCTGGGACAAATATGAGCAAGCTCCAATAAATATTGTTTTTTGTTATCTTGGAATTAGCCAGTAAACATGGGGGGTGTGTATTTCACTGAATAAGAGTAGAACAAAAGTTACCAATAAAAAGACTACGTACATAATACCTATGTTCCGGGCAGTCTGTTACTATACTTTATTACTACACCATTCAGCCAAAACATTATGACCCCCTGCCTAATATGCTTTTAGTCTTCGGCACGCTGCAGAATTAAAACAGTTCAAACTCGCCAAGGCACAGATTCCACAAGACCTCTGAAGGTGTCCTGTGGTATTTGGCACTAAGATGTTAGATCCTTTCAGTCCTGTAAATTACAAGGTGAACTGTTGAGGATCAGAATTCCAGCACATCCCATAGATACTTGATCGGGGTGACATCTGGGGAATTTGGAGGTTACAAAAACACCTTGACCTCTTTATCATATTCCTCAAACCATTCCTGAACAATTCATGTAATGTTGCAGAGTACATTATGCTGCTGAAAGAGGGCACTGCCATAAGGAGATACAATGTCATCTCAATAGGCAACATGTGTCAAACTGAAGGATAGTAACATATTCCCAGATGGTCTGGCTACCCCCATCTAATCACAACTCCTCCCACACCCCCAAGCTCCACATACCTTCAAACTCTACCCACCTCTTCACAAAAATCTTTATTAAATGCTCAACTTACTTGTCTCAATTTAATAAGGCACACCAGATCTGTGTCTGTGGCTGCCCTTTCATGTGCCATTGGTAAGTGATATTGCTTCAATTTTGGTGCAATTTGTCACAAAATTACTGCCAGACTTGTATACATACAATGTGTCTGGAAAGTGAAGAAGTTCCATCAAATACAAGATATGTGTTCATGGAGAGGGTGGACTGGTTCCAAAATCACATGTATTCAATAAACACTGAATCCCTAAAATTACCTATGATTTGCGCCACATTGCATTGATGAATCTTGGCCATCTAACACCCTGTGTCTGATTCATGGTTCTCCCCTCTATGGACTACTGTCAATAGATTCTCACTGTGCCAGACCAGAAGCACCGCACAAGCCATGGCATTTCGGAGATGTTCCGACCTAGTCATCTGGCTAAAATTATTTGGCCCTTGTTAGTCACTCCTGCTCAGTTCATCTGAATCCAACACATCTACTACGAATAATGACTGTTTGCTTACAGTCTTATATATTCCAGACCTTGACAAGTGCTGTTTTTACGAGATCATCTGTGAGTGCTCATAATGTTTTAGCAGTGCAACAGCATTTCAAAGCATTCTGCATACCTTGTATTTCTTCTGGTAAACTAGCTGATTGTTCTGAATGGAGAACCAGCGCCTAAGAAGAGAAGCATTACTGATGAAAAAAAATCATACCACTGGCATCAGACATTCACAAAACAGCCTGAACAGACCAAGCCAATGAAAGCACAAACACCAGGGTTAAAAGAAATTACTGATAACATGCAAGGGAGAGATAATGTCTACAATTTCATATATGTCTCAATTTAGTGTATATCTTTGACCACATACCTTTGTTTTGGGCAATTAAACAGGTGGTCCTTGAATGACAGAGGATTATGCAGCATTCTTACATTCAATAACTACTTAAGACCTGTTAAGACCACACTGACCTGCAGTATATTAAGCAGCTGTTGCTAGGCAGGGTCTCTGTTTCTCTCTCTCTCCCACACACACACACACACACACACACACACAGATTTGTAATTGTATCTTTGTGGGGACTCTCCATTGATTTTTATGGGGAAAACTCTAACCTCAACATGATAACCTTAACTCCTACCCAGCCCTAACCATAACCATAAGTAACCAAAGAAAATAACACTTTTGGCATATTTAGTTTTTTGATTGCAGCCACAGATTTTTATGAAGTTTGTGGACTGAAAAAATATCTTCATAAAGTCAAAAAAAAAAAAAAAAACAGGTTTTTATCACATGTAATACAGTGGACTGAATAGTCAACATTTTTTTCAGTAAATATATGAGGCTATTCTCGAGAAATTTCCAGCAGACATTGGTATTAACTCAAGAAATTCATTAATATGAAGAATTCACAGCATTAAAGTCCATAAATAAAGTTATGTGTAATTTGTTTGTAATGACAGCATGAAGATGCTTCCTGTATAATGGCCTGCGGTGCATAGGTGTGATTTTGACCCATTCTTACATTCTTATAAACAGATATAGGGGGGAGGTGCTCTTCTTTATCCTGATCTTTAATTCCTTCCGGATGTTCAAGTGGATGTAGTAAGTGAGGTGATTGACTGGGCTATTCTAACAACTTGATTTTCTTTCTCTGAAACTAAATGAGTGTTTCCTTTGCTGCATGTTCTGGATCATCCTGCTGGAAAGTCCACCCATGTCTCATTCCTCATCATCCTGGTCGATGGCAGACTCATTTAAAGAGTCTCTCGGTACATGGACCCATTCATTGTTCCTTCAACTATACAATGTCTGCCAGTATCATGAGATGTGAACCAGCCCCACACTATGATGCTTCCACCCCCAAACTGTTGATACAGAGTTTTTTTGGGTGATGTGCAGTTTCAGGTGTTTCTCGGGTTAGGTGCAGTGCCATTTCTCCTCCAAACATGGTATGCGGTGTGGCTGCCAAAAAGTTCAGTTTTGGTCCAGAATTTCTTTGGCTTGTCCAAATGTTGTGTAGCAAACTTTAAATGAGCTTCAACATGCCTTTTCTTCAGTAATGGAGTCTTGCAGGGTGAGCGTTCTTCCAGGCCTTGCTGGTGGAGTGCACTGCCTTTTGTTTTCTCTGTAAGTTGTACATGCTGCCTCCAAGTCTTTCTGGAGCTCTTTCCAAATGGCCCTTGGGCTGCTCTTCTGACTATCCTTATGACTCCCTAGTCAGAAATCTTGTGAGGAGCTCCTGTATGTAGTTGGTTGATGGTGGAGTGATGTTCTTTCCACTTGCGGATAATGGACCCCAATGGTGCTTACTGGAAGATTCAGAAGTTTTGAAATACGTCTGTAACCAGTTCCATTGATATGTTCTGCAACAACCAGGTTGTGAAGGTCTTGGGAGAGCTGTGAGGTGGTTTGTCATGTGGTGGGTGCGGCAACACACTGTAATCAGTGCATGCTCCTTGCCTTTCCTTGTCTTGGTGTACTGCTTTTTCTTAGTGTGTTCTGTTTTCCTGTATCATTCCACATTATTACATACAACTTTATTTATTTAGACTTTAATGATTAGAATTCTTTATATTTGTGGATTTCTTGAGTTAATACCAATGTCTGGTAAATATTGCATGTGAATGGTCTCAATTGGAAATATATTTACAACCCCAATTCCAATGAAGTTGGGACGTAGGGTAAATTGTATATAACAGAATCCAATGACATTGAAATCTCATAAATTGATATTTTATTCACAACAGAACATATAAAACATATAAAATGTTTAAAGTGAGACATTTTGCTATTTAGAGAAAAATATTGCCTCATTTTGAATTTCATGACAGCAACACATCTCAAAAAAGTTGGGAAGGGGGCAATAGGAGGCTGGAAGAGTCAGCGGTACAAAAACCCAATAGCTGGAGGAACAATTTGCAAATAATTAGGTTAATTGGCAACAGGTCAGTAACATGACTGGGTATAAAATGAGCATCTTAGAGTTGCAGTGTCTTTCAGAAGTAAAGATGGACAGAGAATCACCAATCCCCCTAATACTGCATTGACAAATAGTGGAGCAATTTCAGGAAAAAAGTTCCTCAATGTAAAATTGCAAAGAGGTGGAAAATATCATCATCTACAGTACATAATATAATCAAAAAATTCAGTGAATCTGGAGAAATCACTGTGTGAAAGGGACAAGTATTCTGGATGCCCATGATCTTCGGGCCCTTAGGCAGCACTGCCTCACAAATAGGCATGATTCTGCA
>JAODJW010000033.1:10169435-10192817 GCA_026777045.1 Hyperopisus bebe
CATGTGATTGGTTGATTAGATAATTGCATTAATGAGAAATTGAACAGGTGTTCCTAATAATCCTTTAGGTGAGTATAGGTGTGTGTGCACGGTGCCACTGCGGCGTATGTGTTTAGGCTGGGAAGCAGAGTTATTCTGAAACCTGTTCCTTGACTTTGATTGCTCTGCATGAATGATGTTTGTGTTGAGTTGAAGTTAAATTCAAACCACCTGGATGGACAGACTGTCTAAAGATACATTTTTAATTTAAAAAACTAAATAAAATTTATTAATTGTATAGTTTCAGTTTTCTGTGCAAAGGTGGTGCATTTTGTTGAACTGTATTATACAAAAAGTGTCAAAACCACAGATCTAACGTATCATGACATCCACATTACCACAGCCGAGATTCACAGTTACCACGAAGGCAGAAGAAACAGGAACCCATTCAAGGAACCATGCAACCTGGAATTATGTCTGAGCCATAATTCATCAAGTCTGGCTGCAAACAGATAACTCAAGATGGCTGATGTAAAGCTTGACCTTCAACTCTGGCCCTGGATGAATTAAAAGAATTAGCCTATTGTGAGAATAATAATAATAAAAAAAACAGTCAAACTGAAGACCCTGCAAATCCTCATGAACTTCTCAGCCAGGTCTGTGATCATTTGTCAGAAACAAAACAGATGCTTTCCTAATTTCATGTACATGCTGGGGCTGTGAATACAACTGACCCTTTGGTTTTATGAAAGAACAAAACACGTGTTCTCTGAAGAACAGCCTTACAGGAACCTCCAGTTTAGTGTGCGCAGCTTCCACAAATGCCTTTACTCACTGAATGTCAGCCTGTCAGCTTCCATAAATACCTTTACTCATTAAAACCAGCACAATAACCGGTCACCTCCCATTCACATGTAAATCAAATATGATGGAGTACACACATGAAGGTGGGTGGGGCGTAATTTGATTCTAATTCCGCAGAATCACATCAATTTAATTATTTGTAAAGGGAGTCCCAGTAAACCTCTATGAATGGTCATTCCACTCCCCCATGTACTCAAGCATGTCCTCTAGATTCATGTCCATCACCATGGACTATTTACTGCTCAGAGACTGGTGCAGCATTCTGTAAGGCTCATTCAGCATCGGCACACACCCAGAAATGTGACATTCACAAAGAACTGGACACTCCAGTTCACTCCATAATGAATTCCATGTTCTCAAAGCATTTTATTGGCAGAAATAAAAAAAAAATCCTAAATTAAAGTTAAGTTTAAAGCTGATCTTACTGCGTCAACAACTGGTAATCAAAACAGCTGTTCACCTGCTCCTACCAGGCGTGGCAATTGTTAAGCGAGATAAGCATTGTCTAGTAGACAAAGTGCAAATGACACAATACTGAAGCCTGTTGAATATGATCACTCTTAGAAGAAACCCTGACATTGCACCTCATGACCCGCAGGTAACTTCCAAATGCAAGCATGACATCATAAATCACTGAGTCACCACTAACAGGGATGACAGCCTCAATGTTTCACAGCGTAGATTCTTCAATGGATAAGAAACAAAAAACACCACTAGAAGCTGTGTTGTTGAAGATTTCGGCCGATAATGATATACTGCATTTTTGTCTAATATCACTGACACCAACACCAGAATTAACCAGTAACCAGAATTAGACTATCTTCACATTTATCAACATTCATGTCCCCACTCATGCCCTGTAGAGGCATTGTCATCCTGAAAGGCTCCTTCCCCATGAAGGGAAAAACGCTTGACCATGCTAAATCAGGATTACTCTGTATCCAGTGATGTCCATCCACCGCACTCGCTTAGACGTGCTATGTAAACCTTGCCAGAAGATGCACCCAAAGCCCCGAGAGCTGCCAGAAGCCTTCCCCATGGGAGAGGAGCTCTCCAGCCTGCATGGTACCTTTGGCCCGAGCCTCCATGCACTCGCCTGCAGGTTTATAACAGCATGAATCATCTGACCATATGACATTTTTCCACTTGCCTGAGCTCTTAGCAGTACTTCACGCACAGAAGTGCATTTTTAGAAGGAGGGTAACCCAAGAGCACCCAAAACTGCCCTAGGTTAACATTCTCAGTCAGCTTCTCACCTGTTTTTCTTGGCACACTGCACCAATCACAGCAGTGTATGAGGAGTTTGCATTTTTTTGCTTTTTGCAAGCTGGGCAGTCTGTCACTGACATTTGACCATGTGAATGTGATAAGATCCATCAAATGCCCTATAACTTATCACTGCTTGAAAAAACATTATATGGATGAAGATCTATAAAAATAATTTATTTTTCAGACAAACTGCCCCAAAAATGAAGCAGCAGTGCTCTGTGGCAGTATAGGAAGGAAACAGCAGCTGTGGTTGACACTTGATTGGTTGTCTGACCGGTACCTAATTTTTCATGCCATCATACCATCCAACTTTTGTATGACTAGCCTTAATGTAATCGGGTTCACCAGATCTGTGCCTGTTCAATTAAAATCCCTCACGATAAATTTGACCAAATGCCAATATACCCCACTCTACATACTCTTAAAATCCTCATTTTATTTAAATTCCCCCATGATAAATTTCACAATTTCCCCATGACTACTTTCGATAAAATTTGGAGTTTTTTTTTTTTTTTTAGAATATTCAGAAAAGCAACTCATGCCCCACAGTCTGTGAACCACTGACCTGTCAAATACTTTCTGAGTTATTGCAAAGACAAAATCAAGTGGCTGAGACTGTCCTTCTTTCAGTATCGCTATGCAGAACTGCTTTAAATTTGGTGCACTTTGAAGATTTGATCAGGTACACATCTTTTGAATTATCTTATGCAATTATTCAGATAACAACGCAAATCCTTCATTCAGTGGTGTAGTGGAGGGTAAATGCGCATAAACGCCATTTACGCACCTTTTAAATTTACTAAACAGCGTTTACTCACCTTTTTTGAGATCACTAATGTTAAGGATAGAAATAGTTACCCACCGTTTTTACTGCTGTGCATATAGTTTACCCACCTTAAATTTCTTGTTACCACTACATCACTGCTTCATGTCTTCGATCACGATAGAAATTTATTGTAATATCAAATGTTGTAGTAAGACCAGTTTTTGAAGGTCTCGATCTTGTCTTTGAAATCAGCCGTATTTGTACTCGTTCTTGTCATGGACTCGGGATTTTATTTCGAGACCACAACTCTGAGAATATTCTTATTAATGAGCCGTTTACTGTCGGATTGGATAACTAATAACTTCAAGTTCAACCAGTGGCGTTACTGCCGGCCGCGTTACCCGCCCCGTCCCTTCACACACGCACATGTTTTTATATGAACGCAGGGGAAGTCGTGGTTGTCAACACAATCAGCTTTTATGTGGCTATAAATGTGGCTACATATACCACAACGTGTTTACCCTACCATTCTATTAGGGGGGCGCCCCAAGTTAATTTTATTTAATTTTATTTTCTATATAGTACCAGATCACAACAGAAGTCATTTAAGGCTACCTTTCCTATAGAACTGGTTTATATCTTGTCCTTTTATTAAACAAACTAAATAGCCTTATGTTATTTATCTTATTTACAGTTCATCACTGTAGTATGCTGAAACAACCGGACACGTTTTAAAACAAAATTTGCCGCCTGCCGTTCACGGGTTTTTCGTCACCAATCGTCTTATTTGCGTCGCTCAGTCACTAAAGTCAACGGCGTTTCACAAGAGTGCAAGCCGGCGCATTTTTAGCATAAAATGCGGAAAAGGCTTTTTCTCCGCGATAAATGTTTACTTTATTTGACCGTAATAAATGCAGACACACTCGCTTGCCTGCTCTCTCCCCGTCACATGTGTATCAACATTAAATAACATTAGACAATTATTTAATAATATTCTTAGTAGCAGCAGTAGTCTTTGCTTTTACATTAAAAAACTGGAGTACTGAATACATTATCTAAAGCACCATGCTGGTTGCATTTCATAAAACAAGATTTTGCATATTTCATTACATTGATTCAGCAGCTACAATTTTTTATTTTTTTTGATACTCTTAATGTGGCATACATTTGTTTTTTATGTTAGTTGCTGGAAACAACCTTTGTACAAAGACAGACTGGGTTATTCAAAAATTCCTGGAAATCAAATTGGTTTTTGCCCCCCGATTAATCAATTAATCGAAAAAGTAATCGACAGAATAATCGATTATCAAAATAATCATTAGTTGCAGCCCTAGAGAACAGCATGGTGAAAAATGCCGTAGACAGCATTCTATCACTACAGTAACATAATGAATCATAATACAAGTCATACGATTAACAAGGTGGGTCACACTGCAACCTCACACCCCTGAGCTACATCTGTGGAGTTTGCATGTTTCATTTTTCTTGGCCCATGATATTAGAGTATTTGGCATCTCTAAATTACTAGAGCTGTATCAATAATGCAATTTACAATTAATTGCTACATTGCAATTCTTTTTGTCACGATTTTTCATCAGTATTTTGAACCTTTGCACTGAATTTTTTATGGCATTACCATTGAACACCAGCAGTTGCAGAGAACATTTTATTTTACAGACATTTTTCCAACATCTGCTGATTAAAAATTAGTGCGGTAAGGGATTCTAGTAGATCCGAGATCCGTAAGGATTATTAGATTTGTTATTAAATTGATTTGATTACTGAATATTCATCTGAAACTTTGGCTATACGAATCCATTCATCTTCCTTAGGCACTTATTCAGCACAGGTTAAGAATAAGCCTAGAGCCTATCCTAGAAGCACAGGACAGGAGGCAGGGGATATTAGGGGACACACACACACACACACACACACACACACACATACACACACACTCTAAAATATGCAATTACACACTTTGGGCAATTCAGAGATGGTAGCCTACTTCATCCAGATAGCTGGAGGAGACCGAGAAAACCTGCACAGGGTGAAAATTTCCAAGAATATACCACCCACCACAGAACTGTGGCTGACTCTGTAGGAACCACATCTGTCTGTCTCAGACCTGTGTGGATGGCAGCCCTCCACATAATGGAAGAGCACTGTGTGTGGTCACTCTGTCACTTTAAAGCATGTAGTACATTTCACATTGATTACTCAGGTTTGTCTTCACTCATGGTTTCATCATGCAGAGTGTTTTCCAGCTCTCACTACTGTATTATGAGCTCAGAAAGAAAGCAAAATTTATTCTATCAAGACAATTTAACTGACTGGCGTGAAAGCCTTCCAGGACTGGTCCTGAACACATTTTTCCTGATAGAGACGTAAACTCCAGATACCAGTCATTTCAATTAGCCATTGGCTAACCCAACTATTACAGCATTTGGATTAATGATTTATAATCCTTCTAGGTATCCCATGCAACATCTCATAAAATGCTGTGTAAATTTAAACATCACAGGAATAACTACACCTTCAAGAATTTCATTAATGACAAGTTACCCCAAACCTGGATTGTCAAACAAATAAACGGATCCCTATAAACAGGTAGATGTTATGTATTTCATATAAATACTTCATTATATAATGGATGTTTGACTAACAGCCCTTCCTCCACGATTCCTACTCGTTCTGGGTTTCTAACATTTGTTCTTGCTTTTCTGAGACAGGATGTTGCAGTTGGATATGCTACTGGAGTTTTGGGCCCTGGAGAACCAGTACTTAGTCATGCACTGAGAGGCAGAAACTCTGAATGTGCCTGAAGACGAGGCACATAAAACTCACCCACCACTACATTTAATCTGATGTCAGAACCTTGCAATGACTCCCAACTAGGCCGGCAAGAAGTGTGATGTTAATATCGACATTGCATGGACATACACATGGACATTCGCAATTATTCTTGTGTTCCCTCATAATTCCCTTGCAATTGCTTTTGTTCCATCTATAAGTTGTGCACTTTGAAGTTGCTGTATAACACATGAGATGCGCAGAAAGACAGCATGTTTGTGTTGATACTGGGGCGGGGGGGGGGGGGGGGGGCAGTTTAATAATTCAAGTATGCAAAACGATTGAGAAGGAACGTGAAACTGTATATAATAGTATTTTCCAACCCTGCCCCTTTAGGGGCTCTGTAGATTTAGACTACACAAAATCAGATATTAAAGAAATATTTAAGACCATCTAACTAGAACTGACACAAGGCAGGCATTGTCAAGCTAGTTTGTGAATTATCAGACAGGATTTAATAAGACTAGACATGCAGGAAATGTATACTGGTTTCCCAGATATATCACCCATTACTTATGTACCAGTTTGAAGACAAACTAGCTAACTAACAACCTTAAAGCTCAGTCTTGCCTGTGGTAGATGTCACACTTAGTCATATACAGAAAACACTGTGACACACAGCACCACACAAAGAGCTGCAGATTTACACAGTATTACATAGTGTCACACAGCTCACACTGCATCACACAGACAGTCACAGACTGGCATACAGTGTCATACACAGCACACAGAATGTCACACAAGGAGTCACACACGGAGTTATACATGGTGTCATACACAGATTCACACATAGTACCACAGAGTGTTACACGTGGTGTCATACACAGAATCACACGTAAGACCACACATGGTGTCACACATATTACAACACCCAGAGTCATACATAGCAGCACACATAAGAGTCACACACGGAGTTACACATAGTACCACACACAGTGTCACACACGGACATAAACTCGCAGCAGTACCCCGCCTCTCCCTCCTCCTACCCCGGGTTGTCACAGCACCCAGCTGGACACGCAATCTTTCCCCAAGGACGCACCGGCCATTTAGCGGCGGCCCGATTCGCCACGACCGACACCACCACGTAAATCCGCCCCCGAGAACATGGAGAGCAGCGGCCTACCTGAACCGAGGGGAATCCTTAAGGCACTCCTCAAAATCCACCGTCACCATCTTTTAAGAGAAATGTTAAATGAAGCTGAGAAAGGCGGGACGCCCTGGCGCCGCCGAATGTGAGCGTATGTGGCGGAGATTTTGAGTGGAGCTGCAGGGTTATCGGCCGCTAGTGGCACCGCGACTCAGCCATCCTTAGGGAAAACCGGTATGTGGATATTCCATCAAATAAAACCGCTTGTTCCTTTACGGAAGGCTAGTGCGCTGCATTTATCCCGAATATCAGCTAGACACCGCGGTCCAAGCAGAGAAACAGCCCTCGCTGACAGAAGCAACTAGCTAGCCTGCAGAGCTGCGGGCGGTCCCGTCCACGCCAGGGCCGGGCTCTGGATCCCCCGCCCCCCAGTGTCAAATAGCCAAGCCACTTTCACACAGAAACACGGCAAAGTGCCGTGTTAACACCGTGACAGCGCTTAGAAGTGTCACTTTTGCCAGATCCTTTATTATTTAAATTGGTAAGTGGTCTTAAGCTTTGTCATTCAGCTTTTTATTTTGCATTCCTTCCAGCTTGAAGTCAGGGTTTCACATGCCCGTTAAAACACCACCACCTACTGGGCGATCGACCACTCTGCTAACAATCGTAACCAAGTACATTTTCAAGAAGAGCCGTTCTTCTACCGAGAGGAACCCCCACCCTGGTCGGCGAAATCTCCACAGGTGGATTCCCCTCCCCAGTCGGCCAAATCTATAGAGTCGGACCTATAAATAGTAACCAGTAACTTAATAGAGCCATTCTCCTAGTAACCAGTATCTCCATAGGGGGAGTCATTCCTCTAGTAATCAGTACTTTCACAAGAGGAGTCTGGTGCCAGTAACTTCACAAAAGTCGTTCCCCTAGTAACCAGTACCTTTACAGGAAGAGTCCTAAAAAACATCTGACCTTCATTCATTCATCATTCATTTTCCCAATGAGGTAGACAAGTAGGTGTGTGACACTGCAGGTTAGGTGTCTATGTAGATGTCTGGAATGTTGCTGGATTGAATCCCATGGCTGGCAGTTTGCTCAGTAACCTAAGTCAGCCAAAAGAAACTGCCCTGTGACACCATTCTAATTGCTGATCTTGAGTTCTGACTCAAAGCTTTACTTTCTCTGTATATATGTATGTGCCTGATAGTAGAGCAAGGTGTGATATATGAAAATTCAACAATGCTTATGTGCTTGTACATTAGTGAATAAAGGATCCACTGCATCAAATCCCCCTCCCAACCAGGAGGAAACCATTTTATGACACTTTTATTAATGGAGACAAAAAAAACACACATCCTATAGTTTAGGAACATGCCAAATTAACAAGCGAAAATAGCGATAAATATCTCAATCATTTTAGAAAACAGGACCACAAGGTAATCATTAAACTTTCTTCTAGAGAGAAAAAAAAATACATCTTGGGATCAAACAAGCAAGGCAAACTTATGTCTACTGAATGTCAAGGGGGGGGGGGTAAATATTCTTTTATTAATTTTTTGATAATTATGTCTATTGCACTTGGTCAGGGATATTATATTTAATTTAATATTTCTGAATTTATGGACTCATCATTGTCCTAAGGTTGCTGCTAAAGGTACGACTTTGCTAACATGCAATGGCTGCAACACTCCAGACGTTCTGGTAACGTCTGGTATAAGGATACATGTATGCAGGTATAAGGATACATGTAACTACACGATTGCAAGCATTTTTATGTTCCATCTAGGTAACATTACTTAGGATTTTAACCTATAGATATACTCTTTAAGACTAACAAATTAATTCAAATTCGTTCCATTGCACACAACCATTGCAGCATTCTAAACTCCGCATTCTATGAGGTCCCTCTCCTGGTTTTTGTGTACATAAAAGTGATCAGTCACTGACTTTGAAAGATGAGAACTTAAAATTCCTGCATGTTTTATCTTCTACTAAGTATACAGTTGGCCCTCCATATTCACGGGATCTGCATCTATGGATTCAACCAGCTGCAAACCAAAAATATTTAGGAAAACAAAATTACTGGAAGTTTCAAAGCAAAACTTGAATTCACTGTGCGCAGAGCACTACGGTAAATTCAAGCAAATGAGGCGATGTATAGTTTTTGGTGCAGACGATCGGGGCAGGACACTTTTTTTTTTTTAACTTTCTACATTTTTTGGATACATTTATTTTCGTACTTTGCAAATTACTGTTTTGATAAATGTGCTTAGATGCGTTTAGTACAGTATATGCTCTTCTTGTTTTATCCAGTTAATTTTGTGTTTAAATGCTAAAAAAAATTGTCCAGGAACCAATTAATTGGTTTTTCATTATTTCTTATGGGGAGAATTCGATCAGAACGCAAACTTTTTAGGATTCGATCCGGAGTTCTGAACGGATTAAGTTCGAGTTCCGAGGTACCACTGTATATGGGAAGATGTGTGTAGGTTACATGCAAATACTACACTATTTTATATAAGAGACTTGAACTTCCGGAGATTTTGTTATCTGGAGGAGACCTTGGAACTAATCCCCCGTGGATACCTAGGGCCGACTGCACCTTCATAATTTCCGTTGATCTGTGAAAAAACTGAACTTTGGCTACAAAATAAGAAAGGACATGAAGACTCCAAAAGGAGACCATTTATAAAACAAATGTATCCTGAACAAGGTGAATGGCAAACTTATGCAAACTCCCCTTAAGCAAATACAATCTTTCATTGAAAATAATTAAAGTAAACAATTTACAGAAAACAATACTAGTAGCATTTCAACATTTCACAAAATTCAGTCTCATCAGTAGTTCAAGCAATTTCTGGGTGCAAGTCCCTAACGCCTTCTCATAAATTTGGAAAGCTAACATAGCATTGATTCAGTGTAAAACACTGGAAATTATGGCCACCCTTTGGGGGGATGATGCAAGTCACAGGGTTTCTACAGGACATTTTTAAATGGAACATAGCTTTTTTTGTAGCAATGGCCAATTTGTATTTAAAGTACATTTACGAAAACGTAAATATTCAAAAGTAGATCAAGCCTACATAATTCATGAAAAACTGCAGAATAGCGGTTCTTTGTACTTCAGTGCATCAAGCTAGTTTTAAAAAAGCACATTAAATGGAGAAATAAAATGATGATTTATTATTTTTCCAAGAGGTTTTGGCCTGCAAAGTTTAAGAAGTGGCCTGTTTACAATGAAAATTAAGAATAAAAATGAATCTCATTAAAGAAAGAGTAATGAAGAAAGTTTATCTAAACACACAAAGAACATCTCAGTTGGAAAAAAGTCACAAATGGTGGTTCTGATGGTTTAAGAGTAGGCATCAAGAAAAGAAAAGAAAAAAAATGAAAAATAATGAACACCCAACCCCCCAGTTTGTTGGTTTGCTTGGCCTTGCCGAGCAGCTCTAGGACGAGGTCTTCAGAAAGCAAGGAGAAACAATTGCTGATGAAGTCCACTATAGGTCATCAGGTTTCACATTTCCTGACAATACGGGGATCACTCTTGGCAACAGAAGAAATACCAGTCAGGTCGATATGCTTTCACTTGACGGTCATTCATGAAAACAAAAGGCAGATGGCAGGGTTGTGAGGCGGTGTGTTCTTTGACCAGCTCTGAAGCAACTACTGGTGTCTTAATATTTCACAAAGCTGAGTTCAGGACACAGCAGAGCAAGCCATCTTCTAGGACTCTAAACTGTCAGCTGTAACACATTGGGGGAAGATCGAGTCAAACAATTTAAACACTATGTTTATACAACAAGAACACATCTCTCTCAAGTATACATAGCAGTCCTGTCTTTTGTTAATATAACAAAATCTAATACCTGATCCTTTAGCTCCAATACTCAGGTGCACTGGCATACCTACTTAATTACCAGTATGAAGTACAGACAGGTGTAGTGTCATTTATATCAGGGTTAAACGATTCAGGGCTTGTACTTTGAGAAACCATGCTACACAGAACAATCAACTGGTTTTATCTGAAACTTGAAGACACTATATGGAAAAGCCAGATATAGTTCCTCAGCACATATTGGGGTTCAACTTACCATCTTGTGGGGGGTCTACATTGATGTCTTCAGGCTCTGTGTCATCTTTCATTTCCTCATCTTCATCCTCCTCCTCTTCTAACTCGCTGGCGATAAGTTGCCTGGCCAATTTAATGTTCAGGCCTTCATTGTAGTGCATTTTCCTCATCATCCGAAATTGTTTCTTTTTTTCTGAAGAACAAACACTGATTTAGTTGGTAAGCTCTGAAGCGGATTCAAAGGAAGAAAGCCCACACACCATACCAGTCTGACATATTCACTGCAGTGTTTCCCCTACCATATTATATTAGGGGGCCGCCCTGCCCCCCCCAACGGCACCTCCCGCCCCCCCTTGAAGATCAAGTTAATTTTATTTAATTTTATTTTCTATATAGCGCCAGATCACAACAGAAGTCATTTAAGGTTACCTTTCCTATAGAACAGGTCTATACATTGTCCTATTATTAAACAAACTAAATAGCCTTGTTATCATTTCCACAACAACTTGTCATGTTTGTCTCTACACGGTCGCGTGTTTATAATTCTCCTCTGCTCTCTGCATTGTGCATGGCGAGTTCCACCCCGATGCACGCGCACAGACACGTGCAGACACAGGTGAGCACACTCCCACCAGCGGACAGAGAGCACGCGTCAGAAAATATGCCGCGTCAACCACCTGAAAAGCAGACAAAAATGAACAGGGTAATAAATACGTTTCACAATGGGATTTTCTGCTTTAAAACTATCACTATTTTAAGCTAGCAACTATCACTTTTAACGCCTAACAGTTAATGTATTTGCAGGTCAAGACAAACATCCGCAATAGCTTGCATGCGAATCTCAATAAGTGGGCCAGACGTGCCTGACTTCCCATATCAAGAGGCTCTAGAAATGTTCTTCCAGAAGCCCAGAAAGATACACTGCGTGACAAAAGCAGCAAACCTAGGGGAAACACTGCACTGGAATATCAACTTTTCCATCTTGTGGTGGATTTTCATTCACACAGAGCAAACAAATTTAATAGTAACTGACATTAGCCTCATTATGTCTCCAAGAAGATTCCAACCTTATATAAGATTCTCAATTCAATGATCAACTGATAAGCTATAGTTAATACAACTAGGACAACCAATCGACCTTTTTAGTCTGGGCTGCAATGGTGAACTCTATGACTAATGACTCAAATGTGAGAGGCTGCTATCTGCTGCCTAAACATGGTAGCCCTTGTGGCTGTAAGGCTTCAAAAATTAATTAGCAGTGCTACAAAACTAAGCAGGTAAGAGTGACAAAAATGTGATTTTAACAAGCAGGAGCAGACAGCACCTTTTCCACTTAGAATCTGCCCTTTTAACACCAGAAATTAGCAATTTGCTGAGCATAATAATTTAAGACTTTTACTACAGAATCAGTGGAACAAATTGCATAAATACAGCCTAGCCTGCAATGCTAATGGCTGACAAGTAGGAGAAAGATAATGACAGAAGGGCCATTCCATTTTAATTAACAAATGACCTTTGAAAAAACTATTTTGGAAATTTAATTAAAGTTGAATGATCCAGAAACAATCCTGATTACTATTTGCAGGACGGTTCTGTCAACAGTCTTTACCGATTCCTAATGAAAGCAGATAGAATCCAGCACAAACTATTGGTAGTAGTTATTTAAATCTCTAATATTCAGACATATTTAACTGAATTTATCAACACCAATCAAGCATTTGTTTTTACTAAAACAGGGTTGGGTAACTCTTTACTACTGATTAATTTGTGTACATCCATGCAAAAGACTTAAAAACAAAGTCAGTGTTTTGCAACAAGACCTAGGGGGTCCAGACAAATATTCTGCAGAAAGGGATTTATTTAACTGCATAGCACATATACCATGTTCAGTCAACTAAAAGCTAGGCTACTGTTTCCCTATTAGTTACAGAGCATATCACCTCTGGATGGAAAGATACAGGACAACACAGGCACAATTCTGCCTTCAGTGTGGGCACTCAAAGAAACGAAGCCCCTTGTATTACCATTCCACTCAGGGTGGAAAAGGAAAACATCAGGGGGGGTACCGGGTGCCACTAGCCTGCTCCCTGTTACCTGCAGTGTGAGATCACAGGCTCAGGGCACAAGGTTAGAGTCTGCTCTATCAGTGTGACCACAAGGGGTCGTGATGTCATATGCTACCTTGCTCCTCTGCGGTAAGCTCTTCTTCCTCTTCCTCACTGCTCTCCTCCTCCTTCTCTCTCAGGAAGCGTGGTTCCGATCCTTCTGCCGCTGCCAACCTGGGAGAAATGGAAAGCAGACGCACAAAGCTCTGAGAGTGACGTGCGACCCGCCAGATAGGATCCCGATTCGGAATAAAAGCAGGTCAGATATTTCTGCACGACCCTTCGCCCGTTTGCTCCCTGCTGCTGGGTAAAGTGTACACCATGGAGGCGCTTCTGCGCCAGCACCTCTCCTCCATAGAGGGAGAGTGGTTCTGTGTGCCATTCAGTGTGACATTTGCGGCTGTCAGGGCTCCCAAAAAGAGAAGGGAAAGAAGAGGAAAAAAAAAAATATTCTGAAACCCCTGAAGGATCGAAAATCTTGGACCAGACCAGTTCTTGGACAAGCCAACCAGCTGACACCCCCACCCCGCAAGCCAGGTCTTTTAATTTCTCTAAATGTCCAAGCCAAGTGGAACGCCATAGAAGACACTTGACCCAGCAGAAGCATCCACTTACCTGAGAAGCAGAGCAGGAAGTGGGAGGAAAGGAGAATAAGGCCCTAAATGGTTGGGAACAGGTTGGGTACGCTAACAGGAAGCTTTTGCTGAGGTACAGACACTTTTTTGGCAAAAGACAAGAAAAAAAGGGACAGTCCAAAACCTCAAACATCTAGAATGGCCATTTTTGAAGCTACGAGTTAAGACAACTACCTAAACTAATATTGAAAAGTAGGGCTGGGTGATATCATATCGATATTATATTGCGCAATAATCACCAGGGCTTCAGATGACAGGCGCAACATTTGACCATGCGCCAGCTTTCAGTGCATTTATTTACGCCCATAACTTAAGCAGTTTAGTTGTATGGCTAAAATATTAATGAGGCTTTGTATGACGTCCAAAAGTCATTATTAGTATAAATACGGCATATCCTTACGTTTAATAAATGTGTCAGACTTTTTATTGCAAAAAGTACCACCACACCGCCGACGTCTTTTTACATTGTTTATCCACAAGATCTCCTCTTCTAAAACATGTCGTAGCTGCTCTTCTTCACTGCGACTTCAGTGCATATTGCACTGAGGTATACCAAACCGTAGTATAACAAAACAGTATTATGTGGGGTGCTCCGCTAATTGAATTTAAGAAACAAAGTTTATACAGATTACTAACTTTTGGGTATCACAAAACACATCTCATAAATATTTAAGCCATACTACTAATCCTCTTACCAA
Organism: Hyperopisus bebe; assembly: GCA_026777045.1. Taxonomy (NCBI): domain Eukaryota; kingdom Metazoa; phylum Chordata; class Actinopteri; order Osteoglossiformes; family Mormyridae; genus Hyperopisus; species Hyperopisus bebe. Next base: position 10,183,758 of record JAODJW010000033.1, read on the forward strand.
TTTATGGGCGTAAATTAATGTCCGTATAGCACCGAAAAGCTGGCGTCCAGCCAAATGCTTCGTCTGTCAGCTGACCAGGGTGGTGATGAGTATCGCGCATGCACGATATAATATCGATATGATATCGCCCAGCCCTAGTGAAAAGCAATCAAAAAATACTGCACTATAGTAAGCTGGCTACACCAAGCTAGAACACAAAAAGTGGGTCAACATCTGTGACCATACTTTTATAAATTAATGAATAAACACATACACACACACTTTAGACAGAGAAAAACAGATGTGAGGATTAACCCTTTCTGGCCAGCCCTGAGGCTGCCAGGTTTCTGGACGAACCTGGCAGCCTCAGGGCTGTAGCACACAGCATCCGTCTGAAACATGTCTCTGCCTAGACCTATCTGAGCATATCGGTGCATCACAAGCTCCTGCAGCCGATTCATAAGCGCACACACAAACAAACACTATTGGTTACTATTTATACAAGCAGCTCAGGGCAACCAGTCAACACGATGTCTACAAATCCGCAGTGCCCCTAGTCAAATATCACAATTTGTACGAACCCTCACAGGACACAGACAAGGAGAACTTTAATGTACACTTTTAGATCTCCAAAGCACTTTTCCTACAAATGAACAGAATTGTACGTTCCTAAAACATTACCACTTTCTGCACCACCCTTTCATTTTGGCCTAAAAAACAGATGATACCTCTTCTGTTATTGATCAATATATACATATTTGACAGTGGTGTGTGGATCAGCTGGTTAGGACTGATTGTAAGGTCGCTGGTTCAAATTCCTTGACTGGCAGAGTGATGTCATAGTTGGACTCTTTACCACGGTCCTTAACCCCAAATGCTCCAGGGACTGGCTGACCCTGCTTTCTGAATTCCATGTTGTTTTGAAGAAAACATCTACCAAATACATTTTTTGAAAATGTAAATGGACATCCCATGATTGCATTTGATCTGTACAACATCCACATATATATTTATCTATGAGAGCATCACATGCTACTGTCATTCTCCTCCTGCTAATCTGAGATCACAGACAGCCCATCTTTAAACCACTTACTTCTTAACTAGGTCATCTGCTTGGAGGGCTGCGTTTGTTTCAGAGTCGCTCTGTGCTCCTTCGTCATCCTCTTCCCCCACCATCCTGGAAGAGAGGGATCATGGGGAAGGTTCCCATAAATAATTAACAATGTCCCCTCTGCAAGCCCTGCACTGCCAGCAGGGACAACCTTCACAATGGGATTTGCCCTTGGATTTAGTTACGTGTTTGTGGATACTTTCTTGCTGGGGACAGACAGAAAGGGATATGCTATATCCAGGGGACTATTCACAAGATCCTAACGTCAGGCAGCTTTCAGACTCCAGGAGGGCGCACAAGGGTTAAGATGGCTCCTGCACCTTAGTTGAACTAAACAGCCAAGGTTATGAGTCAGATGATCTGCCTTACTACATATATTGCGTTCTCTAGAAATTACTAAAGGAAATAACTATTAAAAAATCTCCCCAATGAATCATTTCTTAGCAGAAATGAACCATCGAAACAAATACAACAGGAAACATTCACCTAGCAGCAAAATGTGATGGCTGGGTTTGCTGTCCACTCACCTGTTATATGGCGTGCTGGGCTCATCAATCTTCATTAACCCATAGTCCTTATCCGCAGGGTGATAGGTTGCCAGAATATTCATTTCGTCCCATTTCTGTGACTTCTTTCTGAAATAATGGGTCAGCAAAAAAAGTCAGGAATAGTTAGGGTGGTTATTTCAATATTTACTTCTATCACTGAAGCTCATTTGTATAACCCTCAGTTCTACTCAGAGACTTTGAAGAACTCTCTCTCTATTGATGCTTAAAACACAGAGAAAGCAGACCTCATAAAGCAATACTGGGTAGCACATAAAGATGCATAAAGGAAATATTTTGAGCAACTTATTGTAAAAATTAAGGTAGTTTCACTGAGATAACTCAAGTGGCTTGGTCATTTTGTCGAAACTAAACGAAAACATCAATCGGTACGTGTCAAGTTGGGGTGACATAAATAGGACAGCGTGCTTCAGGAGATTTGTGGCCAGACGTCCCCATAGTCCTGTTATATGCAGTGCCAGGGTCTCAGTGCATGACTCCTAGTGTTCCACCTAGCACAGACACGTCCTCACACTGATGTGCCACGACTCAAACACCTGCTACTCCCATTCTCACCCTCGCACTTTGTCAATACCATCGAGGACCCCACCTCCCAAGGGCTCCACACACAGCCCCACCCACTTCAGGAGAGTGCCCACTCGGGTTTTGAATAATCCCAGCCGCTGCCCCCTGCACTTGTCAAGAGTGCATAAATCTAATCGCTGGCACCGTAATCCATCTCGTTCCCTGCCATCCTCAGCCACCTTCACACTGATCACAGATAGATAAGGTGTCAGCTAGCAGGACATGGTGATTCGATGGATCACAGCTTGCCACGGGCTGCTATATATGACCCTTCCAGGTGATCAAGGGAAACCAAACTTTTGCCCTTGGCTTTGTTGTAAGAGACACGACTGAGACAGGTCTTCGTGCAGAATTCACAGCAGTCGGGTCACAAGGGAAACCTGTCTGTCAAACTGTATTGTCTGAATAGAGCTACTAAATAAATGTAGCTGTATCATCCATGACCATGTTTACATTGTTGATGCTCCAATAATATTATTTATCCTTAATATATATGTATTAAACATTATAAGATGAATTACTGAATTTCAGGTTTGAACCACGGAGATTGTTTTGACTCAGGAGCTTTAACACCGAAAATGTAAACGAAAGCTGAAAGTCAACAAAAGCAATGCATACCAGTTAATGCAACCAAAGGCCTCAACAATGTGATGGTAATGTTTCAATTGAGAGGAGGCAGGCATCATTTATGAAGCAAATGCCTGACTGCCACTTCTGAATGCCCCAGCCAGACGGAAGACTTAGCTGTACAGCAATAGTCTCAAAGTTTCTTTGGCGTGCTGCCAGGACACAGACAATCCCAGCAATCAAAGTGCTGGAGCATCCCAATAAGATATCATACTCTTGCAGTCATGAATTCTGGGAAATACAGATTCAGGAAATTATGTGCACAATAAACAAGGTGTCTGGAGAATGCTCTAGAAACAGGTCAAAAAAACAAGCAGGACATGAAATTCTCTGCAAAGAGAAAGGCTGTAAAAAATATAAACAATATTCAGAAAAGTCAGCATCTTGACCCAGATGCATGCAAAGAGGGTCTTGGGAGGTCATGAATTTGAACTTGAAACTAGAGAGGCTGCCATTGAAGTGATCCCAGTGTGTCCAGCTAGAGTGGCAGACAGTAGGGGCTCAGCACCCTTTAGTGCTCATCATAAGCCCTGAGGACACAACAAGCCAAAAATCACCTCGCGGGTCCAGAGTATAGTTATATTGCATCTGCCATTGCTACATGCCAAGAGTAAACAGTAAATCTCACTCCTGTGGTCATGTCAGGAGGTGCTCAGAAGAAAAAAAAAACAACATTACGGTAAATTCCATATACCAAGCAACCCCCGCCCCCAAAGAAGAAACAGCTAAACAGATCAATCAGCCCATGAGGCTGACATTACTGTACCATTGTGTATAAAGTTCCTTGCGTTTCCTTCCAGGTCATGCTGCAGTAATGTGGTTTATGATTTATCAAGCAGCCTAACACAACCAAAGGGATGCAGGTCCAAATCCTATACAAAAACTCCCAAAGTAAAGGTTAAACAATGTATTTTGAGATACTGTAATGTGTGAGGCACCCAGTTACACTCTGTTCCCAACTCCCCAAACAACCTGAATTGAGCCATAAATTAAAGCCCAGTGGTACTTTGATAGCCATATCATTCCCATGTCTAACTGTTTAGAGAATCCTCAGAGACCGCCCCCCCCCCCCCACACACACATACACACACACACTGTCTACTTTAATATCAGATGAGACAGTTGGGGAAAAATTGTCACCACAAATTAAGGCAGGCATCTCACTAACACAATTTTGTTCTAATAGTTGTGGTGGAAACCAGAAGAGGGGCTTGCAGTCCACACAACAACCCAGTTTAGCAGTGCCTCTGGGAGCGGTGCACCTCCACTGCCCGGGGTGGTGAGTGCCTCAGCAGGCTAAGTCTCTGTGACTATAATCAGAAGATCTCTGGTTTGACCCATGGCCCCAGCATAACAGTCACTTTTCCATGGGCCCGTCAGCAAGGGCCTTAACCCCCAGCAACAAGGGTGCCAAACATTGGCTGACTCTGCAACATGGGATAGGCAAAGGGAACAATTCCGATGTACTGGTACTTGTGCAAATGGCAAATTTATTATTTATTACTTCTCCATATTGCCCATTCATTAAAGATAGGGCGTCATTAGCTGAATAGTATTGTCTCTAAAAAATGCGAAAAGCTGTCGGAACAAAATCAACCGCAAGATTTTGTACAAAGAGCTTGGACGTTGTAGACGAAATTTGTCAGCTGTGAGTGACACCATTCCTGGCTGGGATCTTGAACTTCATCGCAGATTGGATCCAAAGATCGTTACAGCAGAAATGCGCAGCGACAGGTCGACAGAAGTCGGGAAGGCTGCTGGAAACCGTCTTTATTGCACACACCCAAGGTAAATTATCGCGACAGCATGTCCCCAGCAGCGGATTATAAGAATTAAGCACAAATGGACAACAAATTAAACAAGCATATTTTATAACTGGAGCTATGGTTTATGGGTCTGGTTGCTGAAAAAACAAATCACAGTACCAATGGTGCTAAAGTTCCCTGCGTTGCTTGGCAGCCCTCGACCTTGTTATATTAACGCCTATATATATGGCGAGAAATGAAAACGACAAGCCCGTGTTTCAATAGCTTGCAAATGTGAGTAGTAAATGACTCTCCACCCTCCCACACCATGGGCCACCGTGCAGGTTTTAATGACCATATACAGGAAGCTTATCACTACTGCCGGCTACGTAGCTGGGGAGCTAACTGGCCAAGTTACCGATACAAAACATAACTGTACTCTGGCCAAAACTGTATCATTTTGCTATTTTCTTAAATAGCCGATCGACTACTTAAACCTGTGTAAGGATACTCACTGCTGATCATCTTCGAGTGGACCGAGTGCCGCCCGCTCCGGGCTATCCAGTGGCGGCACTTCGGGTCCCGTTTTGACGTTCGTAGCGCTGTTTTTGTTTTTCAAAATGCCTTTAATTGGTCGCGGAGCTGCCATTCCGTCTCCGAAGGCGTCCTGTCCTAAGTTTACAAGCCGCGTCGCCGGTTTAGGCTGTCTGACACATCCCAGTTACCCAGCCGTATGAACGGCGCCCGTTTGAGACTACACCCCGCGTACCTAACATCGCGAGAGTACGAGCGAAAGTTGTAGTGTCGCTATGACGACGCGCCATGCTGTAGATAACAAGCATTTGCAGCCATGTTGGTTGTGGCTTAAATGGAAAGTGCTTGGTGAAAAGTGTGAGAAAACCACTTCGTTTGTTCTGGACTGTTACCGCACTGTTAAAACGTTACCGCACACTTCTATGGACATCATTACGTTTTGTCAAAATTGACCAAATAACAGACAAGATATTTTAATTAAGCCTGGGCGCATTTTCGTGCCGTTTGTTTTATCTTCAATCTCGAATTTGCAGTATTTTTTCAAAAACTCTAAAATGTTATGCCATGTGCTAGTTTTTATTTTATTTTATAAAAGTAATTACGTACTGGGGTAATAATGAAACCCTTATTATGCCTCCATCACAATGCCCTTTTTTAAAGTGATGCATGCAAGGATAACAATCAGCTAATTTGTTAAGCTATATTGCAAGAATGTTATTGTGGTTCCATTCAGACAACAAAAAAATTTGTTCGTTAAGTGTATGCATAAAAGCAAAACTGAAAATATTGAAGGCTCTTTCATTTTAACAATTTAAATTTTCATTGTTTAAAACCATGTGACAGCAGTGCTTAAGGTAGTCGGTGGTTGGTTCAGCAGACTACATCTCTGTGCCTGTGATTAGAACAGGGGTGCCCAACTCCAGTCCTGGAGGACTAGATACCTGCACATTTTTGGGTTTCCCCTCATTTAACACACCAGATTCAACTCCTTGTGCTAATTACCACACAGCTCTCGAACTGAATCATTTATGGTGGAACAGGGAAAGAACTAAGCTACACAGGGCTCTGGCCCTTCAGGACTGGAGTTGGGCATCTGGGCTGGTTCGAGGCTGGCCTTGGTAGAAAAGTCAAGGCCCTTACCCCCCAGCTCCAGGGGCACCATATGCTGGTTGACCATGTAGTGATAGGAATAACAGCTCTTTGAATGAAGCCAGGTCTTTTGGCTCCATTTCCTTCATTGGGTCATCATTCTTTTTTCACTGGGGGCGCCTAATGCGAAGTCTAGCTCATGTGACTGGCTTGTTTTCATTACTCACGTAAAGGGGAGCCACTGAAAAGAAGCGGTTTGTTCGCAAACGTAATGTCACTATGACTCAGCGCTGTGACCGCCAAGCTTGGGCAGTAAAATGTTGTATGCAAAAATAATAATTCCAATGTAGCTGTACTCATACTTGTGTAAACAGCAAATAAATGGTTTTCTTTCTATCTTTCTTTCTTTCTTGTTGTGTGATTGCATTGAATGTCTTTGAACTGTAATGAATTAAAATATTCTTTCTGTCATTTCAATTCAAATCTTAATTCAGCATCCTGTGGGGTGTGGCCAATTCTAGTCAAATTCCAGTTCATAAATGAAATAGGGACAATTCATGAATTCTGAACAACCCTGGTACATAATGAGCTAACCGATCAATCTTGCTATGTATTCAGTCACATTGTTTAAGGTGGGATGGTGAATCACCCCTTACTACCAGCAAAGACAATAGCATCTATCTAAAGAATTGAGCCACTCAAGCGGCAACAACATTTAAGACTGTGCTATCCAAGAAGCCAAGTCGCTGATTTAAATGCTTCTTTTGTCAATCCAAAATTTAACTTCAACAACACGAACCCCTCGGGCTATCTCATTAATGAACAATTCATGAGGAATTACAGGATGGCCTGGGGTGCACTAATGAGCCTCCCTGGTCCGGTTCAGGGTAAATGGAAAAGAGAAACACACCAGAATTTTCCCCCAGTCCTCTGTGCAGCTTCTGACAGCTCCCTGATTCTATGTCACTGGTAGATTCCTGCAGAGCATTAGTGATGCACATGATCTCAGCAAGGCTGCTGTGTCCAAATATCTGTATGCATTGATCGCATTAATACTCTGGCATCTGCATAACTACCTACAGTTTCCAGAAGGATGGGATGCCTTGCTTTGACATTAAAATGGGTTTTCATGCCTTTGCAGGCATACCTGGCATTGCATGCATACTCCCAGTCTCTTGAATCCCATCTGCTCCTGTTGAAAGAGGTTCTCAGCACTATGCCTAAATGTCCAAGTGATCTGCAACTATACAGGCATTGTGGGAGTATACATGATGCTTGTATCTGGTCCAGATGGTAAAGGATGGTGTGTTTGCTGGTGGCTGGTTATTGGGAGACATCTGGTATCTTCTTAGTGAATTCCTGCTGATTCCAGTGTGGTATCCCCAAACCATGGCTGAGGAGAGATGTAACACCACACACCAAAGAACACATACTGCTGTAGAGCGTGCTTTGGGCATGTGGAAGATGAGATACCTGCATGTCCTTGGGGTCTAAGATTTTCCCCTGAATGATGCTGGGCTGCATATTCTAGTAATTATTTTATTAAAATTTATTTCTGGCCACCTCCTCCTCTTGTTTTAATGCTTCTTTGAAGAAGTGTTGCTACCTTATATTTCAAATAACAGGTTAATTTATATTGTTCTTAATTAAATTTCTTAATTTTGTGTGCATTTGTGCGTTGTGATTTTATTTGCTTTACATTTACTGTACATATGTTTGATGTGACAATAATCTAACATATACAGTGGTACCTCGGAACTCGAGCTTAATCCGTTCAGAACTCCGGATCGAATCCTAAAAAGTTCAAGTTTTTATCGAATTTTCCCCAGAAGAAATAATGAAAAACCAATTAATTGGTTCCCGGTGTTCTGTCGATTAATGCTGCCTTGTTGAAAAATGCTACCGTAGTGCTAATCAATAGCCCTAACCCTAACTCTAACCCTAACCCCCCAAAAACCCCTAAAACCCTTACTTTAACCCTAACTCGGTCTGGGGAGGCATATCCATGGAGGGACACACAGACCTCTACAGGCTAGACAACAGCACCTTGACTGCCATTAGGTATCGGGATGAAATCCTTGGGCCCATTGTCAGACCCTACGCTGGTGCAGTGGGTCCTGGGTTCCTCCTGGTGCACGACAATGCCCGACCTCATATGGTGAGAGTATGCAGGCAGTTCCTGGAGGATGAAGGAATTGATACCATTGAATGGCCCCCATGCTCCCCTGACCTAAATCCAATAGAGCACCTCTGGGACATTATGTTTCGGTCCGTCCAATGTCTCCAGGTTGCATCTCGGACTCACCAGGAGCTCAGTGATGCCCTGGTCCAGGTCTGGGAGGAGATCCACCAGGACACGATCCATCGTCTCATTAGGAGCAGCCCCGACGTTGTCAAGCATGCATACTGTACAAGCATGTAGGGGGCATACAAACTACTGAGTAAGATTTTAAGTTGCTGCAATGAAATTTCGGCAAAATGGACTAGCCTGCTGCATTAGTTTTTCACTTTGATTTTCGGGGTGTTTTTGAATTTAGCCCTCTGTATGGTTTATTATTCTCATTTCCATCAAATAATGTGGCATCCTTTAATTCCTAATCCATATCAGAATAGAAATCCAGCATGTTTTTTTCCAGTTGAGATCTGATGTGTTTTCAAACTGTTCCTTTAATTTTTTTGAGCAGTGTACATATATTGCTCAAAGACGACACTGTATTCGTACTAAATGGTGGTAAGTTACTCATATTCTCTACTGTGAACACCCATGTAAAATAATCATTAAACTCATTTACTATATCAGTTTCATTTTCAATTATAAGGCCCTTACTATCCTGCAAATTAGTGA
>JAODJW010000033.1:10203079-10217607 GCA_026777045.1 Hyperopisus bebe
ATTCTATATTCTCTGTTCTGCTGTTCTATGTTTGTTTGCACTGAAAAAAAACCTGGAGCCACGTCGTCTCGTCTCTCCATGTACCTGTACAGTGTATAGCAGAGATGACAATAAAGTTGACTTTGACTTTGAGTTGACTTGAAATGACAAATCTTTATCTTAATTACAAGAAAAGTAAATCTCATGTCATGTAATGGAACAAAACATTGGACCTTGATACAAAATTATATATTTTTTTTGATCTTGTAAGACCGCATTCTGCCTGACAACTTCTCCTAAAAAAAATAATCCAACGACACTGTTGATGTTTGTGTTTACTCATTCAAGTTCAAACCTTACATCTGTTCAAGGAATTGCAGCTTTAAAATAAGCCCTTCATTAACTGGTATGTGGAGGTAGAAGAATCATTGAATTATAATGGGGTTTACAGCTCTATTACAGGCAGTTAAAGGCTCCGGAAAATCCATGATCAGAACCATATTTGCAAGATTCCATAAAGCCTGTGTACCATCAAGTTGTACTCAGAATAAATTTAAGCCAGCAACTATATTTAAGTTATTCTTTTGACACAAGGGCAGAACAAACTGTACTACTCAAGCAGAATTTTGTCAGACTCCATTGAATATAAACATCAAAAAACAAGTCAGCTGGAAATGCACCATAATATAGAACTCTCTGCACAATATGACAATATTAAACACAAATACATCACAAAGATATCATATGTCAAAATTAATTTGTTAATCAATTTGTACAATAAAACTGGGCATTCCCACTGTTGCTGATAATATTCAATTACAGATATTATGCAAGCTATATTTAGTGCAGGGGAGGCATGGTGGTGCAGTGATTAGCATTAATGCATTGCACCTCTGCAACCAGGTTTTAAGTCTGCTAGGATTCCATGTGTGTGGAGTTTGCATGTCCTCCCCGTGTTATTATGGGGTATCATCTGGGTACTCCCCACAATCCACAAACATACTGAGGGTAGTCGGAGTTGCAGCATTGCCTGTATGTGCGTATGTATCGTATTTGATTGTGCCCTGTGATTGGTTAGTTCCCCATCCTGGGATGTTCCCTGCCTTGCTGCCATAGACTCCAGGATTAACTACAGACCCCCCCCCCAACCCTAAATAGGACAAGTAGTTCCAGAAAACGGATGTATGGATGGATATCCAGTGTAAGTCATTTGAAACACAAACACATCCTTACTGCTTGACAATAAAGAAAAAAAGAAAAAAAAGACACAGAAATCATAAGAACCTTTTATTATTCAAAACATACTACTGTACATCAAATTGGCATAAAAGGAATATATATATATATATATATATATCCCTTTTTGTATTCATGTTTAGGAATTATTTAAAAAGCATTACCATAACAGATCCAAAAAAAAAAATTATACTAGTTTCAGTCTAGATTGCATTCTGATGTACAGGTTGTGTTTCAATATTCAATATCTATTAAACTGATATTTATAAAGAAACAACCTTGAAATTTCAACAACTTAAACATTCATTATTTTTTTATTAGTGTCTGTATGTCCCTCATGTGATAACGCTGGTCTGCAAAATATCATTAACATCATGTAACTATAAAAATGGTGTCTCGCAGAAATCAGAACTCAGGAGTTATGAGGAAACACAATGGATCAAGTCAGACTTTCCTGAGTAATACTCTCCATCGAGTATGTTGATTACCTTCAGGAGTTTTTGGAAGGTGCACTGAAGACACTGTCTTTGGGAAGGGGACGATGGTAGCTGATGTCATGTAGGCACAAGCCACATTATGGCAGCTAAGCACAAGAGCAACTTGGGGCGTAAAGGTTCAGCCCCGCTGGGGCTTACTGAGTCAGAGGGGCAGTCGGCATAGGGCTCCAGGCAGGCTGCGTAGGCCAGCACGTGGGCAATGTAGTTCTGCTCCTTCACTCCATGAATGAGATGGGCCATGGGGCCCTTGGCGTAAATGGCCACATCCTCTCCGCCATGTGTCTCGGAGTCCAGGGGGACCGCAGACTGCTGCATGTACTCCTCATCCACTGGTGGACAGATAGACAGACAGAAAGAGGATGAGTGTGTTGTGGGAAAGAAAGGCTAGCAACAAATATCTGCACACGAAAAGCTAAAGGCTAATACCTGCATATATAAAGCTAATAGCTACAAAGAGCAAGTTGAGGGAGGCGTAAAAAGAATTTCCCCATGAGGGACAATAAAGGATAAAGGATTGATTATTGCACATGAAATGCTAATAGGTAATACCTGCACATGATAAGCTAACAGCTAATACTTGGATATGAAAAGCTAATAGCTAAAACCTTCACAGATCTGTGTGCAGAATCAAGCTCAAACTCACAGTAATCCACTGCTGTGATGTTCGCTCGTGTCCCATTGATGTGTGTGTACCCTGGTCCATTAGCATACAGTATGCTGGTGAAGGGCATCATATCATCTGCATTCTTGGGTGCAAGACCTGATTGACATGAGTAACACAAATTAAGCTTAAGGAAAGCAAAACAGATACAACTCTGTACGCTTAAAACTAGGAGCTCTACCAAATATTGGATTTCCACGGGGGGTATTTCCTCCAAATGTGAAGACATGAGAGTGGTCAGCAGTGACGATGGTCAGGGTGTTGGACTCGTCCGTCAGCTGGGAGGCGATCTTCACTGCACGGTCGAACATCACCACCTCAGTCAAGGCTAGCTTAGCGATACCGTCATGATGCCCATGGTCAATTCTCCCTCTTAATTCACAAAAAACAAAACCTTTTACATTTGCCCACTTATGATTTTCCCCTTTTGATTCAGTAATCACAATTAAAATGTTTTAAAATCTTTGCTTCCAATATTTCCTGTGTTTTTTGAACAATTTTAACAGCTATATCACATGACACCTTGCCTAGCCGAACAGCCATTTGTACTGGTTCCTACCGTCATATCATCCGTAAGATACTTATCTTCCACAAAGAGGAAGAAGCCTTTCGGGTTCTTGCGGAGGATGTGAATGGCTTTCTCTGTCATATCGACAATGGACGGGTCTCGTGTGCTGTTTCGGAAAAGCTCAAACTTCATGTCCTTAGGCTCAAACAAGCCTGAAGCAGAAACATGATCACTGTGTAAAGAGGACCATCACGGTCTGGCACTGGCGCGTCACCTGATTCACGCACCACTGGTAGTGTGCAAGCTAGAGAACAAATTAACTGACTCTCGACAAAGGCAGTGCACAGGCCGCAGGAATTCTATAAGCTGTAATTATCTAAACATAACATGCAACCCATTTTGCCCAGATATGAAAAATATAGTACGGCTCATTTACCAAATTAATACTGTCATGAGTGTGTCAAGAGTGTGTATCTTTGTATTGCATGTGTAACAGGACTCAGTACTCATGCTATTTAACTGGACACCTTTCAGACTAATTAACTTCACCTAACATGGCTACTGATCAGTGTTCATTTTAAACAATATGCAGTGTTTCACATCTGCAATAGAGGTGTACTTTTGGTGAAGGATCTGAAAATGTGGGAGCAGCTAAATGTTTAAAAAAGATGAAGGAAAAAAAGCATTTATGAAGCGTTTCCTTTCTGCACAAAGACTGCCTTGTGAACCATGATATATAACACTAATATAACATATACTGCTTCATGTATCATCTGTATTTAGATTATGGGTATCGAACCTAATATATTTGCACAATCCACAAATGTAATTTGGACTGACATATATGGAGGGCCATATATGGAGGCTTCTCCAAATAGTAATCATGTGACTGCAGTTAAATACATACAGCACACAGACAGCGTCATTAAGTTGAGGTACTGTTTAGCTGACCATAAGACGCCTGATATAAGCATTTTTAAACATGATATGATTGGTGGTGTCAGACGTGGTGCTTCCAGCATCTAAGAAACAGCCACCATCCTGTGATTTTTAGTGTCTAGAGTTTGCAAAGAATCATCTAATGTATAAAAAACATCCAGTCACTGGAATTTCTGTGGTTGAAAACATCTCATTAAAGAAAGAGATCACACAAGAATGGCCAGACTTGTTACAGCAAACACAAATGTAAAAATAATAGCTCTGTACCACAGTGATGTATAGAGAGGATGATCTGCTCTTGAAGTGGCTCTGGAAGATCCTACCCAGTACTAGCTAGATGCACCTAATATGGTGGCCAGTGAGAGCATAACTTTAATATACACAAAACAAACAAACTGACAGGGTTCAGATAAGCTGATTAGATGACCTCCAGAGTATTTTTGGTACATTTAGGTAATGTCCATTACTTCTCATATGCCACAGCAAAGTGTTCAGGGAATGTTCAGAGCCTGAACTTTGCCCCTAAGCTTTATTCACAGTTCTATATACTTTATGTGCCTTTAAAAAGCAAGAGGAGATTCCTATGCCTGCCATTATTTACTGTATTATTGTCAATTTGCAGAAAGATATCAAGGTACTTATGTATTATGTAATGTCATGTTTTTTTGATCCTAAATTGTATTGTATTGTCCTTTACTGCTGTTTATCCAATGTCCTATGCCCATATACACAACCCCCTCCCCCCCACCCCTCACCCCCCCCCCCCCCCCCCCCCCAAGATCCGTGGCACAAGAACTTCATTGTGTTCCTGGAACACATGTGGCATCATTTCATTTCAGAATGCTGCATGACTTTACCCATGAGGCTGTCCGTGGATTTCACATCCACAGCATCAAACTGCTCCTTGTGCCAAACATACTGTGCATTCCTTGACTGAAATCCAGAACAAAATATTATTAAAAAAGAGCAAACTGGACATCAATTTGTAAATCACTTTGACCTCAGTAAATAACTCATTCATTCATATGTTCTGATTGAGTACCGTACAAAATTAATTCAAACTTGTTGCTGAGTTACCTGTCTGGCCTTTAGCCAAACATCTATCAGGTCCTTTTTGTCCTTTCGGTCCCCTTGGCGGGAGGTGGAGGTAGGGTACTCAGGATCTGGTGTCCCTTTTGGGGTCATGTACATGCGACCCCCACCCAGGATCACCTAAGGGAGACGGGAAGTGAGCTCCGGGATTGCTGTGTCAAATAGGGTTCAGGGTTAGCGGACCACAGTATGAGGCATGTTCCTACATCAATGTCGGTATTGGTGACCAGCTGTGTGGCTATGTCCGTGCAACCTTGCCGCCGGGCACTGGAGGGCATGTCGGAGTCACTGTACCAGCTGCGGCTCACTGAGTGGGCGTAGGCAGCCGCCGGCGAGGCGTGCTGGACGCGCGTGGTGGTCACGATGCCCACCGATTTGCCTGGAGCATGGAGGCAGCAGCCACATGAAGACAAACAGACATCTCAGATACTCCCTGATCCTACTGTGGCCGTACGACAGCTACAGCAGCGCATGACGAAATACACTCAGTACCGTCAGCTGAAAGTTTATTCAAAGCAGCTCTGAGCAGCTGGTGAACCTCTTTCTGCAGATGCAAAGTACCAAAACTCAATTAACTGCTACGCTAAATATATAACTGGTTTAAAATAGCTAAAATCCAACCATGCATCTACCACCTGTTTATCCAACACAGGGCTGTGACCTAGCTAAAAAGTTAAAGCTTATGTGCTAATTTACGGTTTACTTTTATGCAAGCAGGTAATATAAACAAAAGGACAGGAGAATTAGGGCAATTATCTTTCCTCATAGAGGTATCATATGTAGTATGATTTTCAGAAATCATATGATCTTAAATAAGTTTGACTTTGGCCGCCTATAGATCACTACATATACACATTGATGTTGCATGCATATGTGCATACATGTATGCACTTGTGAGAGTATATCACTGCAGAGCAGTACACAGAGAGTAGGGTAAGCGAATGCGGAGAGTGCCCGTGTGGGAGTACCTTGCGCTTTGGCGCGGTGTAGCACAGACTGCACCTCATTGCCGAAGGTCGAGTTGCATTGGTAGGGCACGGCGGCAGCGCTGAGACCCACCGTCTTGCCGTTGGCCTTGATGCCGCAGTGGTAGGCTGTGGCCGTGCTCGCACTGTCCGCCACCTGCTTGTCCACGCTGTACGTCTGCCGGCAGCATTGACAACGCAATATATAAAATCATACGAATTCACTGTGGCGCCGTGGCTGAGCCACTCTCCTTTAACTGCATATGAATTATCCATCCGTTCATCCATCCATCATCTTCAAACCACTTATCCAGTACAAGGTCATGGTTAGCTTGGAGCCGGTCCCAGGAAGCACAGGGTACAAGGCTTGGAAGCATCCTGGATGAGATCCCAGGATTTATAAATCAGTGCAATTTATATATTATCAAACTTGTAATTTCTAAGGGCCAAGGTTTCATTTCTTAAATTTACATCTCTTTTAATTTCTCATTGAATAATATAATTGTAGTGTTTTCATAACAAAGAGACTGAGCTAAAGTGACAGGGCACATGAATCAGGTTACTATGAAAGCAAGATAAACACACATGTACAGACACATAGAGAAACACTGAGGATTGGCCCAGCTGGCTGACCTTGGACAGGGCAAGGTACGGAAAGGTGTCCATAGCCAGCACCGTCTCCTCCCCTGAGTGGCCCTCCATCTGCCCCCGCAGAATGCGCGCGGCTGACACAGTAGACACCCCCATCCCTGCAGCAGAGAGGGGTAGCAGGGGTTCAGCCACAGGCCATGCTAGTGACCTGAAGCTGCGGTCGTACGCAATGGAGTGGCACTCTGCCCTTCTACGGAAAGACGCATCACCAGACTTCTAAGTTCAAACTCCGGCGTCCAAACGAGTTCATTCAAAACCGCTCAAAGCATACGAAACATAAACACAGGAATAAGGACTAAGAAGTTCCAGGTCTGTAACCATTTTCAGTTCAATACATCATTTCTAATTATAGACTCAACAGAAATTCTTTCTAGATAATTCTCAGCAAAAGTAAAGAATCCATTAAGGAGTGACTTTACAGCATGGTCTAAGAACTGATGGACAACAGCATGGATAGTATGATAGTGCTGAGAGACTAGATGCTACATTCAGGCCCAGTGGCACAGCAATCCTATCCGTGTGTGGCTGATGGTCTAAGTTGAGTTTTGGTTTAGTGTTCAACAAGAATAGCTCTACGGTTTCGTAAAGGTTGTGTGACTCAAGGGTCTGATCACCCCATTGAAAGGAAGTGAATCAGAATCTTTGTTCTGATTCAAATTTAGTTATCTGTTAACAGTGGAAGCCCCTGTTGTTCCAGAATATCAGGTAGCTAGCTATTTTTCGGTTAGATAGATAGCTTGAGTACTTTCATCAGTGTTGGAAAGGATATCAAATAGAACTTTAGACTGGTTTAGTATTTCTATGTATATGGCCGCTGGTGCATGGTTACCATCCCCCAAGAATAAGATGATGTTCTTAGCGCGATGGTCCAGTGGACGCAACTTCAGTGCAGCCTGTAGGGTCTCCCTGGCCTGGGCATTCCAGTAAGCAGGCTCTCTCTCCTGGGTATCTGACACAAGAGGGCAGGAATCACAAACCCAGAACAGGTCTGCCCCTAAAAGCAGCAACACAGCATCGGAAGCACTTGTGAAGTACTGCCCTTACTGCCACACCAGAGCCCAGCAGCAGATTCCGGAATTTGGCCATACTGAAGTGAAAACTCTGAATAACATGCTGCGGAGATTAACCTAGAAAGTGACAAAAAAAACTCCAAAAAAAGACAAGCTTAACTACCTGATTATATCCTAATGTTTCACGCAATCAGGATGAGAAACAGACACCCAGTCTGCAGCAGGGCAGCGTCACAGGGATACCTGGGAGTCCGGCACGTGCCCTGCCAAAACACGCCCTGCCCCTACACATCACCTGAGACTCTCCTCACCTGTGAGCTGCACGCCGCTGGGGACGACGAGCAGGACGCAAAGCAGGAGCAGCCGATGGGGACGGCAGCTCTGCGCCGACTGCATCGCTTCTGAGAGCCCTCCTACAGCTGCGCAGGACACGAGTGCCTCCGCAGACCTCCAGCCTGGCCCTTTTAAAGCCCGGGGTGTGTTGAAAGAGAGGCCCCCAGCCAGCTCATAGGCTCAGGACAGGGGTAGGGGAAGCCAGCCGGGACCACACAGCACTGAGACACTACATGCTTGGAGGCCTTTTGTTTTTTAGCGCCGCTTTCCGTTCTCGGCATGTATATTGTTGAAATTTGCATGAGGCTTTGATGTGGTTAATACTCTAACATGCGTTTCCATGCTTCAGTTAATTTCAGTGAAAAAAAACAGACTGGCTTGTATTGGCATGTGCCTAAACTTTGGCACAAGTCTCTTTTATTACTTTTTCTTAAGAAAAACAGTATTATATGTCAGCAAAGGCAACTATTTTATCTCTGTATTTTTAAGACTGAATCAACATTACTGAAATGTTCTCATTACTCTGTATTTTGTCAGGAATATATTTCAGATCACCCCTGTGTATTTCATGCAGTAAACTCACATTTGTTTGCTGGGAAGCTCATTGTTTTGCATTCTTTTCTCCTGAGATAATACAGACCGAGTGGCTATTAAACTAATTTACACAAAAACAGCCTTTTATGTGTGAAAGTAGTGGGCTGGGGCCAGGAGGTCCTAGCCGGAGCCGGGAATGAGACTCGCACGTGAGCGGAGATGGTAGCTCTGCGTCTCTCCTGGGGAGGATGTCAGCGCCACTGCCTGTGAGTCAGAAAGCTGAACCGTGGCCCACGAGTCATTTGGAGGCATGTGTGGTCAATCATGCCGTTAGGGCAAGAAAGGAAGTCCCCCGCAGGGGGGGAAAGGCCCCACATGATGTGGCCTCCCTGCACGAATCCAAACACAAAAAAGGGAAATTTAACACCCAGCGAACTACCGTGCCGGCCAGGTGTTTTTTCGCAGGATAAATTTAGGATGTAGCTTTAGTGAGACACACAGAGAATAGAGGACCCCATTTAGTTTATGAATCACAAACATTGCTTTAACGTTTACAAAAACATGGAGCAACTCTTAGGCACAAAAAATATGTGGAATTAAACATAAGGGATCCTAGCTTACCGTGTGAATTAATGTACCACTTGGGAAATCCCATCAAGAACATATAATATAATATAATAGATTTTGTGCCACTTTACAATAAGGCTACCCTTGTAAAGGGATTATGAATGGTTTATAAGCAGGTTATTAATTATGTTGTAACACTTTGTAAATCATTATTAGACAATTATAAACAAGTTATACCACAGTTTTCTTCTTATTAATGAGTTATTACCATTTATAAGTAGCAAAGGGTAGCCTTATTGTAAAGAGGCACCTTGATTTAATATCTTTGACTCTATTCTTTGTTTTTGATGCCAAGTTCAATGCTGAATGAAAGATTGTAGACTCTCTTCAGAACATATGAAAAATGTTCATCTAATCCGTGAAATTCAAAATATGTAGAATACTGCCCTTGTGTTTTTTTTATTTATTATAAGTCTTTTACTATAACCACATTTCATATGAAAGTTCAGTACTGGGTATAAGTGGAAAAGTTTAGTCTAAAACTGTTCCCTTCAGCCACAAAGATTGTGTACATTATTCAAGGTCCGGGCTAGGTCTACCTGTACTGAAGAGGCATAAAAAACATGTAGTCCACCAGACAACAGATGCAGCTCAGTTAAGAGCAAGACCTTGTGAGAAGTCAAATGGAGAGGAGCTCTAAGCAAACACACACAGATATCTATAATTTTTGGCTCTCTGGCATAAAACATTAAGCAGCAAGCTGTGAAGAATCCAGATATAACTTAATACAAAGAGGGACTGGTGTTGAATTTAAAACATTTTGTGTGCTGTGCACTTGCTCACATCTGACAGAAGTGGCCAGATGCCAGAGCAACTGCTCAGCAGACGTGTCACACGGTCACTCCTGCAGGTGACCCTCATGGACTCGGAGCAAACAGCATAAGCGGAGGAAGCGTGACCTTCACTGGGGGTCCTTTTCATCTACATACTGCTGTAGGACAAGAAGGTTTGCTAGACGGTAGACATCTGTGTGTGGTGACATTAATGTAGAACTCTGCTCAGCTGACAAGTTCAATTTTGTTCATTACCTGTGGACATTTCATGTACTGACTAGATAAAACAGCAGAATCGATTATCTTTCAGTTTATATTTAATGCCTACAGAGAGACTGTGGAATGGACGTCAATCTTTAGTAACCTAATACTTCAGTCCCTGTTTGAACTTGCAGCTTTGAAAAAGTTAGGATTAGTGCAGATTATGCCAAAATGCTTGCTGCAAATTACAGGAAATTTCCAAAGGCAGATTCTAAACCACATGCCAAGAAACAAAACACAAAAAAATCCAAGTTTTATTACTTAGAAAACAACATAATTGCTGTTTGAAGTGGATTCCTGCTAATATAAGAAGCAGAATTCCCTGAATAAGTGACATGCAGATTGCTGTTCTGTGAGATGCGGCGCACTGGTATTTATAAGATTAGTTCACAGATCAGGATGACTTACCTAAAGCTACTGTGCCAGGACTGATCTCAGCAACCACAATGAGAAAAAGTCTTAGTCCAACGTTCATCCTCATTTTTTCCTTGTTACAGAGTCTTAGATGTGTCAGTCTTGCGTTTCCTAAACCCCTTGTTTGAATACTGGTTCTGTCTGTTTTTAAATACGTCAGTATGATAGCTGCCAATGTCTTTTACTCCTGGGGATTACAAAAGAAATTAATGACAAATGCAAAGCTGCTTTTTGCTTTCTCGTTTGTCCTTGGGAGTGAGAAGGGAGCAGGAACTAAAAACACTCGCCCATGACATTCCCCACATCTGTGTCAAAATTGACCCTGTAGCTTCAACGTGCGTGTGACTAGCCACTGAAGCTGTTTTCTTTGCATTCTGAAGGTTAGAGATGTGTGTTTTTTTGGATACGGGTGTCTTGGGGCAGCTCACGTTAGAAAGGGGCCTCAGCGTCTAAGGGTGGACAGAAGGTCATTTACCTAGAAACAGGGGCGGCCAGACCTGGCCAATGGGAGCTGTGCGGGAAGTTTATAGACATGATTTTTCTGAAAAGAAGGTAGACCCCCTCCCCCGGACATGTAAACCTCAAGACAGCATCATTTTATGATTCTATGATCATTTTGAGTATTACATCTTTTTAAACACACACACACACACACTTGTGGAAAGACTTATGGTGTATATATATATTAATGATTAAAGCTGGTAATCCATCTGTTTTCTGAACCTGCAGCTGCTTGTTCTATTTAGGGTCATGGGGGGTCCAGAGCCTATTCTGGAAGGTACAGGCACAGGGTAGGGAACCACCCAGGATGGGGTGCCAACCCACTGCAGAGCATACTCACACTCCAGTCACACTTAGTGCCAATTTAATAACTCCATTTCATCTTATTTTTGGACTTAAGGAAACCCCACAACGACACGGGGAGAACATGGAAACTCCAACCATAGGACCCTAGCAGAGATTCAAACCAGAGATATAAGGCAGATATAAGGCAGATAAGGAGATATAAGGAGGTAACAGCTCTAACTTGATGCAAATTTTACTATATATTACTTTGTAGATAAGATTAAGATAAATTAATCATTGACTTTTTTGTCATAAAGAAAAGACAAAGGTGGTGTGTGGCCTAGTCGATTAGGATGCTGTGTTTGTAATTGGAAAATCACTGGCTCTAATCTCAGGGATGTCTGAGTGATTTCACCTTTGGACCTTTGAGCTTCAGAGAAGTGGATCTGATCTGTATGTTCTGATCTATATGTTGAGCAGGCTTCCATCTCTCTCCTGACTGCTTTTCCTGGTGAGTTGGCTGCACAGCTTTACATTACTGTTTTGCTCAACACAAACACACCAACAAAAGTCAAAACATCATTGCAACTCCCTATAGTTTCCTGTGTTGAGTTTTTACTCTCATTGTGTCACCTCGATCATGCGGTTCAGAAATATGGGACAAATTGCATCCCATATTCATTCAAAACAAGACACAGCATTCATTTTTCAATACAGGGTGATCGTGTATTACACAAGACGGGTGCAAAGTTTAATCTTCACATTTCCCAAAGACTTTTTGCATGATTACATGTTCCTTTTACACAATACAAAACAAACAAAACACATGTTCTTATTTACAGCATATGCACTGGATTATCTGCAGTCAGCAAGAACAGTATTTACATATCAAAGTATTTTTAACTGCTGGCTCATTCACTTACAGCATATCAATTCCTTGTCCACAAACCAACAAGAAACATTGGTGAACAAATGGGTTTTTATTGTTTGATGGCTCATGTTCTGAGTGGTTAAAAGTGTATCAATCATCTTTGTGTTGAGAACGCACAAGAGTGCACGTAATTGGAAATCCTAGGTGAGACAATGCTTCTGGGTGGGCTTAAACGCGTGTCATATTCCATAACTATCCAATCAGCTACTAAAGAGAAGGTGATGAGACATATATTGAAGTCGATTGGCTTAGTGAGGCAGAATTGTTTTGCTTCACTCAAGTTCCTATTACTAACCTTAAGGTGGTGCTATTTTGCAGAGTACTTTGGCAGACATTCGTTGAACAGCTGCAATCTTTTGGTATCATATGGAAATGGTCATTGTGATTGTACCTTGGCATTAAAATGATATTTTAAGTGGTCTCCAACCCTTTTTACAATGATAGTTATTTTCACAAAGAAAATACTCTAGGGAGTTACCGAGTCGGGGAGGGGTCACCCTTTGGTAGAGTTTATCTATCGGAGTGGTCACCCTCGGGGGTGGAGAGGTGTGATGGTGTTGTGAATGACTACAACTGGCAGCCACTGTATTATGGGATCATTATGTGAATGCTACATTTTCTTTTCTTGAGACTGCCTCTGCGCTGGACTCATGCTGCCACACTAAGGCAATTTAGAGACACAGCTTCACCTAACTGCATGATTTTGGATGATTTTGAACTGCAGCAGGAAACCAGAGAACTCAGGAAGAACATGCCCTAGATATAGTATTGCTTAAATGAATATTTATTTAAGTATATTTTGAATGGAGAAAATGAATACAAGCCCACATCCAGTGCATAATTGTCCTAAATACTGAAGAATCAAAAAATAGAGCAAAGAAGTTACAGATAATTTTT
This sequence comes from Hyperopisus bebe, assembly GCA_026777045.1. NCBI lineage: Eukaryota > Metazoa > Chordata > Actinopteri > Osteoglossiformes > Mormyridae > Hyperopisus > Hyperopisus bebe. The sequence goes on from JAODJW010000033.1 coordinate 10,216,174, forward strand.
TCTTCAATGTCTCTCATGCATGTTAGGATGATGTTCTTTCCTGTGACAATAATGGAGTTCCTCTGCGGGTGCAAACAGTGCAACAGGTCAAATAGTCCAAGAGGACGAGAGTGAAGCTGAGCGGAGGTTTATTTGCTTAGGAAGCAGGCATCTCCAGACCCATGTACTTTCCAGAATCAGTTTCAGGTCCAGGTTGGACCAGGATGTCCAGCAGGTAGGTCCGGGCAGAGACGCAGAACGGAAACGGAGGCAAACTTTTATGCTTCGAAAGTTTTATTTCTGGCTCTCTCTTTTATAAGACAAGAACTTCCGCAAAGTGATAAATGATATGTCACGGTCCATTAGGTTCTCCATAACAGTGTTCTGAATCATATGCCCAGGAATAGGAAGACGTCACCAGCAGGACAGGACTGCCTGTTGGCTGCCAGGGATAAGTGAGAAAAATAATAAACCTTCTGAGATAGGAGCAAATAGGCCACACAAGTTTCAGGCTGCAACTTTCCAATTACCGGTGGCCTGCAATGACCCCTGATGCCTAATGGTTAAATATATACAGAAGCTTTTACAGTTCTCCAAAGCATTGGGATAGAAACAGATTCAGTCTCCTCACAAAGGTCTTCTTTGTTAGTCGTGGGCAGATGGAAAATCGTCAGTATGATCAAGGCATCTAAAACTGTCCCGCTCAACACAAAAAACATGAATGTCTTGAAGTTCCCTACAGATGATATTTTGAGGGATAGTTATTGAAGTAATGCATTCCGTCATCTGGGCACGCACTGTCATCAAAAGATGAAAAAAATGTAAACTTCAAATAAATACATTTAAAAATAAAAATGTTTGATGTGTGGCAAATTAAATTCAATATTTCCGAAACAGCGTAAATAATGCCCACAAGCAAGCAAAGGACATGTCTGCTGTGTATGTGGTGTTTTTAATAAGTGAACCTTCACCATAATTATTCCATTACATGTTTGTATAGTTTGTATAGTAAAGGTGGGGCAGGCTCAGACAGGCTTTGATTCATCAGACCAGACATGTTTTTTGGTTATAAATAAGGGACCAAATTTCCAAACTACTTCTCACTTTGTAAACATAAGTGTGCGTGGGAGGGCACTATCCTTCTGGGGAAGGCAGTCAGGTGACCATGATTATTTGGGGTAATTCGGTCGGTCCACCTGTGTATGTTCCTGATACTAACCTGTGCCCATTTTTCATTTCTTTTTTCCTGAGCTCATCCGTTTTTTATTTTATTTTGCTTTTCCCTTCTTTTCCTTCCTCTCCCCATTGAAACAGCACCTTAATATTTTTGTGTTTCCTATGTTGATTTCCCACTCCTACCTGGGGGGGGGGGGGATGTCAGGCAGGATCATGGACCCTGCCACTCCTACCTGGGGGGGGGGGGGGTTTCTCATGCCGCACCGTGGGTCCTGCCAC
>JAODJW010000033.1:10217707-10245292 GCA_026777045.1 Hyperopisus bebe
CCACTCCTACCTGGGGGGGGGGGGGGATTCTCATGCCGCACCGTTGGTCCTGCCCCTGCATTGCTGTGTAACTGCATTGCTGTGTAACATCCCACGATGATTCATAATAAGGAATTCCATTCTTTAGTTCTGAACAATGAATGACTAGAATCCTTTCTGAATTTGTCACAAATTACTTGCAATTGTTTTAAATTTCTATTAATGGTAAACCTGTTTTGGGATTGTTCATGATCACCATGAACTGTTATGATTATATGCTGAGTGGAAGATATTACAATGCACCATTTATAATTTCAACTTGATTGTCTGTATGAACTAATTCTCATGAATTATAGAGCAATATACAATATGTACAGTTTAATTGAGAAAAGGCAGTGTGCTGTCTCTGGGCTGATGAGGTGACTCCGCACAGGTATCCCCAAGTGACCTGATTTTCATCCCTTGTTTTTAACTGAATAGGCTTCTTCTCTTGATGGAAACCTGATCCAGAATCTTGTACGTGTGTTTGTTTTAATCACCCCACAAGTGTTCTTTTTATTTTGGATCACTTAAATGTACACTATGAAAGTTATAATATCTGTTATTGTGTCATTATTGCTTTTAAAGGTCTTTTAAAAACTTAATAGAAAACAAATATTAATACAGGCTTCTTTGATCATGATGGTTTTAAAAAACTTCTCATTATGTTCTAAGTGCACATTATATGGATAGAAAACCCATAAAACTGGTCATTAGAAATGACATGGAAACTTTGCACAGTTTGTACAAAGTAAGGAAAAAAGACAAAAAAATGACCTTTACCTAAAATATAAGGACATGGGATGTTTTTTGCACTGCCAGAAATAAAATCACAAATGCATTAGGGAAATAGGTTCCCAGCAAAATGAGGTCAAATCTAATAAGCTCTTTTAACACAAGGTTATGGAAGAACCAATCAGATTTGAAAGTCAACCAGTAGAAGAGAGAGGGTCACAGCTAGATATTTCCACACCTTCCAATAAGATATGCAAGAACACCTCAGCACAGAATGGAATGTATGCCAAAATAGGCGGCCGCAATTATACTTCACATTCGGGTCCTAGGGTAAATGCAGACAGAAGAGCAAAGCACTGCTTCATAGGAGAACTGCCAGGACTGGCCCACCTCCACTCAAGTCATTCATTTCTTTAATATCCAGAGGTACGAGAAAAAAAAAATCTTCAATAGAAAAGGGTGCCAATTGGTTTAAGAATACTTTAAAAAGCCTGACTTACTAGTATGCTTACTGTGGTATTATCTTTGCTGAAGTCTTAAAACTTACATTTATCACACCAGTAAATAATGGCTGATAATTTAGACTCATCTGAATGAATTCCTCATTATTAATTGGCATTTTTTATTTCAGCATAAGAAGGCAAACAACAGTACCATACAGAAGCTTTTTTAAGGGGCTTTTGCTCAAGCTGTTGACACATACATTAAAGGATCACTTAGTACCTTTAAAAAGTGGCACTTTAAGTAGTTTGGGCACAAGTGACAGGTGTTCCCAGCCTGCACTTCTGCACATGGAAGCTTTGTAATAATAATAAAAACAATCCAAAATATTTGTTGTGCTTGTGAATGAGCATAGTTCTCCTGATAGTTATCATTAGCCTGTCTTTATGTTCTCTCTAATAAGAGCTACATGAATGAACAATAATATTTACATTTTGTCAACACTTCCTAATTATAACGCAATGATCCAAATGTGGATATGCAAGGTTTTTTTTTTCCCAAATCCAGATCACAATCCAAAATCAATAGATAAACACAAGAGGCATTTCATTAGTCGAGCAAGGGCAACATGGAGAAAAACACAGAATCTAATACCGGAGACAAAGAGCAAAAACGGCTAAATCTGGCAATAGTCGGGTAAAAGAACAGAAGAGCAAGGTAACAATGGCTCAGTGTGAACACACAATACCTCACAGAGGTGAGTGAGAGCAGTGTGCCCAATACAGCCAACCAAGTAACAAGGTCATGAGCTGCAGGAAGGGTAATAATCTGGTGAGGCAGAGCGTAGCCAGGCTGGCTAACTGGGGACTTCACTACATGTGGTTAAAGCTATGCAAGCCAGGGTTTACACAGGCACAGTCCCACCAATTTCTCTCTAAACAACCTATCTATAGTGTGGGGCAGCCATTTTAAAGATTTACACACCTGAGAAGCTCATCTTGATCACACTCTCCGAATTGTCCCTGCCTCCCGGTTCTGCACTTTAACAGTTGCACTAAGCAATGTGTGGTCCAACGTAAACATGGGGTTAATCAGAACAGGGAATGGTGACTGTCTTGAATCTTTATCAATAAAGATTCGTCACACTCTTTTGTGCATCATGGAAAGCCGCTGAAATAAACATGAAACATAGCTGAAAAGTATGTAAACAACCATTAAGTAAACAAAACAAAATGGGCAAACAAAAACTGCTGTTGGTGAAACCCAGGATATACAGTAAATGCTAGAAAAATGAACTAAAAGAAACCAAAAATCCTGTTAGATGTTGTTATGCTTAAAGTTACTCTTAGTGAGGGTGACATCATTGTCTCCTTCACATTAGTACATTTGTCTTTCTTCAGCCAAGATAATTATAAAGGTAATTAATCCTGACTCCATTTGATGATCATCTGAGTGTCATTAGCTAAGCAAATGTTCATGGAGATCTCCCTACCCAGGACCCAGCTGTGTCTTGTGCCTCACAACAGCCTAAACTCAACATCTATCTGCCAAAAAGTTATTCCCAATCACTATCATTTATTATTCATTTTCTATTCTGGCCTAGAGTTCATATTATAGCCATATTGTATAAAGTTATAATAAAAACAGCCATATAATTATATTATTATACTGACAATCAAATAAATGTTGCTTGAGGATCAGGCAGCCAAACTACTGATTCGTGCCAATTTGTTCTGCTGCTGGGCAACTCTCAGCTACAATTAAACGGGAAATGCAGCTGAGATTCAGGTCATGGTCTAAGCTGCAGTGTAGGAGGTGTGATTTCTCAGACAAAACTCATTAGAAATGCTTCAGCTTAAGTTAAATTGTGGGTTTGTATGTACTCAGAGATCTTTGCTGTGTAGCTGGATGTAGACTCCTCTGTGTAGGGGAAGTAGGCATCTGACTATTTACATACTAGCGTTTAAGCACCAAAATTCTGCAAGATTTAGTTATTACTAATCATGTTATGATCAATGATAAATGATGAACACATTTTGAGTTTCCACCTATTCTAAAGACATTTACATAAACGTGAACTAATGACTGTAATTTTTTTTTATTATTATTATTGAATGACCATATGAAGACTGAGGATGTTGTAATGGGTTTCCTCAAACTGGGATAAGCTATGAACCCCATACAGGGGTAAGTGAATGCAGAAAATGGTTGACTGGGCCTGTTGTTGATCTTCTAGAACTATCTACGGCAGACAATGGGGGATCTTTGTCTCTTGCTACAGTTAATCAAAGCATGCATGCCAGAAAATGCCGTTATGAAAAAAAATTGCCTGCTATCAGAGACAAAAGCTGGGTTTAATGTTTGTATTCTGACTGTCATGCAACAAAAATCACACTAACGATGTTAACATTCCATGGTTGTCCCACAAAATACAATGGCAATGTTATCTATAAACATGCTTTTTCTTGTCAGACAAGTATTGCCACTCAAATTGGGGGAAGAAAATGGTTGTTCTCCTTGCCATTTACCTTCAGATTTGATTTTTATGAAGTTTTGCTAAGTGAGACAGAGATGGGCTGTTCACTGAATTTGCACAGAGAGAAAGTCTTTAACTTTATCTGCTGTTACTTATTGGACAAAGTTTACAATAAACTGTAATTATTGCAGGTTTGTTTAAGTAAATACTTTTAAAACAAAAACGGTGTAAAGTGGATGCATAGCACATTAATTTACAATGCATTAATTCTGTTATTATCGTTATAATTAAAAGGGCCAAATGAGCACTGATATCTTGTGCCCTTATGGACAGCATGTCTCCAGAAAGTTCTCTCACCTTGTTTCTCTTTTGCTCATATTCTGTTGCATTTTACATTTAATGTCCTACATACATTATAACACATAAATTGTTTTGGCATTTTCTTTTATGACAAAAAGAACTACTGACAAAGGAACCATATTAAAGTTCAAATTAACGTGGCAAAATTTTAAAAAGAAAAATGGCTGGAGAATACTGGGCAGAAACAACGCAATACGGAGCTATTCACACTCCAGTCTTATTCGCAGCCATGTGCTGTATGAATGGCAGATCATGCTGCTATGTAGTTTCTTACCCCAGGCATCCTCACAATGTAGAAACCCAGTGCCCAGGCATGTAAACCGCACAGTGAGGAACAAACGCTCTTTGTGATGTAAATATGAACCGGAGGTTACATGCTCATCCAAGCATGACACACATTGTGTGCCGGGAGACCACAGAGAGGTTAACGGAGGAGGTGTATGCTACACCAGAGCACAGACTGATCACAGGATGGACAGAAGATCCCATTGGGAACAGTTATAAATCAGTGTTGGATAAACCTGGGGACAGATGTTAGTGGAGGATTTTTAAGCTGCACTGAAAATGACTCCTGATCTTATGGATCCTGATCTTCATGGTAGTTCTGTAACAGTTCAAACTAACATCACATGGTGCATCATTCGCTGCAAGTAAGAAAAATTCTTTAAGACAAGTAAGTTTTTTAAATGATCTTTTTCACTTCCATACAAATCTGGGATGTCCAGGAAAAAGCTGATAAAAACAGTGAGCTACAGTTAGGTCCATATATATTTTGACAGACACAAGTTTTACTATTTTACCTGTTTACTGAAATATATTCAAATTGAAGTTATACTCTCAGACTCTCAGATTTCATTTTAGGGTATCCACATTCAAATTGGATGAAGGGTTTAGGAGTTTCAGCTCATTAACATGTGCCACCCAAATTGGAAATTGGAAAATTCACTTCAAAAGCTATTTCATGCACAGGTGTGGGTAATTCCTTCGTTCTTTCATTATCAATTAAGGAGCTAAAAGGCCTGGAGTAGATTTGAGATGTCTTGTTTGCATTTGGAAGATTGAAGTGTGAACATACAACATGAGTCCTGCCCTGATCGTCCGCTCCTTCCGTGTGCCACACCCCCCACTGTAATACACAACAACATGCGGTCAAAGGAACTCAGTATGCAGGTGAAACAGGCCATCCTTAGGCTGTGAAAACAGAAAAAAACAATTTGAGAAATTGCCACAACATTAGGAGTGGCAAAATCCACAGCTTGGTACATCCTGAGAAAGACAGAAAGCATTGGTGAACTCAGCAACGCAAACAGGCCTGGACATCCATGGATGACAACAGTGGTGGATGATAGCAGAATCATTTCCATGGTGAAGAGAAACCGTTTTGTAACAGCCAACCAAGTGAACAACACTCTCCAGGAGGTAGGCGTGTCAATATCCAAGTCTACCATAAAGGGAAGACTGCTTGAAAGCAAATAGATAGGGTTCACTGCAAGATGCAAGCCACTCATAAGCCTTAAGAATAGAAAGGCTAGATTGGACTTTGCAAAAAACATCTACGTAAAAAGCCAGCACACTTCTGGAACAGCATTCTTTGGACAGATGAAACCAATATCAACCTGTATCAGAATGATGGAAAGAAAAGTATGGAGAAGGGCTGGAACAGTTTATGATCCAAAGAACACTGCATCATCTGTAAAACATGGTGGAGGCAGTGTGATGGCTTGGGTGTGCATGGCTGCCAGTGGCACTGGGTCTTTAGCATTTTTTGATGATGTGACACAGGATGGAAGCATGAATGATGAGGTGTTCAGAGACATCATGTCTGCTCAAATCCAGCCTAATGCAGCCAAATTGATTGGGCGGCGTTTCATAATACAGATGGACAATGACCCAAAGCACACAGCAAAAGCAACCCAGGACTTTATTAAAGCAAAGAAGTGGAATATTCTCGAAGTCAGTCACCTGACGTCAACCCCATTGAGCATGCATTTCACTTGCTAAAGACTAAACTACAGACAGAAGACCCTCAAACAAACAGCAACGGAAAGCTGCTGCAGTAAAGGCCTGACAGAGCATTAAAAAGGAGGAAACCCAGTGTCTGGTCATGTCCATGAGTTCAAGACTTCAGGCAGTCATTGAACTTTTTATTTGCAGTTATATTAATTCGTCCAATTACTTATGAGCCCTTGAATGGAGGGAATTGTGTAGAAAAATTACTTTAGTTCCCCACATTTTTATGCAATGTTGTTGTTCTACCCACTAAAGTGAATGTCTGCACTTCAACTGCATCTGGCTTGTTTCTTTTAAACTTACTGTGGTAATGTACAGAACTTTAAACTGGAAAAACTTTGTCTGTCCAAATATTTATGGTCCTGACTGTATGATAAGAAAGAAGGAATTAAAAAAATAAATAAATAATAAAAAATAATAAAAATCTAAAAAAATGAATCTGGTTAAAATCCAAAGAAGATGACATCAAGATACAGCAGGCACTTTACATGCCTGTGGATAATCAGGCTCAGATCAGATATCAAAAGCTGGGTAAAGTGAGGGAGATTTCACTGTAGGTCAATAGCTTAGGACATGTTACTGTGTGCAAAACCAGTTACTTTTAGAAAACGTATACGCTGGCAAAGCCTTGGGTAGTGGTTGCTAACTTTTATCTTATTTAAAGCCAAAAATGAGATTTGTAGACCCAAACATTATTTTACACAAAATGTGTGTTCTGTACATTTGATATTGGTACCCAATAATTATATGCAACGAAAAGTAGCCAGTTCACCAAATTATGACCTGTTAGGATAAAAGAATTTTATGTGTTACCTTCACTGCTTGTAGCTGGCGGTTTAATACAAGTTCACCATAGCATCAATGGCTTGTGGGATGGAGTACTTAAGCAGTATGGAGAAATCCCCTGAATGCACAAAATTATTAGTATTATATAAAACATAATTAACGGAATGCCATCCTTTGGAAAGAAAGAATCAGTAACACAGCTATGGGTGTCTAACGTTAATGAATTCCAAACCCCATACCTTTGGGCTCCCCTCACAAAAACGATGTTTTTATACAGATCTGGGGTCCTTCGTCCAAAAGTAAACAGCTGACAATCTTTACTCGGGTGTCTACCGGAATGCTTCCTACACTGAGCCACACTCGTCAAGTGATATTTCCCTCCCACTGAATTCTTGTGCTTCGTTGGATCGGAGCCTCTCTGGGGACTCCCTTGTGTTCACTGTGAACACTTAAGAATAAAGTGCCAATCAATGGGAATTTTGGACCGACCAAAGTATGAATCCAAGAATTCACTGTAATATATTCAATATATCAGATTACAATACAAAAAATACTGGAATTTTAAGTTATTAAGTTATATCTCGTGATATCATCATAAAAACCACAGTCCACAGTAAAAGGATCAGATAAGCAGACAAGCTGCATGTTAAACCACATGCTCATTCGCTTGACCCTTGCTCAAGGCCCAGCACATCCTTATCAAGCCTTTGACAGGAAACACAGGCTTCACAAGGGTTCACTTATAAGAGATTAAGCTGACTGACAGATGATTATTGTAGCAATGGATTCGCATGCAAGCAGTGCTAAACTCTTTGGTGTAGAAGCCACACCCCATCAGTAACTTTCCACATGAATGTGTTCATCTGCTGCTGACTGGATACTCATCCATGTCCTGCAGATTTGCTCTTTATGTTCCAGACAAAATGTATGCAGTTAGTGTATGCCAATATCCCCCTCTGGTGTTGCAAAGCAGCAGATTATAATGCCTGGTTTCTCTGACTTTTCTGGTCATGTGGCCATGCAGGAAGTCAGAATAACCACATTATTATTTTCTACTTTATGCAACAGCGGCCCCTGCAGGGCAAGAAAACAGCTGTCATTAAATCCTTATATAGTAAAAGTCTATTGCCTCATCCATCCATCCATCCTTGACCACTCCAGGATCATAGTTAGCCTGGTACCTATTCCAGAAACCAGAGGGCTCATATATGAATGGGTGCCAAATTATTTTTCTTCGATTTCTTTAATTCTTCTTTGTATTTTATTGAAATAAATAAAATAAAAGTGGTTTTAAACAGAAACCAATTTCTGATAATAGCTTGTACTTTTATTACTGCTGCACTATTACATTATAACAGTAATAATACACAATAATTATCTATTAATTCATTTGAATTTATAACATTCATTCATTTAATTAATAACCAGGCTCCTAGTTTACCAGAATGCTAAACAGATAATGGAGGTGGGAAATAATGTTATTCTGATAGTGATGTAGTTAGGGCTGCATACTCTTCAAAGGGTAGAACACCAACATCACAGTTCCTCCCCTCTTACATCAATTGAAATGTCTAGGCTTGTGTTACAGAACCTTTATCTTGCTTAGCAAAACAATCTGCTTGTGAATGACTAAATCCACCCATACAGCGCTAATACCCCCTTGTGGACACACAGTGAACCTGCAGGTGTGACTCTTTAAGGACCCTTCAACAACACATCGCTGCAACTACCACACTTTTTGCTACAACAGAAAATCATGAATATATTGTTATTCCTGATATTGTAAATTGTGGGTATACCTGGCTTTCCCTGTGTATGACCAGCTGGTTTTCAGAGGGTGTGGCCTCACACCCCCAGGTTTGTGGGTTGATTCCCACCCCTGTTTCTGGTAAGTGGTTTTGGAATAAAAGGCACCGTCAGTGCAGAGCAGCAGGGGGTGGGGTCATATACTCCAGCAGCATGACATGTATTCACTGCCAGCTAAAACAGCTGAACAACTCAAAGCCAGCTCACAACTGATGTATCTGCTCTGTGGGTGAGGACAATATCAGTGTCAGATTGTGATACACAAATGGGCTCTTATACCTTCGCAGGTTTGCTAAATCCAGCCAATGGACTACTGGACAGTAGAAACCTATGAGGAGGCTTAACAGAGACACGGGGGGTGAGACACCAGCAAAGGATCTTCTTTGCTTTTGTTTTTATAGCATGGTGGGTTTTCTGGCTTGGGCTGCTGACGTTCATCTCACATTTAATTGCAAGGTGACATTCACCTTCTCACTTTCAAGCATTCTTTCTGGACTTATACTGACACACCCCCATCCCCATAATTCCAGGTGCCACATCTCTCAGACTGACTGCATGCAGCATTTCTCATCATCCTAAGTACCTCTCCCTACAAGAAATGAGACAGCGGCGGTGACAGAATACAGCAAGGTGTCAGCAGCACTCTGTTACCATTGTCTAGAATGTGATACAGCACATGAGGCCAGTGTCAAAAACTAAAAGAAAAATAGAACAAAATGTCAAAGTTAAGAAAAACAGAACAAAGACTTTTACTTCAGAACACCAGCACATGTACTAATAATCACTTGAACATGTAATCTTAGATCTTTGGAGTGAAAACTCAACTATTTTTCAGCAAGACATGACGTAAACAATGAAATATAATCAGCGTATTAAACTTAATGGTATTGTCAGTGGTGCCTGGCCAGTGTCATCAGAGACATATTTATGTATGTGAAGCATTATTCTGTTAGAATTTTTTTCTTGAAGTGAAATAACTAAAATGTAGATACACCAGGTCCCTACAAACAAACAGTCGGTTCCTTCTGCAGGGTGCATCACAGGTGAACAGGCTAACCAGCCCAACACATCAAAGTACCATGCAGGAAACTGTCAGTGGTGACGCAAAATGTCAATCAGTGAATGGGGGCGCAGTTTTACTGGGCCCTTCCAACTCCCACCCCCCTACCCCCCACAGTGGCTCAGTTGACTCTGTCCCCTAGGGTTTGAGGAAGTCCATGGCCCAGGCAAGCGGTGGCAGGTCAACAAGCTCAGGGAAGATCAGGAGAGGCTTCAACTTAATTATCCTCCACACCCCAGACTCACTGCATTGCTACAGAACCTGGTGCCCAACTCCCACGCCAAACTCCTTGAGGAACACTGCAACAAAGCTTTTAAGGACAGGAACTGCGCTCTGAAAAGCCAGCTGCTTCATCAAAACTGGGCTGTGGAGCAGATGTTTATAGTAAGCCGTTAATTTTTTAAGACCTGGGGGGGATAGGGGAAGTAAATAAATCTCTGTACTCTTTTGCACAGTTACACCCGTAGTGAGCCTCTGAAATACAATACAGGGTGTTTCTCTCGGAAGCACTGTATGACTCCGAAGAGCTTTGCGACAACCCAGTGTTCCAGATAATAGACAAAGACTATCTTCTGAGTCCTTCAAGGAAACTAAATGAGCTACTAGGCTTTACATTTTAAAGCAAGAGAACTCTGAGGCAAGGAGTGCGAGTCTAAAGGCAATTTCAGACAAAGCATATTAATTCTGCAGCCATGAATACGACGGAAATGTTTCTGAATTTTATCTAAGTAGGTGTCTGTTTTGGCACTTTTGAAAATAAGACATTAAACATTAAAGTATTTCTGTTTTTTTTTGAGGCAATGCAGACTGTCATGGAGGTTACACATATCAAGGCAGCTCATATATAGTGACAAAGTTTGTTCTTTGTTTAGCTAATTGGTTTTATTTGCACATTTGGTCTGCAGGCAAATGCCGAGCAAATACACCTCTTTAAAAGAAAACTAGACTATTAAAGCCTTTAGAGAACAATTAATGGCTGCAGAGTGCTGATTCGGCTTTACCGTTTGCATGCTAACGCTGTGAGCCGTGTCTAGTCATCTTCCAGGTACAAGGCCCTCACTGTTCATGACAAAGTTACCGCAGCACAAAGCTGGCAGCTGACTCGGCACGGGGTGATGCCACCGTTACTATCGTTACTTTGCTTCTGTATGGGAAAATAAACACCTTATGTCTTCTCAGGGTAACATATGAAACCCTCTGGGAAGCAGGAAGTGCACCCTTTTGCATTCTGTAAACCGCCAGCGGGCACGCCACCTTCCAAGAAATGGAACCAAAAACACCGCTCTGCATTTTCTAGGAAATGGAAGGAGATGAGAAAAGGATCGCTCACATCCATAACCACTGTTCAAATATTATTTCAGAAAAAGCCCGGGCATCTTGGAGCACGCCACTTGCTTCCAGTGCGCAAGGCTAATAGTCCGGCTAAAGGCTATACATTTGCTACCAATTTAAGTCCAACATCTGGAATTTCAGCCCGTTATTCTGTGTCCTAAAATGAATTGGCTGCAAGGGGTGCGATCTCCAGGACAAACACTTATTGAGGCGCTTGACCCTGATGATCCGAATACTGGAGGTAGTAAATAAATACAAAGCCGGCATGATGTTTAAAGATACACGAAACCTGAAGGAGATCTTGGAAGGAGGAGGTTTCTCCAACCATTCTTTGAACTCTGCGTCGCTCTGCTAGACTTTTTAGAGAAGCCTATCATTATCAAGCTGTTTTTCTGGATTTCCATTAAAATAGAGCTTGTTCATACAAACTTTGAGGTTTGAGGATTTTGCTCGACTGACTGGGTGGCTTTCGTGGGGGAACCAGTGAGGGACATGCTGGAGAGAGACCAGTAGCCACTTTCTAACCTGCATTGGCCTGGAGCGCATGTCAGTGAGGACATATTTCCTGGCATTGAGTACAGGTCAGTGGCCAGAATGCTACTCTGAAGGAAAAATGTGCTCATCTTTACATTCGATTTTAGAAATTGACACTATAAAGATATGGATTTCTCTTGCACTAAAAAAAACATACCTCTAAAAAAATTTCGTGTTTATTTGTAAATGCAATAGCACAGATTTAGGGTTTAAGTGGGGATTCTGGGCCCAAAGAGCTTCAGGGAAAGTCTTCTTTTATACCTTCAAACCCAAATTACTTCAGTCAACAACCTGCACATCTCTTTCAGATTCTTCCATCACTGAAATGACTCAATTCTATTTTATTATAATGCTCTCATGTATTTTTATATTATTAGTGACTGTGGAAATACTTTGGCTAAATTTTTATGGCTAGCCAATGTTTCTGATGCTTACAGACACCTATGTGTTAAATCTGTGGAATTACAAAAGATCTTACATATTAAAATACATACAAGGGATTGAGGGGCCAAAGTTTCAGCTGTTCTTGCTACACTGCTATCTAAATCCAGCTTTGAGACACCTGTTGAATTAAAGGAAAGATACAGCAGCCCCTTCTAAATGAGGAGGTGAATTTGGGCAAATTGCTGAGATGATTTTGGGTTTTCCACCCATCGACTTTATTTCAGTGCCCATCACCTTCAGCTATTATGCTGGGTGACTGTCACACTTTTATCGCATCACGCCCACTAGGGCAGATTCCCCCAGCTGTGATCAATGAAGCGGTAATCAAGATCGCTATAAAACCAGACCAACAACAACAGGACGACACGTAGTATTGTTGCCATTTCTTAATGAAACATACCGAACGCTTAATCTTCCCCGTTTCCTCGTTACCTTCCTGCTAGTCATCACTCCGCTTGTACTTACAGTACCCTGCCTGTTCCTATTTCCTCCTCAGTCCAGCTCCTTTTCCTGAGACCCCGACCCGACGACTTCCCGCCACCCTCCTCCTTCGAACCTTCTGTCTCCTGTCCCAGTGTCTTCTCCTTGGATTGACTACCCCGGCTTCGACCTGATCTTCTGCTTATCGATTCCAGTTCAGTTCGTCACCCTCCCCTTGGGAGCGTACCCCCCTTAGGGTCTGGTCTCATGGAGACTCAGTTCCTTCACCTGTCATCCCTGTTCTCTCTGTCACTAATAAAGACTGCTTCACCCCGCCTCTTACCTGGTCTCTTCGTGACACACAGCTTAAGCCAGCACATTAAACTAAGGCTGTTGCACTGCAGTCAAAGATTTAAAAATAAATTAGACATTTGCCCTCACACTGGTTACACAACAAAACAGACCTGCTTGTTCTGGAATGTGTCAGTTTGCCTAACTTTGGTCTCTCCACATGAATGTCTGTAGTGCCCATGTTGCCTTTTTGCTGTGGTTTGTCAAGCCGCAGCATAATTGGTGATGTCATTCTTGGTCTAACTGTTTTTTTTTCTGTGACTGTGTGAGAGACATTTGGGAACTTTGCATATTTTCTCCCAGCATAACCATACTAGTGACACCTGGGTGTTTACACTCGCATCCTCGGCGCGCCGTGTTCCCTCCAGCCGACCCGGCATGAATGAACACACGTTGTTGGTCAGGAAGCTCACCCAGGGGCTTTTCCCACAGGCCGTCCAGGACCTCTCTAAGGCCTTGCACAAGAGCTCCAGAAGATGGCAGGAGCGGCATTGCCTCAGACAGCAGTGGAAAAACATTTAACACCCGAGGTGGGTGCGTCACGCCGCGGCATGACAGCTGTTTCGTGTCAAATGCCCTTAATATGGCAATAAACATCCACAAATTGTCTACTTATGGCAGGCAAAGGTGAGAGGGGAAGCCAAAAGTGGTAGCATTGTGTCATTTCCCTGCCATCTCGGTGTATTTTCCCAATGTAATTTTTTTTACAGACATATTAGCCTACAGACAATTTCCCAAATATTTGTTAATATCCTTCATGTTAACACGGTTTCGTCACACACAATGATGTCTTAAAGTCAGATGAGTACAATATTATGATTTATTCCTTTAGCTGATGATGAGTTGTGTACCAAGACATCTTTATGTCAAAGATTGCGCTAAGGACGTTAAGAACTTTTGGGTTCATTATTAAAACTGCTTGATTTGCTTTTGTAAAGTGCCACTTACATCCAATTATGAGAAAATCTCTGTTCACAGCTGAAAAATGTAGTGAGCCTAACAGCATGTGTGCTAGAGAGTCAAATGGGCCTTCTCACACTCATTTGCCTTGATGGGGACGCTGAACACATCTAGACAAGTACCATTAAGAAAGATGCCACAGTGCCAGGTGGGGCTCTCATTTTCACGCTTTCGCGGTCGGAGCCACAACACTGAGCTCTGTCTTAATCCATTCCAATTTCCCTTTGCTTTTCCCCAGCTAGGGGTAATCGCCAGGGAATGGCCTTCAACACAGCTAACGCTTGATGAGGGAGAAGCTGCTTTCGGGGGTCCGATGCTTAACACTGGATAAAAGAGCACTTATCATGTTCATAGCTCCACAGGGCTATTATTTACGGTCCCAAGGTTTTATGGCATCAGAAAATGGTTCCAATTACGACGTCGTCATCCAGGTGAGAGTAAAGACCAATTCCAAGGCTTTATTATTATAACTTTCATTTGAAAAAGATTTGAAGAAAAGAAGATACCAAGAATAATGAAAAAAAATGCAAACGCTATTACTGGGACTGTAAACTGTATGTGTATTATACAAATGTTAAAAGTATTTGCCCTGTGAAACCCAGGGTGGGCATGCTGCCAATTTATTGTTGCCCTCTATGCACTGTCAAAGCCTGACTGTTTTTTTGGCATAATAAATGGGCCGCCATTACAAAGCTGCATCACTTAGAAATTACAGGCATACCCCTGTTACCTAGTGGGATGAAGGTGCCTTTCGGCAGCCAGGATAGCTAAGGTGCCACAAATGCTGTTCTGGACACTTATGAAGCTTTCAAAAATGTTCTACCCACATTTTAAGTAGCAATGATGCTTTCAAATCCAAACTATTGCTGTAAAAAAAAGAATATGAAATATGTAATTTGTAGAAAGCTTCTGAATTCTGCTAATAGTTTTTTTCTGCAGCATAAATATTGGACATTTAATGCCTAATCACCTCAGGGCTTAAACAGGCCTCTTGGTAAAGTGTGAAGTGTTTATCACCAGCTACCAGAGTGTGAGCTTCTGGAAATTTTGAGTCTAAACCCTTTGGGTTTGTGAATTTTAATTTTTAGCAGACAATACAGACAAAGCAGACTCTTTCAAACCAAATAAATACCTGGTTATATCTTGTAAATGCATGGTTATGCGTTCATATTCCTGGAAGAAAAAAAAATATGATTCATTTTATTAACCCAAAAGGCAGAAAAAATGGTCCATTCTGTACTTAACCAAAGAAATACTGAAAATAGTGAATTATTTTCTCAATTATAGTCCCACTGGGGAGTATGCTGTTTTCATATCCTCCTGTGGTTTGCAATTGCAAGTAAATTCCTTAACTACACGTTTGGGTAATGTATAGTGCGTTGTCATTTTTCATTCACAACTTCAATCATAAAATCAGTTTGAAACATAACTGCAAAGACATTACTCAGCATATTCTCACAGTATTTCCCCAAAGTTTGTGGTACCACTGTGGATCTCTGTAATGCTTGCATGGGAAAACACAATGAAATTCAAAAAATCAAGGCTATTTTTGATGAAAACATACCGCTTGAAGATGACCAGTCCTAATAAGTCTGAGAGGTTTCATTTGTTCAAATGCTACAGGCCAATGTAATGGATTCATCCCAAACAGCCACCTACGAAAGAAGCTTGTGAATTACATTATTTATTCTTTAGGGAATTCTGCTAATGTCGGCTTAAGTATGAATTTTTTGTTCTTTATATATGATTGACAGTCCTGGATGGGTATGCACATGACTACTGCAGACTTAGTGAACTGGGTCATATCTGATTCTTCCAATCTGTAGAGGATGGAGAAGTTCATTTCCTTGCAGAAGCACTGAGTTCCTGTCCTATTACTGGCCTTTTAGTACTTTCATTCTGTCCTGTTCTTTTTTTATCACTAAGAGGACTGACTTAAATATTATACAATGTTTCTACAGCACATTTTATTTAATATGAGCTTTGTAAGAACAAGATGTCCTATTTTTTACATACCAAGGTGTTTTTGTCTTTTAATTCTATATAAAAATGTTTTAAAGACCTTTTAAATTACACAATTGTTCTCAAAGGAACAAGAAATAAAAAAAACATACTTTGAATCATGCTGTAATGCTGCATTTCATAAGTTGGGAATGTTCGTATTCTGGATGCTGTTGGAACTGCATAGATCTTTATGACAGATGCAGCATCCATGTGTTGTAAATGTATGATTTCAGTGCACTGAATGTGGTGTCCTGCAATAGCTGGCATCCAATCCAGAGTGTCCCCTGATATGTCCCATCCAGGGTGTCCCCTGCTATGTCCCATTCAGAGTGTCCCCTTCTATGTCCCATCCAGAATGTCCCTTATACTATGTCCCATCCAGAGTGTCCCCTGCTATGTCCCATCCAGGGTGTCCCGTCCAGTGTCCCTTACTATGTCTCTTCTAGGGTGTTCCCTACTATGTCCCATCCAGAGTGTCCCCTGCTATGACCCATCCAGGGCGTCCCCTACTATGTCCCGTCCATAGTGTCTCCTTCTATGTCCCATCCAGGGCGTCCCCTACTATGTCCCATCCAGAGTGTCCCCTTCTATGTCCCATCTAGGGTGTCCCCTACTATATCCCATCCAGGGTGTCCCCTTCTATGTCCCATCCAGAGTGTCCCCTAACATGTCCCATCCAGAGTGTCCCCTAACATGTCCCCAACATTGTCCCCTGTACTTCCAGATATGGGCTCCAGGCTCATCAATGGATAGATGAATGGATGGTTGAGACCAAAAGCAACTAAATTGAATACTATAATGAACCTGTAATTGAAATTGAAAGGGTTCCGAGCACTTAAGATTATATGTGATTTTTCAAGATAGTACCATACGGAAAAACCAAACATCTTCAATGAGTTATATAAGACATTATCCATATTATATCATCTCTCCATGTGCTAAATAATATTTCCAAGATCTCAAGTGATTTTTAAGGAAACAATTTTAACTTCTACTAGCAATTCAGTGCCTAAAGAATTTATTGTACAGGCGTTGGGTTGTTTTGGGAGTACTGTGGAGATAATTGACTGTAGTCAATTAATCATTCCAGTTAACCATGGGGATAACAGATTTTTCTCAATAACAAATACAATCATTGGTGCTACATAACATTAGGAATCCTGGGTGGGATATTGCCATGGTTCCTTCTCTTAGTAGTAGAGGAGTCAAGAAACCATCTTATGTTTTGTATGTAAGTAATATTTTATTGTGTTAAATGTTATGGCATTATGAAGATAATAGGTGCAGTGAATCTATATTAGTCAATTCAAGTTACTCAGTGCTTTCTATGCCCACAACCACCTCAGAAAATGACAAAAAAATATGCCAATGCAAATGACATTAGCAAATGACATTAGCAACCAAAGTGAGCCGAACCCAAACATCATAAATATAAATGATGAATTTGGTCATTTTTACGTACAATATTGCCGTACAATGATGCTATACAAAGGCTCTACAGGCCCATGGAGGGCTTTGAATGGAAATGAGGTGTAAAATCCATTACGATGGGCTGGGCTGTGACAGCAATGGGTGTCTGTGTCCCTAACCCATGAGCTCTGAAACCACATAAATACCTTAGCTATTAACCGCTTGAACTATGTATGTCCTGTATAGATTATAAACATTTAATAGTCATTCAATAGGCTGGGATCGTTTTTGGTGGGAATTTGGTTTGGTGTGAATCGAAATGGTTGCTTGGTTCAAAAACTTGGAGTTGGAAAATATGACAGCATTTTACCCCAGTCTACTTAACTCATAATCTCCTTTCCAGCCTGCCAAAGGCTGCAGTTTTTCTCAAGGATTTTTAATCAAATTTGGTGTGAACTAAACGGAAACCAAGAACTCGCTAAAAGACACCATCGGCTGTGGAGAAACATAAAGAACAAAAAAGAACTGCAGAATGAGGCAATGAAATAAATTAAACAAAAATACTAATTTAGCTACTGATTTGTTCAAAATAATAAACTGAATTCCTTGTGGGAGTTAAAACTGAATATTTATGAAGTGTTTATTGTTTGGAAAGAGAATGCAGGGCTTGTGTAGGACAAACTAAGTTAGCTTGCTCTGTGTGTGTGTGTGTATGTGTCTATTTAGTAGGCAAGCAAACAGGACCTGGAGAAATAATGTGAATGGCTGTGTTAGACGCCATTAAATGCTTAGCGGGCTGATTGGTCAGTGATATGTGGACCCACCCACAGCTAATGTTTTGTGCTCAGGTGATTGATTTGTGTAGGAGATTGGTCATGGGTGTGGGGCTTGTGGGGGTTTCAATGGGTCTATGGCCATGCTTTCCAAATTACACAAGTATAGTTGGGGGGGGGGGGGGTGACGGAGATTGTCTGCCTTCTTTCCCTGGGAAAGTTAGGGAAGGATCAACAATACGGGGCAGATTTCGTACTAAACGTTAGCTTTATTGGTTTAACACGGCTGCAACAGAACACTGCGCCGCAAGAATTCAATGATGAAGTCTATGTCTTGTTTGGCTGCCAACTTGGCAAAACTGTATCTCTGACTGAGACTACACCCATTTAATAGGATGATATGTCAATGAGTTCAAAACCTTCATAATCGCTTGTACAGAGGGTCTGAAAGTCGGGAAGCTTGGAGTATTTTAGGTTCACCGTTTCCGAAGTTTATTTTCATACATGATTTCCTTGCTCACATGAGAATCTTTTATTATGAGCAGAATAATATATGACATCTTGTATGTCCAGCTGCTCTCTCCTCACGTCGCTGGTAGCATGGCACTAACCTTTATCCTGCAGAGTCAGCGCCGCGCTTTCCCCACAGCGTCGTGCCCATCAGTGCCCCCAAGCCAGCCTTGGAGGCTGGAGGGCCCCTGTATTGTCACACTGCCCCATGTATCAGCATTCGGCTCCCACTCTGCGTGACATTTGCCCTTTGGGTTTGTTTAAAAAGAAGGAGCTGTGCCAGAGTGCTTTCTTTCCATGACATCTCATGTAAATGCTTTTACAGATGCTTTTGCTTTTAAAAGGTCACTTTCCAGGTAACTGCAAAGTAAAAAGCCTGTGTTTATTTCCAATCCAGGAAGAATACAACACTTTTCCAGCGAGGTACCCGCTGGACTCGCCATTAAGATGACATCAATAAACAGATTACAGCAGATGTAACTGACACAGTGGGGTTTCATGACATTACACGGTAACTAACAGCTTATTCCATACAGCAACATAATCAATGACCGGATCTGGCCACTGATTCAAATATAAACCCTCCTCAGGGGAGGAATGACAGAAACTCTTTATCCAAACTCCACATCAGGGCCCAATACTTAGCTTCAGTTAAGTGGGTGTCATATTCAATTAAATCATCTGCCACAACTTAATGGTAAGTATTTAACAAAAGAGGATTAGTACTTCAACAGCAAAATATAGCATAACATGGAATGTCCTTCTCAGCTTCTCCTAGCTCCAATTTCTGTTATCTTGCACATTGCAATTACATAAATAAATGTTCTAATTAAGGCAAGAACCATATTTGCCTTGCAACAGTATACGATTTTGTAGAACACCTTTTGTAAATGAAAATGTGCCTCTTGTCATTGGTTTTTGGCAAAGCATTGCAATATAATGTAAAGCGCATGTGGTATATAGCTCACGGATAAGGTACAGGAGAGATGGGGACAAGCCATCGGTCAGCAGAACCAGGGTGTCTGCTCATCTGCCCTGATAACAGTCAGAGCAGCTGGGTGACTGAGGGTATGTATGGATAAAAGGGATTTTTTTTATGGACAGTCACATTTGTAAAGGGTTTAAGAGCAGTGTGGCCAGACTGTCAGTGCTGGTACTGTAGGAATTGTACTTCCCATATGCATTCTGGGACAATCCCATAAGCTTGGCCGAGCATTAAGGGAGATGGCATACAGAGGCAGGACAGTGGAAGCCAGGGTTAGTATTGGGGCACTTATTTCCCATGACACCCTTCCCTTGATCTTAAGGGAATCAGTTCATTGTTGTCAGCCATCTTAAATGCTTGTAGGCTGACAGTGTAAGGAATGGGTCGCTGAAGTCTTTATTTTGTATGTTTGCACAAAACAAATGGTGCATGCAACCTCTTTTTGGGGGAGCAGTCTCTGGTAGGAACCTCTTTTTGGAGGGAGTGGTCTCTGGTAGGAATCTCTTTTTGGGGGGGAGTGGTCTCTGGTAGGAACCTCTTTTTTGGGGGAGTGGTCTCTGGTAGGAACCTTTTTGAGGGGAGTGGTGTCTGGTAGGAACCTCTTTTTGTGGAGGGGGGGTGTGGCTGGTAGCAACCTCTGTTTGTGGTGGGACGGTGTGACTGGTTGGAACCCCTATTTTGGGGGGATATGGCTGATAGGAATCTCTGTTCGGGGGAGGGGGTTGTGGCTGGTAAGAACCTCTGTTTGTGGGGGGTGTGACTGGTAGGAACCTCTGGGGGGGATGGTGGCTGGTAGGAACCTTTTTTTGGGGGGGAGAGGTGGCTGGTTTTGATGGTAGTGTGGGTGGCTGGTTGAAGGATACACAGGCGGGTTTAATTATTGTTACTCATTTGACACACAGCTATATCCTAGGAAAAATGAAGGGGAGAACATTTGTACTCACAGAATGTACACCTGTCTACAAGGGCACCCTGCGGGTGTTGGCAGGGGAATCTACAAACCAATTGGAATGTACCTCTCAGTATTGTGTGTCTTTGGATCTTTTTACTTGTAGTTTTAAGGCTTCACGATACATTTACACTAGGTAGTGTTAAACTGTGTTATTAAGGCTGCACTGCAGAAACATTGGCAACTGGAACCTGCATAGTTTTAACACTTTTAAAGCTTTGAGATTGTCTTGCCAGTTCTGTGTGTGCAAGTAACAGTTCATCCAGTTAAAGTCTTTAGAACTTTTGTTCTTAAAATTCACAAGCAGATGCTTGCATGGTAATCTAGTGCCCTCTGAAAACGACTCTGAACAGGAGAAATCCTTCAGTCATCACATGTGTCAGAACAAAAGCTGTTATAACCAACAGGTATCTGGTGCTGAATTGCTTCTTCAGTTTCCCATCGGCAAAATGTGTGCTTATTTCGATATTACAAGTTGAAACCAGACAAACATAAACTGCAAGCCCACACACATACAAAACTAGGTGAGAAACTTTTAATAACACACTTCTGTTGAAGTAAACCTCTTTTATTTCCTTTTACTGTAAATTGCTGTGACTGTCAGCAAACCTTTAATAAGTAATTGCTGAACATCTGCTGAATGTCAAGTTTACTGTCTTTTATGTCTGGTAAAATGTCTTTGGACCTCAAGTGGAGACCTGAGTAGTGCTGAAGGACAGCACCTGTAACTACTGACAGCAGAGGGACACAAACAGGCGTGTGTAAACCGCTGATTGTCATCAAAACTGTATGGGTTGCTACACAAATATGTGAGGAAATTCCTCTTTGGAATCCACAATCATAGTGAAGAGGCTATTTACTCAACTTAGGTAGTTCTGTAGATTCTAGGTAGATTTTACAGCACTCTGGAGTTTACCACCACTAGTTTATACCAGTCACCCCCCCACCCCAAGAAAAAAAGACGTTCTTTCCAGATCCTGACCCATGAGAGCACGAGAAACTATACGTAAGAAACTAATGAGTTCTGTAGAGGACCGGATGCAAATGAGCCTATTCCTTTTATAAGTCTTATTTATATATTTCTACCACCTTTTATATTTATGTTTCTTTATAGTTTTATTCTTGCTGTTTTGCACTAATTGGTTGCCATTCAATTTTATTTCACATGTGCAATGACAATAAAAATATTCAATTCAATTTCAGAACTTCACAAACCTCAATTGAATCAGTACGCCAGAACCTATGGACTGTGCAGTTGTCAGCACCAGCAGATTGTTGGGTTTACCAGCACCGCTGTATTCAGGAGTTCACAAACATCTGTCGATTGAGTTCACCAACAGTACTGTTTCAAATTAATTTTAAGATTGGTGACACAAGTGGAATTGTAAAGAGGCTCCATCCTGCAACTAAATAAAGCAAAGCTCGTGGAAAGTTTAAGCACTCAAACCTTGCATCATTTTACATGTTTATATGACACAAGCCTGCCAAAAAAAAAACAGCAGCTTGCTAAATTTACAGGATGAAAATTGAAAACTTGGAACCCGCAGTTTGATTTTCATATGTCAATTTATGAATTTAATTTATTATATTTATATTTAGATTTTGAGGTTTTTCAGGTACTCAGTCCATCATATGTTTCACCTGCAGCCCTATTCTGGAAAAGTCGTTTGAAAAAATGTTTACATATAAACATATGAAAGTCCACTCATTCAAGGCATCTGGCACGTTAAACTGTTTGTCAACTTCTGTATGAGATACTATAAGTGAGAAAATAATGAGTTCTGTAGGGGCCAGAAGTACATGAGCCCATTCTTCAACCTGAGCAACATTTATACCCCAAAAAACAATATACTATAAACTATATCAAATCCAGTGCCTTAACGACTATTCAGCCCTTCAATGGATGGATCCATCAACAGGCATGAAGGGATGCCATTAGGGAGGCAGTTAATTTAGGGGGCCTGGGCATGTACACATTCCAGGAATCCCCCTCCCCAAAGTACTCGTTTCACAGCAGGTACGATCATAAAAAGCACATGTCTTTCACCATTTCGACGGGACCGTACTGTTCAACGAAACAGTTGCGCATTTCACATTTCCATGTTTACTGCCAACAACAAAGGATTTCCACTGCCACCCTGGGAAACTAAATCATTATTTCGGCATTAGTGATATGAGCACTTGAACAATTTTCTAAATGTCTGTGGTTTTGGAAACCTTTCATTCACTTTATGTTTTCAGCTCTTTGTGTGAAAGGGAATGCCCTTATAAACCTTTATATTTATGCCATGTATATACTATTTTAATTATATTAGTGCTGCAGTTAAGCTAATTTAGTAAGCACTGTAAAATAAATGATACTGGTCTTGTGCAATATAAAATGAACAGGAGTCCAGTGGTCTTCCCCCCAAGGCCTAGATCAACAAAAACAGCTCTAGTGGTCTCTTGCTTGAAGTCTTGGAGTGGACGAACAGCCAACTGACCCTGGATAACTTGGAGGAGCCGAAAACCTTTGCAGTCAGCCTTGAGGTTAGACACAAGGGTTTGGAACACGGCAGAATCCAAGCTTTGACGTTCACCTCAACACTAACTCTTAGCTGGGCTTGGGTTCAAAGAAGCTGGATTTAGGTGGGCATGCGGTCGCTTTGACGTGTAGCTTTTCAGCCCCGAGCACTTTCCAGGGCAGGACGAAAGGGATCTTGCCCGATGAGAGCAGGAGACTTCACAAAATGTGCCCCGGAGTATGTGTGCATGTGCGGTTTACACTCCCTGGGTGAATCTGATGTGATGTACACAGAGGTGACCAACTCCAGAGGATGGCGATCGCTTTGGATGCAGGGTGACAAAGATGATGTCCCGTATTGCCATACTAAAGCCATTAAAGGGTTCACGGTCTAATGATAGCCCTCTATTACCAAAGTGCCTATCATGAGTCAGGGCTGGGCAGATCTCTGATCGTTAACAGCTGGGAAGAGCCCACAGCAGGACATAAATTTCCCTTTGTGGAGCAAAACTCAACAAGAGCAGATCCAAGCTAATTTCCCTAGACAGCAGTGCCGCGATTACTGGATTCCCCCACCCATCCCAAATTCTCAGCCTTTTATCACCTGCTTTCAAGCTGTGGTCTCGCCAATAAAATTCCCTGCCTTCTCCTTTAAATGCACACTGTATACATTTTAAGGGCAAACTTTTAAAATACTCCTCCGGGCAGAAATCTAACATACCTAAGGTATGATTGACCCTGAAATACTTCTATCCCCTCTATGGAACTTACTGGCACCCACATGCACCCTTGGCTCGGTGCCTTCGTTTCTCTTTGAGCTACAGCTCAGTGGAATATCCTAGGGAACCCCGTCATTACCTGCCCAGCATCCCAACATCCACGCTTCCCGCTGAGATTTTACCATGAGTGCTAATATCATTTCTCATGCAAGCTAACTGCACATCTCTATTTTTAGGGCCAAACAGCACTCAGCATCAGGACCTGCAACAAAAATAACTCAATAAATGTTAACAGGGAAACTTTAATATGTATAGGGCTCTTGTGTGGTCTCTGTTTCAATAAAAGTCTAATTTTCCACTCAAACACTGGAAATTATTTCCATAGCAATGGGTTTAGAGTTCCCCATGCCTCTTGAGGGCAAATCCTTCTCCTCAGTCATTTCCAGAGTGTCCCAGGAGAACCCCACCACCGATGATAAGTACTCACTCACCTTCACAAGACCCTGAGCTATCCCTCACGCCATGAAGAGACCAGGAGGGTCCCTGTCAGCTCTTGCTGAGGCCTTACTTAGCCTGCACATGAGACAGTGTTTATGCAAATTAGGCAGCAAGTGGGGCATAAGATTCAATCAGAGCTTAACACGAGTAATGGAAAGTCAAACAAAGGTACTGCATTTATGCTTTACATTTTCTCTTGACTCTCAAGTCATATGTGAAAATATCATTGACATACCAATACAGTTGCTGCCAATGACAAAACCTTTAACCTTTTTTTGCCTAAAGTTAGTGCCACTTATTTAATCATTCAGAGGAAAAACAGTACAGTACATTTTCACAATAATTTTTATCAGAGTTGCACTGATTACTTGAGAAGAGTATTAAGCGCTCAGAGCTGAGTTCCAAATCTGTAAAGACAAACAATTTTCAGTGTCTTTCAGTTTCAATCCAGGCCAGGAAATGCATATCACCAGCCAACTTAGGAACTGAATGGTGGAAATATGAATACAAAATCACACATGAGGAGGGGGGATGAAATCCCACCCATGCTGCTCCTCTGATTACTTTATTACTGACTCATTGCTGCGTGACTTACTTTGGGACCGATGTGAATCATCTCTGCTCCAACCTGTGGCTGATCCTGCAGTTGACGCGGCCCATTCGGGCCCATAATTGGTGATATTGATAGTGAAAAACTGAACCATGATGAAACTGAAATTGAAAAACAGTTAACTAAATGTCAGACATGCCTAATGATAATTACGAAGCATTATACTGCAGAACTGTAATATACTGTAAAGAATTCTCTGAAATCGAATCCTACTGTATGAACCACCTCTTAATATGGAGCAGAAAGAAACTGGAACACTTTTTGAGAGAGATCTGTACCTCATTAAATCATTGCATGATTCTTTTTTTCACCAAGACATCAACTTAAATATACTCAAATTAATTAAAATAAAACATTATTGTTTGAAAGAGCAACAACAGAGATCACCAAAGCTGTATTGCTACTGAAAATTATTAATTTACGAGCTCCTTTTTCACGTGGGTAATTAACAGTATAATTAGCAGGTAGACTAGGCATAAAATAACTTTCTGAGATTCCTAAAATGATCAATGTTTTGATTAAAGTCAGCTTGCTCCAAATGAACTTGCTTAATGTGGCTTGACAAAACACAAATACACATTTTGCATGAAGTGCCACTGCTACTTGGATAAGAACTTAAACCTTTAGCTTTCATATGAATCAGTTACCCCACATTGAACATCTTCATTAGCATTGTTAGAAGGTTAATGAGCTTAGCAAGTAGTCTTGCACCACTTTCCACAGCGAGTAGCTAATCAAAAAAGACAAGTTGCCACTATTCACATTTTTGCACACCAGCTTTATAGTGATATAGCTTTACTAGCACCACTAACAAATTAAATCTGGACAGTCCCTGGACAATATGTAGCTTTCAGATTACAGTTGTTAAGCTCTGAGACACTAGTTTGACTCGTACTGTAGAACAAGCTGAGCCAGCAATTCATCCTCATTAAATCAGCTGTACAAATCACTGTTTTATTTCTATCAAGACAGAAGAACAGTCTGGACTGTGGATGGAAACACATGCAAACACAATACATAGAGCTGGAGACCGAAATCGAACCCAACCATGGTGCCTTGGGGGGGGGGGGCACGGTGCAAGGGCTAATGTGCTAATGTGTTAGTGGCTAATCAATGTTCAATGACCGCAAATTCACATGAAAGCTACTGAACCACAGTACTAAGAAAGCAATTATAAACAATGTTTTGAAACCGCTTGCTTATACAGTACTAATATATTAAGCTAGAAATGAGTACTATATAACAGATTAAAAACAGAGCAAATAGCCAGATTAGCAAATGGCTTGTGGTAATGTGACACACCTGCTTTTCTGATTCAGCATCCAGATCCATGTCTGATATATTTCACTCGGCTCTGTTCATCTTACTTGACATTTTTAAGACAGGCCAAGGACAGCATTATTAAAAAGAAGAAGAAAGAGGGTGGGCAGCTACAGCAATTATATCTCTGTGGTTGTAGGTCCTTCACTAAAAGAGTTTTCTGCACATTTACTCTACCACAACATCTTGTGATGAAAACCACTTTTCATGTATTGGGAACAAACATTGTGCTCTAAGAAAGTGAGGGGAATTTGTCCCCTTTGATTCCCAGCCAGGAATTTTCCTCAGACGGATGTCTTGGAAAATCACAGATAACTCATTGACCGCATCAACTCTAGTAGCTATCCTGTAGTTTGAATACCTGCAAATTTACGGTCACCCATGTGCAGCCAAAGCAAGGTCAGGATGTGCAATTTTCTCCATTGCAACGAAAGCTTAAACCGTCACATGAATGAAAACATCTAATAGGGGTTTAAGTGACTTAAAATGAGGTTTATGTGGAAGTTATGCTTCCTACATTCCAAACTTCGCAGTATATTTGCTCCGATGCCCATCACACAAACCCTACCAGTGGACAGGCAAATAGAAATATGACTCTCATATGTTTTCAAGCTGAAATTTCATTCTATTTTGAAAATCATGAGCTGTGCCATTTTGAAATATGCATACAAGCCCTACTTATTGCTGTTTATTACTTATTACTTATTGTGAGCAACATGTATTCAATTTAGTTTGTCTCTATATAGTGCCTTTCACAACACAGTTGCCCCAAGGCAATTCACAAAAATGTGTGACAATGCATACAACCACTAAATGATACAGGGGAAAGAGTAAAGAGGAAAAGAAAATGGATGACAGGAAGTACAAACTCCTCAGGAATGGGAAAAACACTTCGGGGTCAAGGCAGTCACATGACCAACCAGCGCTGATCTGAAATTACTTAAATGTTGCTGCTGCTTAAAAATATTTTCTTTTCAAAGATAAACATAAGCAATAAAACCAAAAAGTCTACCTTTACATTCCAGTATTGATATGATGACCAAATTGTGTCCTGTACACCACCGGCAAAGATGAGACCCACCAACATCATTTCCTCCCCCATTCACCAGACCACTAAGGGTACCCTTATGGTGCTGATCTCCAGGTGTCTCCGTGAGGGATTCTCCATACTGCCATAGGCTTTCAAGCGCTACAGCATGTACTTGTAAGGATTGCCACTTTTCATAACACACACACACACACAGGGGACAAAAATGGCATTTCTGTCTTTTTTTACAATTGTATCTATCCAGTAAAGGTGACTCATAGCATGACAAAAAAACTTCCACCAGAATGTTCACTGTAGAGAAACTTTGGATCTAAAACCCAAATATACAATATGCTGGATATTTTTACAGCTGTGTTTCATAATCATGTACATACACTCACCTAAAGGATTATTAGGAACACCTGTTCAATTTCTCATTAATGCAATTATCTAATCAACCAATCATGTGGCAGTTGCTTCAATGCATTTAGGGGTGTGGTCCTGGTCAAGACAATCCCCTGAACTCCAAACTGAATGTCAGAAT
>JAODJW010000033.1:10245984-10256862 GCA_026777045.1 Hyperopisus bebe
GTTCTGAAGGCGAAAGGGGGTCAAACACCGTATTAGTATGGTGTTCCTAATAATCCTTTAGGTGAGTGTATATTGTACAGAATTTCGAGGACACCCTAAAAAGTAACCATGCCTTTCTGTGGCCACAACAAGTTGCCAGCATTATAATCAGTTTGGTCAATTGCAGTCAGAGCCAATTATGACCAAAACATAAGGTACCAATGCATGAGTCAGCGTTTTCTTTGCAAAAGAAAACAGCATTTTGTATAACGACTTGTTCTTTAAACTTATGGTTTTTGAATCCTGACTAAATTAAATATGATAAAATCTCACCATTCAGCCATTTTATCAATGTGCAGATAATGACTCTCAAAATTAAATCTTGTATCAGTTGTGACAACAGTGTGAATATGATTCACTAGCTAGAAGATGGGGAAACTAATGTAGCTCTAGGTTCAAAATACAGGGATTCAAGAAATGGAAAAAAAGAAGCATAATCCGGGGTGGAGGGGTGTTTTGTATATTTTATAATGGTGTGGCCATCTTATGACAGGATGTGGGCTGAGATGGTAACACGTGACATATAGATGCACAGAGAACGCCATAGCGCATGCTAGCCTGAATGACAAAAGGGCAGGCAGGGGGGCACTTTCTCACACCTTCCAAGAGCTCCCATCCTAACACGGTCCTGCACGCTGCTTCGAGTCGGGGAGGCAGATTGAATTAGCCATTGCGTGAATAAGTCTCAATGTCTTGGTACAAAACAGAGCTCAAAGACCATTAGCTTGGAAGCCGGGAACGGAGATGCCTTGATATGATTAGCCGTGGAAATTCCCGACGCGTCCTGAAAAGTCACCGTCTCATTATCGTCAGATTTCGGGCTGTGGGGGGGGGGGGGGGTCTTTTGAAGCGATACTGGGAACCCATCTAAAAGTGAGCAGTGACTAATAAAACTAGATGAAGAAACAGCCATGGGCACAGAAACAAAAATGGCCATTGAAAGGCATTCCAGGCTCGGTGAAAGTGACATTGTTCTGGCCCTTTCGTGGGCACCAGCAGGGGGACACTTCCGAAAGGCTTGCGGTGACGGCTGGGTCAGGTCACGTGCTGCTCCAGGCCACTGGGAGAGTGGGGAGTGGGGGGGGGGACTAAGGCTGCACAGAAAATACCACTCAGGAGCTTTGAAGTGAAAGAAAGCTACCTCATCGATCATTGATTTCAAAGGTTTTTCTCTGCCCATTATTGCAAATGGACCAAACCTTCTCGCTTTCTTTATAGTCCAGATGAGTCTCTTACAAGCCACCCCCACTCTTAAAAATGTGAATATACCAGCTTGGGGCAGTCAGAAGGAGCAAATAGCGGGAAGCACCTATTTTTAGGTAATTAAAGCTTTAACATGCTTCTTGAGAGCAAAATGAGAATATTATAATAATATATCAGCAGGAAAAACATGCATCTTCAGGTTGATAAGTTAGTTTCACAATGCAGACCTATTGGAAATTATGGGGTAAATTAAGAGGGGAAGTGAACTTTTTGTGCAGCAATATAAAAATGAGAAAATATGATCGCAAATATATCATACACAGGGGTGAGACTTAAGAAAATTTGCTACAAGTCAACTGTGCCACTTGAGTAAAATATGTAATCTGACATGCAGGGCTAGAGTTCAGTGTTTTACATTCGCCCTACATTTAAATTACTCTCTCTTAGTGCATTATTCTTGGGGTGGTTAACAGTTGTGAAAATAGATAAATGGCATGTCCTGCATTACATTTATATACATTATGTTATTATTATTAATATTTTTGGGACAAAGATTTGGTGGATCTCAGAAAAGGATACATCATCGGCTTTCTGCATGATCATTATCCTAATTGAAATGTCATATGTATGTCATGAATATTTAATAAGGTGGCTGACTGCGGCCTCACACATCCAGAGTGGTTTTTGTGCAGAATTTTGCACATACAAACACCATAGCAACATGTCCACATTGGACAGTACTATGTGCACGACCGATTCAAGGAGACACAAATACGGCAGAGCTGCAGTTAATTACTACAGCTGTTTACTGTTGATGAAGGGAGCAGCCATCATGAATTCTGAGGTCGGGGATGCAGAGGTGCCTCAGATCTCCGACTTCAGGGGGTGGAACTTGGAAATTCTAACTTCCCCATTCAAATGAAACACACCACAAGATAAGATGATAAGCTAAGATAAGATTGAACCCTAGTTAGTCTACAGAGGTGTGAGATGACTGCCTGTGCAACAGCCATGCATATGCCATATATGCCGTTAGTCTAACCAGAAAAATACTGCAGATTCCACTTCTGATATTTTGCTGCTCATAGTCTTCATGGTCTCAGTTTTTTTTTTTTTTAATTTTTTTATTCTAGTCATCTCTGATGCTGTTTATATCTTCATGATGTACTCTTCGATTATGAAACTAAGTTCCATTTCTTTTGGTAACTCCTGCAACTTCTGCAAACCCTTTTACTCACCGTGTGAGTTTTCATCTTTCATCCTGGAGTTTACATCGCACCGCAGGCTAACACGAGTGACGCGCTGCGAACTCTGGCCGACCAGATAGCCGGTCTGGAATGGAAACACCCGGACGCACTGCTCGTCATCCTTTGGGATTTTATCAGACCAAAATTAAATCATGAACTTCCAAAATACAGACCGCACATCATCTGTCCCACCATACTAAACCTGTAGTTAAAACTGTGAGGACATGGACCAGCAAGGCAAAACAGGAACTGCAGGACTCTGTTCACTGCACCAATTGGAGTGTTTTTGAAGCTGGCTCTGATAACTTGGACGAACTGACAGGCACTGTAACACTGTACATCAGCTTCTGTGAAGATGTGTGTGCCAACCCAGACCTTCTGAAAACACAACAACAAGCTGTGGTTTTCAGCCAGACTAAGACAGCTTTGTCTGGCTAAAGAAGATGCTGACAGAAGTGTGGACAGGGCTCTGTACAGGCGGGCCAGAAACACACTGACCAAGCAGATCAGAGTGACTAAAAGAAGCTACGCCGAAAAGCTGAAAAACAAATTTTCAGGCAAGGATCCTGCGTCAGTGTGGAGAGGCCTGCAAGACATCACCAATTACAGAAGACCATCCTTCCCTGCTGAGGCAAACAAAGACCTGGCTGACGACCTCAACAACTTTTACTGCAGGTTTGAAAGGGACATATTCACACCCCTCATCCACTCCAGCTCAACAACAATGGCAACCATCACACCTCAAACCCCCTACCACCTCCCCAGGAACTCAGGTCAACTCACAGTACTTGAAGACGATGTGAGCCAGCTCTTCCAGAGACAGAAAATCAGGTAGGCACCAGGCCCAGACAGCATCTCTCCCTCCTGCCTCAAAACCTGTGCTGACCAGCTGGCTCGAGTCTTCATTCTGATCTTCAACAGATCCCTGGAGCTGTGTGACAAGGGATCCCTGGAGCTGTGTGAAGTTCCCACCTGCTTCAAACGCTCCACCATAATCCTGGTCCCCAAAAAACCCTCCATCACTGGACTGAATGACTACAGACCTGTTGCCTTGACATCGGTGGCCATGAAGTCCTTTTAACATTTGGTGTTGGCCCATCTAAAGAACGTCACAGGACACCTGCTGGACCCCCTGTAGTTTGCCTACTGCACAAACAGGTCAGTGGATGATGGAGTGCACATGGGACTGCATTACGTTCTGCAACACCTCGACTGCCCAGGGACTTATGAAAGGATCCTGTTTGTGGACTATTTTGTTCTATTGTATTGTAATATACTGGAGAGACATCAATTGCCAGAAACAAACTCCTTGTGTGTGCCACACACATAATTGGCTAATAAACCTGTTTTGAGACAGATTCTGACAGTGAGAGGGTGGGGGTCACTGTGCCATCTTAAATCCCTGGCACTGGAATTGGTAAAGCTAACCTTCTCGGGTTGAAAATGTCCATTGCAGAGATGGAGATGTGCATCCCCCACATTTGGACAGAACCTCTTGTGGGTCTTTCTGATCATCTGGCTTCAAACATTAATATTAGTCAGTTCAGGTCTCTATATAGAGAGGCAGGCCACACCATAGCCTGCTCATGCCTTCTTTCGTTTACTGCGGTGGATTGTGCAGGAGTTTAGCATTGTCCCACCTTAACTTTCTACTCTAGGGACTTGAATAGTATTTGTAGAGAAGAAAACTATGTAGGATATTTTGTGTCTTTACTTTAGGGTAGCGGCAAGGGCATTCCCTGGAACTGGGAACAGAAGTGTTCTTTCATTCATTTCCTTACACATCAAGGCCCTTATACATTGAGGCCCTCCTCCTCAGAAATTACGGCTAGCAGCATCACTTAAATTGCACATGAACTGGAGCCCTGCTGCCTGGTCCCCTCAATACCTGGTCCGTAACACTTCCTAGAATTCCTCAGAAGACAAAGGTGCCATTGATCAGATAAAGTATGTTTTTAAATTCTTGTTCTAGTTACCAGATCCCACCAGCACTGCACAGCAGCCTTACAGGTCCCAACGCTCTTTGTAACATGAGCATCATCCAAACACACATGCTCCAGTTGAGGCTAGTACCTATATACTATCTTGGATGGCTTAATTCTCCATCACTCTCTTGACCACTGAAAATTCTAGTTTCCAATGGCTCCAGTAGACAGGTTCAGAGTTCATGGACCTTCACAGGTTTGGTTCAGTCCATAGCCCACCTGTCCCTTTCTCTCTCCTCACCTGGGGTTATGGGTCACCTGCTGTGCAACTTGTGCCCCTCACATCACCTTCATCATTTTTATCCATTCATCCATCCATTTGCTGTAACCACTTATCCTGTTAAGGGTCACAGGGGGTCTGGAGTCAAACCCAGAGGCTACGGGTGAAAGGCAGGGAACAACTCCAGATGGGCCACCAACCTATCACAGGGCACACTCACACCCCATTCACTCCGACAGGCTCCCATTAGCTTCAGCATGTTTTTTGTACTGTGGAGTGAAACTAGAGTACCTGGAAAAAGTCTCAGAACAACACAGGGAGAACATGCAAACTCCACACACATAGAACCCTGGCTGAGACTCAAACCCAGATCCCAGAGGTGTGAGGCAACAGTGTTAAACACTGTGTCACTGTGGCTCATTTTTTTCCAACAGGGAAAAATCCAAAATTATGTAAAAAAAAAAAATCACAAAAAATGAAACCTGGGAAAGCTGAGAGAACTGTTTCCCGCATTCCCGAGTAACTGTGGGAAACTGCGTGGTGGAGGTCCACCGCATAAGCGGGAAAGATTGAAATGTTGATTGAGGTATCAAAGCGTAGTTTATGTAGACAGTTGTGTAAGCTGGCATGAAACTCTTTGGAACTGAAGGATCTGAATATGACTCTGAAATTAAATGATTAATTGGGGATAAAGTCATATGGTTAAAAACAGTTTGAAGCTTGCTTTTGTAATACAATCCCCCGATTCAAGTATGCATGATTAAGAGGAAAGTAATTGTTAAAAAACCTTCAGATTTGTGTAAACACTGAAAAGCTGTAGATGTGTGTGGTGTTTACTTTTTCACCAGAAGCAAGAACAAAATCCCAAATATCTCAGCCAAACATGTAGTAATGTTAATTAGCAGAGTAATTTGAGAGGTAATTTGTATGCCCCATGTGTATGAATTACAATGCATTTCCAGTGAGATATTGTTAATTAAAGAGGTGCCCATGTGCAACTGATATCATTGCTATTTAAAATGTTACCAACTTGTATATAAATCAAATCCACATAATACACCAATACATTTTGGAACCCATGTTCTTGAGGGTATTATGCACGCAATACAAATCTTAATTATGCATATTGAAGGTTCAGACATGAAGGGTCTGACATGAAGAATAACCTACCAAATCACTTTTAATTTAATGTTAAAGAAGAACAGCACCAGGAGCCAAGAACATGTGATCTGATGTGTGAGCTGGAGTTTGCAGAGGAGTTTCCTGTAAGAAGCTCCCTTGCGCCAACAAAATCCATGCTTGAGATCCTATTCTTTGTGGTTTGGAGCAGGTTATGACTCTTGAACTCCAGTCACTCTCTGTAGTGTGGTCTAATTTTCTTGTGATTACGATTTAGTGCTTTGTTAAAAATCAGCACAGCCGAGATGAAAGTTTACAGAGACTGCAGTTGCTTAAGGTCCCAGGGTATCTCTCAGTAGGATCTTAGTTCATTTCCCCTCAATCAGGTAACACTGGGGCTCCAGGATCTCATCTACATTAGGTGCCACAACAGCATAATGACCCCAGGAATATAGTTATTCATACAAACTGTGCTGAGGTCTAAATTTCCACGTGTCAAAAAATGAATAAAACCTGACTACCTGTGTGAAACTTCCATTCATTCATTAGGCATTTAAATAATGGATGAGGCTGGATTTTAAGACCTATCAGATCGAACTATGGCTAGATTCTCCAGACATACATTACTAAATGGAAGACAATCTTAGGAATACTATGTTTAAGTATACAGGACAACATGAAATCAGGAAACTTGAGACATAAAAGTAATAGATAAGCTACTTGCGTTTTTTTTTAATACCCCAGAATGCTCTCTAGGTCACAGGGGGTCTGCAGTTCAGTAGCATTTTATCATCTATAATCAGCTAATTGTCCCTAAATATAACCGGCATATTAATGTTTTGCTTATCCTGATAATCAAATGTCATCTGATGGAAATGTAATCGGTTTTATGAGTTAATCAGATAAACAAATAAACATTTAAAATTCAAGGTAAAGCTGAAGAGTGACACACATTTTTAATACTCTGACATTCTCCCTTGTTCTTTATGATGATACTAAATATTATGCTTTGACATCAATTAATACTGGCTGCTCATTTTTAAGTTTCAACATATATAAATGTAAATTGGTGCAGACAATGGTGTAGGAAAGAGTCTGATAATGGGGAGCACACAATTTAATAATTTAAATGCAAAGTTCTATTTTTAAAATATTGGTGGATACATGTCCCCAGTCTCCCCTGTTTCCTGTACCCCTGGGTGTAGAATGAGTTTGGTGAACGGTGTTAGCATGACTAATTGACAAGCATTGTGTAACCTTCAGCTGCATTTTTTTTGGTATAGTTCTTAGATAATCTTATATTACAGACATATACTGTACACTAAGTGTCATGTATCCAGGCGGGTTTGGAACGGGGACTAGGCATAGTGCAGGTCGGAACAGTAGGCAACAAACACAAACCATCGCAAACAAACATCAATGACTCAAAGAAGAACAGAACAGGGGCCTGTACTACGAAGCGGGGTTACTAGCTTATCGGGGTAACTTGTCGGATTTAAGGTAGTCTGGGCAAAATGTAAGTGAACGAATATGAAGTCCATTTAAACTGTGGTACCTTAAATATGACAAGTTACCCCGATAAGCCAGTAACCCCGCTTCGTAGTACAGCCCACGGGATCAGGAACTTAAATACAAAATTAAACCGGGTAATGACACAACAGGAGTGAGACAGACAACCAATCCAGGAGGGGGCAAGGCAATGAGCAATCACGTAAACACAGAAGGGCAGGCACAAAAACAGACAACAGCTGAAACTAATAATTAAACTCTAACAAAGAAACTAAGAAATAGAATCTACACTAGGAGAATAACAGATAGGTAAAAACACAAGCACAGGGCACAAAAAATGAAACCAAAACCAAATACAAATCTCAAGACACAGGAACAAGAAAACTCATACAAATTAAACACTAGGGCAGTGTTTCTCAAACTTGTTTGTCCTGTCATGTCAGGCTTTGGGGCTGCAGTGCCCTGCATAAACAGCCTGCTTTCTCCCCACTAACTGGTTGAAACGAGGAAAACACGCTGACACAGCCACTTGGAGCGTGTTTTCTGAGTTCAGCTTGTTTCTGTCCTTTGTTTTCGTGGATGTCAGTTGAAAAAAAGTGGTCTCGCACACATACGTGGAGTGGAAGGGCAAAATCATTTTAACTACCATCTCACTCAGCTGGGGATATTCCTCATAGTATGACAGCCAGAACTCAGACAGGGACAGCCGGTCGAATCTCGACTGTAATCCAGCATCGCACAAGAGCTCCAAAAGTTTATCCTGGACCACCGGTGGCAGATCGCTCATTTCTGGATTGGCAAACAGGTCTTGTACCCATTGCTTTTCCATGAGATGGGATTTTGAGTGTTTCTGTAAGGTGTTGTGTGATCACTGCGGGCACCTCCCTCAGATCCACACCCTCGTCAGCCAGAGATGACACACAGCTGAACATGTCAAACACACCTCTGTTGACTCTGTTGGTCCAGACCGAGAGCTTCTTTTTGGAGGCCATCATTTTATCGTTGGCCTGAAAAATGTCACATGCTCTGCCCTGGATTGACAGGTTCATCGTGTTGAAATAGTCCAGGATGTCAGAGAGATAGGCTACCTTAATAATCCAGGACTGATCTTGCAGGTGATCGGCAAGACTGGATTGTTTATTTGTCAAAAAGACCTCAATCTCACATCTTAACCCTATATACTCTGCTCACCACTTTACTCTGTGACAGCCAACGAACCTCGGAGTGCAAAAGCAGATGTACATTATCTGCACCTATCCCCTCACAGAGAGCAGTAAATAGACGTGAATTTGTCAGGTTGGCTTTAATGAAGTTCACGATCCAGACCACTTGATTTAGAACTTCATGCAGTTCTGTGGAGAAACGTATAGAGGCAAGCACCTCTCAATGGATAATGCAGTACGTTGCCTGGACTGACAGAGAAACCGCTTTCACCCAAGCTACAACTCTGTTGTGCCTACCGGTCATAGCCGCTGCCCCATCTGTACAGACACCGACATAACGACTCCACAGCAACCCATGCCCAGTGATATACCCATCCAGCACTAGAAATATTTCTCCAGCAGTTGTGGTCCCTGGCAGCTCCTTACAGAACAAGAAATCCTCATGAAACTGGCCCTTATGAACATATCTGATGTACACCAGAAACATGGCTAGGTTTGAATTGTCAGTGCTCTCGTCTAATTGAATGGCAAACCAGTTAGATGCTTTTGCCCTCTATATGATTTGCAATTCAATGTCTACTGCCATGTCGTCAAGTCGGTGACAGACGGGGTCGTTTGACAGCAGGATCTCCTTTACCTTTGCTGCAGCGGCCGGACCCAACACCTCTGAGCAAGCACTGACAATGGAGGGCATATGACGCCTTTGTAAGTTTTTCATTGTCTGTTAAATTACTTTTCAGCACTTTGGTTTGAGTGGCCAATTCATCGTGTTTTCTTTTGAAGTCGTCATCTGATTTATCATTTAGATGTGCATGTTTTGTTTCCAAATGCCAAATGCAGCATAATTCTGATGGTTTCATAGCCTCGTTACTTAGCATAGCTTGGCAGATGACACAAATTTGTTTTGGGTGGGGAACTACAGCTAGAAATAAAACCGAATTTAATGTATGAAATGCCCTAATTTCAAGTAAATGGGCGATGCTTTTTTGCCTCAAGCTCATCCTGTAAGTCGGCATTATTTGATGGGCGCTTCCGAAAAAAAGAATCCAGACTCGCTTGCTTTGAACACGCCATGATTTATTGACAGCTCTTGTAATGCGTGTGTGTCTGTGAAAAGTTTGGAGTGAATGAGACAAAGGGAGGGAAAACTGAACATTCTAGAATGCTGAAACAAGGGGTGGGCCGTAAAGTCGGGGGGGCAGAGGGGGGGGGCACGTAGTGACACCATCGCTGAGATCAGACCTGATCTGAATGAATTTTGATTGGCTCCGCGGACTGGCAGGAACCCTCTCACAGACCGGCATCTGTCCGCAGCCCATAGTTTGAGAGACACTGCACTAGGGAACAAAATACAAAAACAAAGGAGGTGGGATTCAAACACATAACAAAAGGGATTTGCTGAGCCATGTGGCTGACAGGAAACTGGGGAAACACAAAGACTGACAAGAGGGACAGGAAGGCCAGCAATGCCTGCTGGCCAAACGGGGAAGGGGCACAAAAGACTGAGACAACAGGAGCTAACCCTGACACTAAGGGGTCGATTCTCCCATATACTTAAGTCAAAAAGTGTGTAGCTGTAAGGGTAGTCTTCCACCAGTTTAAATCTGAGGTTTAAGCTAGTTACATGCTTTGGGCAGAGAAATATGGGGCACCAAGTGTCAAGTGCTCATTTTCTTGCACAAAATACATCCTCAGCACATATATTAGAACATTTTGTGGATAGAAGAAAGTCATTTTGTGGTCGAAATGCATTTTGTGAATGAAAGAAAGTTATTTAGTGGACGAGATGCATTTAGTGAATCATACACAATCATTTCATGGATGAAATTGATTCTGGAAAGGTACAACGAAATATATATCATCTTAAACTGAATCACAAAATGCCTTTTGTCTTTTGCTGAAAAAGAAGGTGAAGTTTTTATGCTTTTGTGGACAAAATGCAGCAAGGCAGTACCTGATTTCATCATTAAATAATGCTTTTTGTTGGTACTGAATGTATTTTGTTCACGAAAGTGAGCGCTTGACACTTGGCACCCCATCAAGAAACACCAAAAATATGGGCCTGTCCCATGTATATGATGCTAAAGCGCATTCTGCCACAGACTTATGCACATTTTCCACTATGTGCACTGGATTGCTGTTTAAGTCACGCGCCTTTAAATGGTCAAACGCAAAATTGCAGTTTTCAAAAAGCCAGACACATAACAAAATGAAACTTTCTAACATGCAGAGATGGGCACAAATACATCAAAGTATTTTGTTACATATTACAAATACTTACTCATTAAATGTAACAAAATAAAATACATAAAAATGTAAGATAAGATAAGATAAGATAAGATAAGATTGACTTTATTAATCCCACAATGGGGAAATTCTTTCGAAACAGCAGC